>JAJOZX010000479.1:142500-475000 GCA_023014485.1 Bathynomus jamesi | reverse complement strand
GAGTTGGCCTGGTGAAGTAGTGAGTTGGTTTCTTGTGCTCTCCACCTCACATACCCAGGTACGCCCGGCTCATCGGGGATTGCTCTGAGTCAGGCGTCTAGTCTTCTTTTGAAGATGTCCAGTGCAGTTCCCTTCGTGTTTCTTAGGTCTTTGGGCAACTGATTAAACAGTTTTGGTCTTCTCACTACAAAACTATTTTCTTTCAGGGTTAAGGATGTTTCCTCTCTCGCCTTCAATTTGGGAATAAGACACAGTCTACCGTTTCTACCTTCCACCGTTGTTTGGGGAGTTATATGGTTCAGAGTACAAATAAATGTTTAAAATTATACAATTGCAGAACCGTCTTGTGGCTGGAAGTTTTCGGTATGTTTGAAAAGCTTATGCACTTGACATCTTTAGGCATATATAATCTACTCTTCATGACAGGGCACCCATTATCTCAAATACACACATAAACACCTTACAGACAATACAAAACAACGCACTTCGTATCATTACAGGATGTACTCAAACAACACCAATAGAACACCTGCACACAGAAACAAAAATACTGAAAGTTAGGGAACATTTAGACATGAGGGGAACACAATTCATGGCAGAAGCGACAACTAACCCACAACACCCTTGCCACTACATGTACAATCATGCACCAAAATTAAGGTAACACCCAGAGAGACATTATAACCAAATACTCCATTCCATATGACGCCCCACAGACATCCACAGTACAGAAAACACATACACACACACCTAACTCACAAAGCACTGACACGACTCGGTCCGAATGCGGTCCTAGGTGCGAAGACGCCACCCAGTGACAGGTCAGAGACCAGCCTCAGCAGATCAGATCGAGTTAACTTACTGCGATTCCGATGTTGACATCACCCGAACTTACAGACATATAAACAGAGACTAGACAACTCCACAGACGACACCTGCCACCTGTGCCAGGACACACCACAAACAATTGAACACATTATGACAGACTGTACCGCTCCAGCACGATATAGAACACAACACAACATCACTAGTGCGCTGAACCTCTGGTCCACTCCGGAGAGGGCGATCGGTTACCAGCGTGCCCCCGCGCCGCCGGCTTGCTCGATCAGGGTGGGCTGATCGGCTAACCAACAACAACTCTTCATGAAACCAATATATTACCTTCCATCAGCTCTAATCAGTGCATTTATATCTTTGCTAATTAATCCTTAAATTTTAAGCGCATAATTTGAGAGGAAATTTTCTTAAGTCAGTTAATCATATTATTGTTGCGTAATGTATATATATATATATATATATATATATATATATATATATATATATATATATATATCACGAAAGTAACGTGAAAAATATTTATGATGAATAAAACCACGAAGGAAAGGAAACACAGAATGGTGCTCAAGCGCTTTCGTCTAATTGTATATATATATATATACAATAAACGGAGAAATAAAATTAAAGGATTGTGGGAGGGGCATACAAATTTGTAAGGAAAACTATCGATTTTTAGCACAAGATTAAATGAATTGTTTCCAACCAATGTTATAGATAAAAAAATATACAAATTTATACTGGAAATCTGCCCGGGTTTAAGCACTCTGCCCTTTTTGTATATAAATTTGAAAAATAAAAGTTATTAGAGTGGCATACAAGTTTACCAAAGATTTAGCGTTCTACCCTTCTTATCTAAATCTGTTCAGAAGGAATTCAAAACAACAGGATCGAGTTGAAAAAGACCTTTGCTTATGTTGAAGTTATTTGTAAGTTGGATAATGGCAGACTCAAGAATATTTCTATTAACAATGTTGCTAGAGTGAAATAAAACTGAAGCATTATTCCAATCAATACAGTGAGATAACTCTGACAAATGGATAAAAAGGGCACTGGACAACTGTCCTGTTCTAACGGAATATTGATGCTGTTTTATACGTGTGTGCAAATCCCTTCCCGTCTGACCTATGTAAAAGGAATCACATTGTTTACAACCAATTTTATAGATAATGCCTGAATTATTGGTAGGGCTATTTTTTACTATGATATTTTTTACGATATTGTTATATGAAAATACTACATTAATATCTAAAAGTTTAAGTACATTAGCAATGCCTAAAAAATCCGGGAAAAATGGAAGTACTAAAATATTTTTTGACAAAGTACGAGTGTTATTATTGACACGATAGAAAGTTCGTTTTGCCTTGTTGAGACAAGATTCCTTAAACGCAGATGGATAACACAGATCACTTCCAATACCGTTGATTTTTTCTAATTCGGCATCGATGTATTCCGGACTGGCGATCCTAAGGGCGCGGAGAAACATTGAAGAAAAAATGGCCTTCTTAGTGGGGGTGTCATGTCCCGAGTAAAAGTGTACGTAGGACAAATTGTTTGTTTTTTTCCGATAGATACTAAACTTAAAACCTGGGCTTTCCCTATGTACACGCACATCCAAAAACGGGATTGAATTGTCTTGTTCCACTTCTAAAGTAAACTTAATGGAGGGGACTTGATCATTTAATTGAAGGAGGAAGTTATCCAGGTCACGATTCATGGGCCAGATACACAAAATATCGTCGACGTACCGCAACCAAGGGATGCCAACCCCCAGGATTCTCGAAATGTAAGTAATTTCGAAAAACTCCATATAAATATTGGAGAGGAGGGGCGACAAGGGGTTGCCCATGGCCATCCCAAAAACTTGTTGATAATACTCGTTATTGAAAGTGAATTTACAGTCTTTGATGCAAAGCTTAATACGTTCCAAAACAATGTGTGAAGGTAGTGGCAGGTCATACTTATGTAATTCTTGGGAGAGAAGATGGGGAGCTCCATATTACTAAAGCAGACAAGGCTAACACCATAGTTATTGTGGACAAAGTGGACTACATCAGAAAGATGAACGAGCTTCTCCAGGACCCCGCCACGTACAGCAAACTTAGGAAGAACCCGCAGGATGACGTCATCAAATCATTTAATAGTGGCTTGAAACGCATTCTCAAAGATCATAAGGACTTAATTCCGCTTTTCATGTCCACTTCACCTTCTCTGCCCTACCTTTACGTTCTTATTAAAACCCAGAAACCTGGCAACCCTATGCGCCCTATTATTAGCTCGGTGGGCTCTATTACTTATAAACTCTCCAAATGACTTGTCAAAGTCTTGTCCCCCATTCTCGGAACTATCTCTGATTCACATGTAAAAAATTCCATTGATCTTACTGAAAAATTGAATAATGCACGTACGGAAACTAACGATAGATTAATCAGTTTTGACGTTTGTTCATTGTTTACAAAAGTGCCGATTGACGATATGCTTGACTTTCTCTCCCAACAATTATATAAGTATGACCTGCCACTACCTTCACACATTGTTTTGGAACTTATTAAGCTTTGCATCAAAGACTGTAAATTCACTTTCAATAACGAGTATTATCAACAAGTTTTTGGGATGGCCATGGGCAACCCCTTGTCGCCCCTCCTCTCCAATATTTATATGGAGTTTTTCGAAATTACTTACATTCCGAGAATCCTGGGGGTTGGTATTTCTTGGTTGCGGTACGTCGACGATATTTTGTGTATCTGACCCATGAATCGTGACCTAGATAACTTCCTCCTTCAGTTAAATGATCAAGTCCCCTCCATTAAGTTTACTTTAGAAGTGGAACAAGACAATTCAATCCCGTTTTTGGATGTGCGTGTACATAGGGAAAGCCCAGGTTTTAAGTTTAGTATGTATCGGAAAAAACAAACAATTTGTCCTACGTACACTTTTACTCGGGACATGACACCCCCACTAAGAAGGCCATTTTTTCTTCAATGTTTCTCCGCGCCCTTAGGATCGCCAGTCCGGTATACATCGATGCCGAATTAGAAAAAATCAACGGTATTGGAAGTGATGTGTTATCCATCTGCGTTTATGGAATCTTGTCTCAACAAGGCAAAACGAACTTTCTATCGTGTCAATAATAACACTCGCACTTTGTCAAAAAATATTTTAGTACTTCCATTTTTCCCGGGGTTTTTAGGCATTGCTAATGTACTTAAACTTTTGGATATTAATGTAGTATTTTCTTATGACAATATTGTGAAAAATATCATAGTAAAAAATAGCCCTACCAATAATTCAGGCATTATCTATAAAATTGGTTGTAAACAATGTGATTCCTTTTACATAGGTCCGACGGGAAAGAATTTGCACACACGTATAAAACAGCATCAATATTCCGTTAGAACAGGACAGTTGTCCAGTGCCCTTTTTGTCCATTTGTCAGAGTTATCCCACTGTATTGATTGGAATAATGCTTCAATTTTATTTCACTCTAGCAACATTGTTAATAGAAATATTCTTGAGTCTGCCATTATCCAACTTACAAATAACTTCAACATAAGCAAAGGTCTTTTTCAACTCGATCCTGTTGTTTTGAATTCCTTCAGAACAGATTTAGCTAAGAAGGGTAGAACGCTAAATCTTTGGTAAACTTGTATGCCAATCTAATAACTTTTATTTTTCAATTTTTATATACAAAAAGGGCAGAGTGCTAAAACCCGGGCAGATTTCCAGTATAAATTTGTATATTTTTTTATCTGTAACATTGGTTGGAAACAATTCGTTTAATCTTGTGCTAAAAATCGATAGTTTTTCCTTACAAATTTGTATGCCCCTCCCACAATCCTTTAATTTTATTTCTCCGTTTATTGTATATATATATATATATATGTACTTCAGTGTTCCTGAGGATGTCATTAGACGAAAGCGCTTGAGCACCATTCTGTGTTTCCTTTCCTTCGTGGTTTTATTCATCATATATATATAATATATATATAATATATATATATATATATACTTTCAAGGATCATCGAAGAAGCGTTTTTTTAATGCAGCCTGTTTTCGATTATTAATAATGTTCCTGAAATGTTATGTTCCTAAACTCATAATACTCGTATCTATGGTAAATGGTGAACTTTAAGGCTTTGGACATTTGAAAACCTTTAAAATGTAATTGGTTGCCTAGGCAATATTTGTGTTATTTATGCTGATACAATTTATTAAAAGTTGTTATTGAGGTGTTGGAGTTCATACACTTAAATGATAAATGTTTTGCAATGCATTAAATTATTAATATTAGTATTTCTTTCGCGCAGTTTCTCTACCAGGAAGAGGTGGTTACCATTATTTGTTGATTTTGTAGCAGATATTTATTTTAAGTGAAGATTTTTAGAATACTTTGAATTGAATGAGAGAGAGAGAGAGAGAGAGAGTGTTACAAGCTATCAAAGACCATAAGATCCACTCCAGGCTAGCCCAAGAAAGAGAAGAAGAGAATAAAGAAAAGAAGCAAATGAAAATAAAGAACTGAAACTCTCATGCTTACGCTTATAAGCGTGTAATAGTAACAAAGTATGAAACACTCGAGGTTTCCCTTCTTCCGCTAGCCACTGCTGACAGAAAATATTTCTGAAAGGAATGTAGGAAAGAGTAAAAAAGTATAATGAAAGGAATAGCTTTAGAGTTCATCCCACTATGTTTACACTTAATTCGCGTACCCAATTACGCGCGAACATACAATGGAAAATAAAAGATAGGATGAAAAAATAGAATACTTAGTCTTGGTTACACCATGTATTTTATTAAGAATTTTTACAAATTATTACATGAAAGAAGTCGTTTCATCGCCGCATCATTTCTTCCCTGAATGCCAAAAGCCAAAGAGCTGGAAGAGTGACTTCTGAAAATGAATTATTTATATTCTACCCTTCGCACAGGAATTACTTTCCTAAGGGAGCACTGATGCAGAGGCACCTCCATCCGGTCAGCACACCTCAATTTAAGAATTCTTCCTAAAGTGTACGTTGTGTGTAAATTTTCACATTATTTCACACTTTTTTCACGCTATTTTTCTGTAAAGGCATTTTAATATGTATTTTAAAGTATATTGTCATCCCTCGCATCAGAATTATCAGAATTAGATAAGGAAACACTAATCCAGAGGCACCTCCAACTGGCCAGTACTCCCCAATTTAAAAATTACCCCAACATTATACATATGCGGAATTTTTCTCTTTTTTAACGAAATTTTGTTTCACACTATTTAAAATTGTGAAATTGTATTCTAAGTAACGTCCCTGAGGTTCAAATGTCTATTCGGAGGTTTAGATTCCCGAGAGTGCCCATCAAGTTTTCTGTCTCTATTCTGAAACCAGGCCAGACCAGTGACTCGTACTATATTTATTGGCAAATGGGCTCTCTTTATATTGATGAAAAGAAAGGAATGGGTAAAAGATAGAAGGAGGGGGAGGAGTGGCTTACCAAAGTAATTTAGCATTGCTATTCGTAGGTTTTGACTCCCGAGAACCCTCCTCAGTTAAATAAAAGTTTAAAAAATTATAAAAGCTATCATTTCAAAACTCCTATTGTCCTGATAACAGACCTGAACAGCGCCTCCAACTACATTTACAAACAAAGGGTAACATCACCATCTCCAACTCCACCCTAACTAACTTCCCTTATAACCCTTCTTTTTAGGCTTATTCGGAATTTTTGACTCCCGAACGTTCTCACATTAACAACACACAGTGCCTTGTAACCACACCGCACCAGCGCCTTCTACTACATTAATATTTAAAGGTGAGAGAGAGAGAGAGAGAGAGAGAGAGAGAGAGTTACAGGCTAACAAAGACCCTAAGATCCACCTCATGTTAGCCCAAGGAAGTAGAAGAAAAATAGAAAAAAAATTGAAAATAAAGAATACTAAAACTTATACCATGTCTATATTTATAGATGTGTAATGCTTTCACACAGGAATAGTAAAAAGAGCAAAGTTTAGAATAGAGAAGGCTTTCCCTCCTCCGCCTGCCACTGCTGACAGAAAACAGTTGTAAAACGAGATTTTTGAGAAAGTAGGAAAAGTATAATGAAAATAATAGCGTCAGAGTTTATTCACACCACGCGTACACTTGTCTCGTGCACCCAGTTATACATTAGAGGAGAGTGGAAAATAAAGGATAGCGAAACACTAAACTACACCCTACATCTTTTAAGGTCTTTCTAATTTATTCATTATATACAAGAGGTCATCATTTCGTCGAAGTATCATTCCGATGATTGCCAAGCCACCGTAATAAGAGACTTGAAAATCAACCACTTACATTACCATCTTCCGCACTGAAACTGCTTAGATAAGGGAGCACTGATCCAGAGGTACCTCCAGTAGGGTGGATCGATTTTACATTTTTTTCGATTTCCATATTCTAATAGAGACAAACACTTGCTCATGCATGAGAAAATAGCCTCTGCAAAATCTTAGCTTAATAGGTAATCATCTTCTTCCCCCGGCAGAGCGATGAAAATCATATTTTAGTAGTCAAAAACGTATTTTTAAATCCTAGCCTAGAGTCATAAAATTTTGCGTGTGTTATTTCATGCCTAAGCAACGATATAAATGCTATGAGAAATATATAAATGCATTATTTAAGACAAAGAGCCGATCTGAAAATATGTATAATATACATATTTTCAGATCGGCTCTTTGTCTTAAATAATGCATTTATATATTTCCCATAGCATTTATATCGTTGCTTAGGCATGAAATAACACACACGCAAAATTTTATGACTCTAGGCTCGGGTTTAAAAATACGTTTTTGACTACTAAAATATGATTTTCATCGCTCTGCCGGGGGCAGAAGATGATTACCTATGAAGCTAAGATTTTGTAGAGGCTATTTTCTCATGCATGCGCAAGTGTTTGTCTCTATTAGAATATGGAAATCGAAAAAAATGTAAAATCGATCCACCCTAACCTCCAGCCGGTCAGCACATGCTAATTTAAGAATTCAGACAAAGTGTACATCAAGTATGTGATTCCCCACCCCCTATTTTAAGAAGCTTTATCATATTGTAATTTATATTACGCCCTTCGCGTAGGCATTACTTAAATAAGGAAACACTAATCCAGAGGCATTTCCACTTGACCAGTAGCCTCGAATTTAAGTATTTCCCGACAGTATACATATGCATAATTTTTTAACAAGGTTTTCATACACTCTATTTAAAACTAACGTTTTACTCTAGCTAATTAGCCTCCCTGGATATTTTGAGTTTTGACTCTCGAGAGTTCTCATCAAGCTTTCCACCATCTGAGAACTCCCAGTGCTCTGAAACTAAATCCGGCCAGCACCTTCTACTACATTTATTGCAAAAGCGAATATCGCTACTTCTGTGTGAAGCTATAAAACTTTCCCTAGATAGCTAAGTAAGATATACAGCGATTTACCTAAAAAGTACTTACAATCCTACATTATACACTCAAGTAGCATCCCTGAAATTAAAAACATTTATCCGGAGGTTTTGGCTCCCGAGGTATCCCATGAAGCTTTCCCTCTCTGTCTATGGGAAATTCTGAGCACCCTCAGCGCCCTGGAACATTACTACTTCTACTCTATCCTAACTAACCCTTTCATAATAAAAGGGAAGGAGCAAAAGAAAGAATGGGGAAGAAGAGTGACTTCCCAAAATATTTTAATAAAGCTATTCGGAGGTTTTGACTCCCGGGAGTTCCCATCTATTTAAAACATGTAAATAAAAAGAAAAAGTAAAGGAAAAAAAACTATTATTTAAGAACTCCAAGTGCTCTGATACCAAACCTGACAAGCGCCCTTTACTACATTAAAGATCTAAAGAGGAACTCACCATCTCCAACTCCACTCCAACCAACTTCCCCTATGACCCCTATTTATAGGCTTATTCCGATGTTTTGACCGCCGAACACTCTCGCATTGACAACTCCCAATGCTTTGTAACCAGACCAGCGCCTCCTACAACATTTACATCTAAAAGGAAATCACTGCTTCTATCTCAGTGTATAAATACTATGTATCTGAAGAGTAGCCATCCTTTATACTCAACTAATTATTCGGAATTTTCAGTTCCCCAGAATTTCCATCAAGTTTCCCGTCTCTGCCAATTGGGTGTCATTTGAGAACCCCCAGTGATCTGCACCCAGACCTGATCAGCACCTCCAACTACATTTTAAACAAAAACGAAAATAGAGCTACTCCTTATACTAACTAAAAAAAACATCCCCAATTTACCTACCCTTTAATGCAAATTTATGCTTCTCTAATACCTATCCAACCTATTCCTAAATATATTAACTGAAGTTCTCACCAAGACCCCTACGGGAAGGCTATTCCACCTGTCGACTATCTTAAAGGTGAAAAAGCCCCTCGGAACTTTTGTTTCAAATCTTTTGCCCCTTATTTTCAAACAATTTTTTCTCGTTTTGTCATTACTGTCTAGGACAAAAATAAAGTTATAATTTACGTTATTTAAACGATTTAAATTTTAAACACCTAAATTAATTCACCCCTCAAACGCTGAGTTTCATGCGAGTACAAATTCAACTCTCTGAGTCTGTCTTCGTATGTTTCATCACGTAACGCTGGAATAAGCTCTGCTGTGCGACGCTGAACCCTTTCTACATTTCTATATTCTTACTCATATAAGACAAACAAAGTTGTACAGCATATTTAATTTCTCATTTATAAAATATAAAAGAATAGGAAGAAATATATGTATAAGTCTTGACAAGGAGGTATATGGGAAGATCAGGAGCACGGCAAAACTGCTGCTGGCTCTAGCTGATGATGAACACAAGAAATAACAGCGAACACTAGAAAAAACAACTGCCTAGATTTAGTACTCAGGCAACGTAATTGATAACACAAAAATATCCCCAACTATAATATCAGATTATAACATTACTGAAATATCAACCAGTATAAAAACATTATGGAAAGAGGCAAATTCGAAATTTTTAATCTTAACTCCAAAGCCATAAATTGGGTAGGTATTACATACAGCATGGAAAAAATAGACTGGAAAACCAATTTTAAGGATAAGACAGCGGATGATATGTTAAGAAACCTCGAAGAAAAGATGCTGGAAATACTGGAAACATGTCTCGAAAAATCAGCAAAGAGAAAAGAAAAACAAGTCAGAGAAGAGAGAGAGAGAGAGAGAGAGAGAGAGAGAGAGAGAGAGAGAGAGAGAGAGAGAGAGAGAGAGAGAGAGAGAGAGAGAGAGAGGAGAGAGACTGCGACATTAATAAACTACAAAGAAAACAACATTAGGAAAATAATAAATGAAAAGGCAGAGAACATGAATCGCGACATACAAGGTTTAATTAAGGAACATACAAAGAGGAAGACTCCATAGAAGCGATAAAAGATAGCCCAAAATATGTCTATAATTTTGCAGAAAAGGAAAAGTAAAAATCACGCGACTATTGGACCTTTAAATAATGAAAACATTGTATTAACCGATAATCTGAAAAAAGCATCTGAAATACAGGGTGTACATAAAGTCAGGATCTATTTTTGTGAAGCACTTGGAAATTATACGGAATTCAATCATAAAATGATAAAGTGGTACCATTTATTAAATAATTAAGAGTAGGATTCGACGTGACGCCCATCAGTATCCCTGCACAGCTCAAATCGTTCCGCAGCATTTCTAAACACATTCTGGAGCATTTGCGGGGTTATGTTATCTGCAGCAGTTCGTATACGTGTACGTAAGTTTTCAAGACTCGTAATCTTCGTCTGATAGACGTGCGATTTGATAAAGCCCCATGCAAAGAAATCTAAAGGGGTTAAATCTGGTGATCTCGCTGGCCAAGGTCTGTTGCTTCCGCGTCCGACCCAGCGATTTGGAAAACGTCCATTTAGATAATCCTGAACAATTTTGGCATAGTGACAAGGAGCACCATCATGTTGATAGACGACGGTACTAACAATCCTATCCCCGTCGTCTATCAACATGATGGTGCTCCTTGTCACTATGCCAAAATTGTTCAGGATTATCTAAATGGACGTTTTCCAAATCGCTGGATCGGACGCGGAAGCAACAGACCTTGTGTCGCGAGATGACCAGATTTAACCCCTTTAGATTTCTTTGCATGGGGCTTTATCGAGTCGCACGTCTATCAGACGAAGATTACGAGTCTTGAAAACTTAGGTACTCTACCCATATGAATACTACAATACAAACCAAACCTTAAAAATCTCTGTAACCAATATTGTTTGGCCAAACAAAAAAAAAACTTCGTACATCTAACCACCTCTGGCGAGGCTCTAACTCTTGCAGAGGGCGCTCTGCAGACCATCATTATTATTTTCAAAATCATTGGTATTATAAAACCATAAACAGGATGTAGACCGGATGTTCAATAAGCAAGAAATGTATGACGTTTTGATGACGTCAGTTTCTATTCCTGTCAAAAGTGTGTGCTGCTGCAATGCCTAGGTAATACTATGGCATCGCAGCACAGATACAGGGTAAACCAAAAATGGCAAATAATACAGGGTGAACCAAAATTTTTTTTTTTTTTTTTATTGTTTCATACCATACAGCTTAACATAAAATACAATTCGATTAACATATGTAAATGCATACTCATTTTTTGAGATCCCTCAGGTGTATATTTACCAACATAAATATGACCTAATGGTTTAGATAAATCATTGGTTGATATCTTAATTAAAGTATTAGGGAATTGGGCAGTTACTTGTTTACCTAAATCACACACCGGCTTCAGTCTACGATACATTCTAAACTCCTTAAAAGGTGAGAACCACTTTGTTCTGGGATGATTCATTACTTGCTCTGCACTATGTGAGGATCTATAATTAGGTTCAAACAAACACCACAATGGGGAAAATTACATATGAGATGGAGATATCCCTACATTAGGTCCCTCTAACCTTTCCCTAACATCTTTCTTACGACTTAATGAATCTTCATAATTAATAACATATCCAGACATATTCATTCCGGGAATACTATGAAAAGATACACCCGTTACTTGATAATAATTAAAATTTTAAAATAGTTGATTTAGCATCCTTAGTTAAAAGATCCAAACTCAATGTATAATATCCATCTGCATTAACATCAAAAGTATTTTTAGACAAATAAACAAATTTCATTGAAGCTGTAAATATCTTCTCCTTGACCGCCATCTAACTTTCCTTCGAGGAACATACTTCCTTTTTCGAGGAACAAACTTCCTTCTTCTATACTCTTGACAAGTAAATAATACACGTCACTCCGATGCAATTCCAATGAAGAGAATGAAGTTTAAACAATTTATGGATCTATTTATAGATTCTCATTACGTCATGTTATGAAACGAATCCTATCCCCTTAGAATCAACATGATGGTGCTCCTTGTCACTATGCCAAAATTGTTCAGGATTATCTAAATGGACGTTTTCCAAATCGCTGGATCGGACGCGGAAGCAACAGACCTTGTGTCGCGAGATGACCAGATTTAACCCCTTTAGATTTCTTTGCATGGGGCTTTATCGAGTCGCACGTCTATCAGACGAAGATTACGAGTCTTGAAAACTTACGTACACGTATACGAACTGCTGCAGATAACATAACCCCGCAAATGCTCCAGAATGTGTTTAGAAATGCTGCGGAACGATTTGAGCTGTGCAGGGATACTGATGGGCGTCACGTCGAATCCTACTCTTAATTATTTAATAAATGTTACCACTTTATCATTTTATGATTGAATTCCATATAATTTCCAAGTGCTTCACAAAAATAGATCCTGACTTTATGTACACCCTGTACTTAGAGCTCAGTATGAATTAGCTTTCAGTATCCCCAAAAATGATAAAATAATATACGATAGGAATGTGGTTTTTGAAGAACTACAAGGGGGAAAGTATAGCAGACTTTGAGCATCCTGAAGATAGCGGACATACTAATAGTTCTAGTATATAAAGGAGGTGGTAGATCTGAAGGAAAAACTATAATCCATTGTCGTTGACAATGCATCTCACCAAGATATCTGGAAGAAGAGTTAGGGAAAAAATCTATGAATTTTTAGATGTCGAAAAAATTTCCGATCAGGCAGATCGTACCTCTCACAACAAATGGATTATAACAATATTAGTGATGCACTCGAAAGCAACAATGGTAACTATGAGGTAATATGCGCAGATTTTGCCAAAGCATTCCACAAGTGTGATCATGGAATCATAGCACATAAAATGAAGTACAGTATATGGGTAAAGTGGGGAAATGGATATATTACTTTTTCAAGGAGGGACAGCAAGTCGTTACAGTCCAACGATTATCATCATCAAAATCGGAGGTCCTTAACTCAGTTCCATACGGAAGAATATTAGCTACATTACTATTTGAAATTATGCTAACTGATATAGACGATGAGGTTACCAATGGTAGAACAATAACATATTTTGCTGATAACACAAAATTTAGTGAGAAAAATAAGAATGTTAGATGACATAGAATCTCCACAAAACGAACAAACACAGAACCTGCAATTCGTTAGAAGGCAACAATAGGACATTTAACACCAAGAAATTTCAACTATTAAGGAACGAAAGAAGCGAGAACATAAAATCAATGGAATGCCATGTCCCAAATGGACAAAAAATTTAAAGGAACTACAGGGGCGGATCCATGGGGGGTTCGGGGGGCTCGTACGAACCCCCCTTTTACATGAGACACTGCACCACCCAACACATGGTTGGGTGCAGTCAGCAGCTACACAAGTGTCTTCTAGAATCCATGAAGGAATGCGATCCAGTCATGTTTCCAAATATGCCCATCCTTCTCCGAATTGGATGCACCATTCCTGTGAAAATCTGCTGAGAATGAGCTGAGAACTTACCTGAGATCATTAATGTCCAACGAAAGACTCTCAGGACTGGCTCTGATGCAGATTCACCGTACAAAGGAAGTGGACTTCAACAAAATCGTGACCAAGTTTGCCATCAAACAACCCAGACGGATGCTGATGACAACAATGTTTGATTAAACCAATGTTTTGTGTTAAACAACTGGCCTATACTGTGGGTCATTTCAACCTGGAATCACACCTCCTTGTCTTGTTTTAGATTTTTGTATAAAATATTTTGCAATATACTTGTTATATAATTTCTAAAAAAATTGTGTTACTACGAATATTTAGAGGATGGAGACCACTGAATCAAACAGTATTTGATGCACCCCTGTGGTCGAAATCCGAACCCCTCTCATAAAATCCTGGATCTGCCTCTGAACTATAAAGCAAACGATTAAGGAGTTTCACGACTGAAGACATGAAATTTGAGACACAAAATAAAATAGCAGTAAACAAAGTAAAAAGCATAACTGGACAGATACTGAGGACCTTTATAAAAAGGGACAGTAATATAATGATGCCCTCGCTGAGAACACTGATTATTATATATATATATATATATATATATATATATATTAGTGATGTAGGTCACATCCGCATCCGCATCCGCATCCGCGGAACATCCGCACATTTTCTCGCATCCGCATCCTCATCCGCATCCGCACTTTGGACTGCGGATGTCGTGCGGATGTGGACCGTTGAGATAAAACGTCATTAATAAGCGGAAATTATCAAATTCTACTATATTAATAGAACTAGTTCATTGTGCGCAAAAGTGATGCAAGCGACAAGACGAGAGGCTGTTCTTGTATGAAGTTACTCTCTTGCAACCTACTTAGATCCACCTTACAAAGCTAAGTTATTTTCACCTAGTACATTAGAACGAGTTAAATCATCACTTGGCAAAGCAGTTGAAGAGTTTCAATCTCTTGAATCTGTCGCTTCGCCACCCACCAAAAGAATAAAAGTTTCAGTGACAGAACCAACACCTTCAACAAGCAAATCTATCACAGAATCTGTCTCTCAGTTTCTTGAGTCAAGCAGCAATGACGAGACCTACGCGATGTCAAAAGATGTAGTAAAAATGATCGAGAGCTATCACCAAGAAAACGCCTGGCTGCATGTGACAATCCTATTAGTTGGTGGAAAAATACGCAGAATATCTATCCATACTTGAGTAAACTTGCAAGGAAACATTTAGCCTGTCCTCCAACAAACGTACCAAGCGAGAGATTATTTAGCAGTGCTGGATTAATATATGATGAAAAAAGAAACAGACTGGCAGCAGAAAAGGCAGAAAAATTAATGTTCCTTAAGCATAACCTTCCTATAATTAAGTTTGAACATTAAACGATGAACATCTTAGTTTACTTTATTTTAATTACTCATTTATAAATATGCCTAATAAAACTTTAAACTTAATATAAATAGTTATCAAGCTAATTAAAGATCTCTTTCTATAAGGGTGGAGGTTGGGGAAAGAGGTCGGTGGGGTGCATTTGAGCAGGGTTCACGTCCCGCATCCTGGTAACACAATTATGGTTTCTAATTGTGGCTGAAACTCAACAAAATATAACGAATTTATTTGCAGACGAATTCACTAATTGATTTCTATATTAGTTAGATGCTTGATATTATTTTATATGTTCAGAGAAAAGTACAGCAATTATTGTACAATTAATCAATTATACTACATTATAGCTACAGCTCTCACTATATAATAACTTATTATATACGTTAAACACAACAAATCTCGAATATATCCTAAAAAATAACGAAAATGTAGACATCCGCATCCGCATCCGCATCCGCGGATGTTGAAATCAAACATCCTCATCGGCATCCGCATCCGCGGATGTGAAAAAAATGACATCCGCTACATCACTAATATATATATATATATATATATATATATATATATATGTATATATATATATATATACTATATATATATGGGGGTGAATTTCACAATTAAACACGTGAAATGAATGAATGCTGCAAACCCACAAGGAAAAAAAAAAACGATTCCAAGGCCTTTCCTGTATTCAGAGCTACACCTCGTCAGGAAATTCCCTGACGAGGTGTAGCTCTGAATACATGAAAGGCCTTGGAATCGTTTTTTCTTTTCCTTGTGGGTTTGCAGCATATATATATACATATATATATATATATATTACATACGTAGTGTGTCCAAAAAGTTCCCGAACTGGTTATGCTGCGCGGAGATCATCTGATGCATGTTGTAGTGTGACTCAATCTGTGTTCAAAGACTGTTACCGCTTGTTGATATCGTATTTTGTTCTCTCGTTATTTATTGTTTTGTGAAGTCATTTTGTGCGCTTTGTCGCATTTTGTGCATTTGAATAATGGCCACTGTTGAAGAACAACGTGTGTGCATAACATTTTGCGTTAAGCTGGGCAAGACTGCTTCTGAAACCATGCCATGCTGAACACAGCATTTGGCAATGACGCCTTAAGTAGGATAACCACTTTTGAGTGGCACAAGCGCTTTAAGGAAGGCTGAACGTCGACGGAGGACAATGTAAGGGTGGGACGACCTTCCGCTTCAAGAACTGATGACACTGTTGCTTGTTTTCGTGAAATGATTCGAGGAAACCGTAGACTGACAGTCAGGGAAGTGGCAGACGAAATGGATATTTCGATAGGCTCATGCCACACGATACTCAAAGAGAATTTGGGGATGCGTGGTGTGTCAGCCAAATTTGTGCCACGACTCTTGACTGCCGAGCAGAAAGAGCAACGTGTTGTTGTTTCTCAAGACCTCTTTCAGCGTGCCAACCTTGATGAAAATTTTATCAGAAACATCGTTACTGGTGTCGAGACGTGGTTGTATGGGTATGACGTTGTAACAAAACAGCAGTCATCGCAATGGAAGTGCACGACGTTCCCGAGACCGAAAAAACCACGGCAAGTCCGATCGAATATGAAGGCAATGATGGTCAGTTTTTTCGATTACTACGGACTCGTTCATTACGAATTCGCCCCTAGAGGTCAAAAGTTAACCAACAGATTTATTTGGAAACACTGAAGCGCGTGCGAGACGCAGTAAGGAGAAATCGGCCTGAAAGTTGAAACGCAGGAACGTGGATGTTGCACCATAACAATGCGCCCGCACACATAGCGTTGTCAATTCAGCAGTACCTTGCGAAGCACAACGTCATAGTCGTTCCCCAGCCCCCGTATTCTTCAGATCTGTCCCTAGCAGACTTTTTTCGTTTCCCCAAACTTAAATTTGCATTGAAAGGTTGAAGATTTCAAAGTGTGGAAGAAATTATTGAAAATGTAACAAACGAACTGAAGGCGGTTAGGAATACGGCCTACCATAGATGCTTTCAAAAATGGAAACGCCGTTGGGGAGCGATGTATAGCTGCACAACAAGACTACTTTGAAGGGGACAGCATCAATTAGATCGTAAATCTTAGCAGAAAGTTTTTGTGGGATCAGTCCGGGAACTTTTTGAACACACCTCGTGTATATGGTGTAGTGGTTAGCATCGCTGACTACGAATCCACCGACGGTTAAGACGCTTTTTTACTGGTCGGGAGGTCATGAGACCGAGTCCAATCGAGGACTTTGTAATTTCTGACCAGCCCTTGGTGGATCCTGGTTCGGATTCCACGTTAATCTATAGGTCTAAGGTGGAGCATAAGCTTGACCTTCGTCAGAATGAACAATTCGGGCAGAAGCAAAACCAAAGTTAACCAAGGTTATATATATTTATGATACAACTCAGAATGGGTTCCCCGAGAAACTTTTGTTACACACAGACCGTGTATAGAACAAGGAACTCTTCTGGAAAAATTAAGTCCACTATAGTCCGAATAAGTAATGGTAAATGGCAAATACTATAGTTTTTCCTTTTCATGATGGAAGCCCAACGTGGTCACGGGTTACTAGTAAAGAGGCCCCAAAATATAGCTTCCCTCACCAGCTATCTGCTAAGCAGATATGACCCAGCTTTGGGACAGTGTCTATAGTTTAAAGCTTCCTAGACCGCTGCATTCTGTATAACATAAATATTTCTCAGGGGACCATTCTGAGTTTATCACATTAAACGGAAGTGTTAAGTGCATTGAAGTGGACGCTCAAGTTCTCCGGTTGAGGTTTAAGTTTTGGTTTGTGGCTGAAAATACAGTAGTTATCCCTTTTTCTTTGATGTATTCGATTCGACGTAATGCAACGAGTTTCTTGCGTATATTAAGGTTCTGAATGTAGCGGTCTGGGAAGCTTTAAGCCTTTGGCGTTGTCTCAGAATTGGGTCATATCTGCTGAACAGATAGCTGGTGAGGGAAGCTATATATTGGGGCCTCTTTGTTCGTGACCCGTTGCCCACTTTCGGCTTCCATCATGAAAAAGAGAAACTTTAATATTTGTCATTCACCATTACTTATTCGGACTATAATGGGTTTAATTTTCCCAGAAGAGTTCCTTGTTCCATGCACGGTCTGTGTTTAACATATATATATATATATATATATATATATATATATATATATATATATATATATATCCACCACAGGAAAAAAAGACACGAGTTAAGTAGAAGGGATTCAAAGAAACTTCACAACCAAGATCAGTGGATGCAAAGGCTGAATTACGGAAAGATTGCTTAAATCTAATATACTATTTCAGAAATGAGGCCTTATATATATATATATATATATATATATATATATATATATACATTTAAACTGCAAACACGCAGTATAATTAACGTAAAGAACGACGCTTGTATAGGAGAATATGCCGCGCAAGATGAGAGAGAGAGAACGAAACAAATGAAAAAATGAGGGAACCACCCGGGAATCGAACCCGGGATCTTCCGATTGCCGGTCAGATATGATAACCATTACACCATGGGCCTCACTCAGTCAAATGCCGTAATTCTTCTACATACGCGCAGAAACCAATGCCCCAAGGGGGCACCTCCCGCATGTCGTACATTATATACATTTAAACTGCAAACACGCAGTATAATTAACGTAAAGAACGACGCTTGTATAGGGGAATATTCCGCGCAAGATGTAGAAGAATTACGGCATTTGACTGAGTGAGGCCCATGGTGTAATGGTTATCATATCTGACCGGCAATCGGAAGATCCCGGGTTCGATTCCCGGGTGGTTCCCTCATTTTTTCATTTGTTTCGTTCTCTCTCTCTCATCTTGCGCGGAATATTCTCCTATACAAGCGTCGTTCTTTACGTTAATTATACTGCGTGTTTGCAGTTTAAATGTACCGGTATATAATGTACGACATGCGGGAGGTGCCCCCTTGGGGCATTGGTTTCTGCGCGTATGTAGAAGAATTACGGCATTTGACTGAGTGAGGCCCATGGTGTAATGGTTATCATATCTGACCGGCAATCGGAAGATCCCGGGTTCGATTCCCGGGTTCGATTCCCTCATTTTTTAATTTGTTTCGTTCTCTCTCTCTCTCTCATCTTGCGCGGAATATTCTCCTATACAAGCGTCGTTCTTTACGTTATATATATATATATATATATATATATGTAACAGTTTTTTGCACACACCTACAGGTCGCTACAATTGGTGTAGAACAATGCGGTTTTCACCATTCGATGCGTCTTTTTATTGTGCAGTGCCCATGCTAAAACGAAAATTCCCTAACATAATTCCTTCCCCCCTTTTAGGGGTACAGTTCTTCCCATGCCTGTACACGCATTTTTTTAATTTTTCATTTTTAATCATAATTTTGGCACAAAATAAGTCAATATTTACTAAACATTTAATATCATTCGATTCACAAAAGATTTATTTATCGATTCAATTTAAAAAAGTATATATTTTTAAAATTCATAAAGAACTTTTTGCAAAAAACTAAAAACAAACATGCATTTTTAAAATTCAATGATTTTTATACAAAATATTTTGATATTTTTAAAATTCAATGATTTTTATACAAAATATTTTGATATTTGTTATAATTTTAACATTTTTCGATTCACAAAAGATTTCTTTATCGATTCAATACAAAAAATTACATAATTAAAACGGGCAATTTAAATAAACACGAGTTTAAAGTTAAACGAGCCACACTCGAAATTATTTACCGTGAGTTTTGTGCGTTTTATTACTGTCGCTTTTGTACAAATAATTTTACGTATACACAAACAATTTGATAGGATATTCATTTATCATTCTATTTTTTAGTTGTCATAGAAATACGTTAATTAAGTTATCTGATTAGATGCGCTTTTATAGTTGAAGATCATTTTTAGAAAATTATTTATTTTCCCCACTTTAAAATATTACAAAATTTCTATTAGGTATCCTAATATCATTATGCCTGTCGCTGTAAGTAAGAAAATAGCAATTATTTTCCATTTTATGAAAATTTCGGACCCCCTAGGGGTACAAAACCAATTTTCCCCTTTTCTTTATCAAAAATTGTTGATTTTCGGAAGTCTTTCGGTTATAAATTTGTACCAGTCTATTGTTTATCTATAATAATAATAATAATAATAAAAAGACGTGTGTGTGTGTGTGTGTGTGTGTGTGTGTGTGTGTTCCAGCCATCAGCCATAACTCCAAAATGGAAGCAGTTACAAACATGAAACTTCACACACATATTGATTAGGTCCCGAGGTTGTGTACGTGGGTGTTAATAAATTAAATAATTAATTTTAAAACATTAAATGACGTCATGAAGATCATTACGAAACCTATGGTAAAATTATTGAATACCCGGTTAGGTTCATTGAATGCCAGGTTAGGTCATCTGTACGCCCTTGACGATTGGTTAGGTTAAGTCGTGATATTTTCGTTGGCTTTAACGAAAATATCATGACTTAACCTAACCAATCTTCAAGGGTGTACAATTAACCTAACCGGGCATTCAATTAACGTACCTGGGCATTCAATTAATCTAATCGGGCATTCAGTTGACCTAACCGGCCATTTAATTAACCTAATCGGGCATTCAGTTGACCTAACTGGGCATTCAATTAACCTAACCGGGCATTCAGTTTACCTAACCGGGCATATATATGTATATATATAGCGTTCAAAACCTATGGTAAAATTATTGAATACCCGGTTAGGTTAATTGAATGCCAGGTTAGGTCATCTGTACGCCCTTGACGATTGGTTAGGTTAAGTCGTGATATTTTCGTTGGCTTTAACGAAAATATTATGACTTAACCTAACCAGTCGTCAAGGGTGTACAATTAACCTAACCGGGCATTCAATTAACGTACCCGGGCATTCAATTAATCTAATCGGGCATTCAGTTGACCTAACCGGCCATTTAATTAACCTAATTGGGCATTCAGTTGAACTAACTGGGCATTCAATTAACCTAACCGGGCATTCAGTTTCCCTAACCGGGCATATATATATATATATATATATATATATATATATATAGCGTTCAACATCCACCCCGGCAACGCTATTGATGCACTTGAAACAATGAAAACTATGATTTGGCGGGCCGCAGGGCCCCGACTTACTGTCGGTTCAGTTATTTGGTCAATAAAACTATAGAAATGAACGCAGTCATGAAAATCTTAAGCTTGAAATCCGAGCTCATTGTATTAAGATTTGTGAAGCTTTAGATTTTCATGGCTGCGTTCTTTTCTGTAGTTTTATTGAATGAATAATTGGTTTGCCAGTAACTGGAAGGCCGCGGGTACCCCAATTACTGAGGCCCAAGGTGAGAGGAATAGGAATGATATCTAGATAAAGGGCTACTGATGTTCAAAATAAAATACGCTGTAGGCCCACAATCCAGCCGAAGCACCGCAGATCGAGCAAAATCGGCGCGTAGCGCCGACCTTTTGCTAGTTAAATCTATTCTATTTTCACTGGAAAGGAGAAGAGAAAGGTACATCATAATTTACAAAAGGAAAATAATAGAACCCAGATTGCAATCCTATTCATTATTCGGTTTGGAGAAATATTTCGGATATGGTGTACCATGGAACTAGAATCAACAATGTGTAAGAACTGAAGGAGAGGCCACCAAAATGTGTGCTCGGCACAATTAAGTGAAAGGCCCATTTAGTCTGAAATTCTCCACTGGTGCAATAGGCTTCTAGCTGTTGTTGAAGCTGCTGGTGGACATTCCAAACCCTACTACGACCAATGACCACATTCAACACACCCACTCTAACTACAAGTCAGTTGAAAGGCAACTTTTCCAATAATTTGCATTAGCGAATGTTTTGCATGAATTCTAGAAAATATTAAAGTTAGTTTATTTACAATTATTTAAAAAAAGTAAAATACCAATATTAATCCACTGAAAATATTTACCCAACGATACTAAAACTTATATATATATATATATGTATATATATATATATATATATATATATATATATATATATATATATATATATATATATATATATATATTTATGCACCAATGAGGGTTCAAGGGCGAATGCCCCGCAAAAGCGCCCCTCCCACCATAGAAGAAAAAGAGAGCCAAAATCAAGATCCAGGGTTTTCGAGATGCCTAGAGAGTATATGTGATCTATCCAAAAAAGATCACGAGAAAAGGAAACGCCAACAGTATTAAGAGAAGAGGAAGGATTGAGTTGTGCGTTGTTGAAGGTAAGGAGATAGTTGTCTGGAAGATTGTGACCAGTAGACAGATGGAGGAACTAAGTTTTTGAGGCATTGAAAGCCACAAAGTTTTCTCTGCCCCAATCAGATATAGCAGAAAGATCAGAGGTCAGGTGTCCCATACACGTTATACACGAATCATGAAGTGACTGCTGTAAGGAAAGCTTTGTGAAGCGGGTGGAGAAGTGAAGAGTGGAATCATCGGCATAGGAGTGAATGGGACAGGAAGTGCGAATTAAAAGATCATTAATAAATAAAGGAAAAAGAGTGGGTGACAGGACAGAACCCTGAGGAATACCACTGTTGATAGCTTTAGGAGAAGAACAGTGGCCATCTACATCCGCAGCTATAGATTGGCCAGAAAGGAAATTAGAGGTGAAGGTAAAGAGAGAAGGATAGAAACCGAAGGAGAGCAGTTTTGAAATTAAAGATTTGTGCCAGACTCTATCAAAATTTTTGTTATGTCTAGCGCAATAGCAAACGTTCCTCCAAAATCCCGAAAGGAGGATGACCAAGAGTCAGAGAAATATGCAAGATCTCCAGTAGAGCGTCCCTTGTGGAACCCATAATGACGATCTGAAAGAAGATTGTGAGAAGAGAGGTGTTTAAGAACCTTCGTATTAACGATAGATTAAAAAACTTTAGAAAGGCAAGAAATCAAAGCAGTTGGACGATAGTTGGAGGGTTTAGAGCCGTCACCCCTATTAGGGACAGGCTGAATGAAAGCGAACTTCCAACAGGAAGGAAAAGTACCACATGAAAGATAAAGGCGAAAGAGTTTGCCTAGGCAGGGTGTCAGCACAGAGACAATTCTTGAGAACAACAGGAGGAACACCATCACGACCGTACGCCTTCCTAGAGTTGAGCCCAGATAGGGTAGAAAAAACACTTTTAGAAGAGATTCTAATTTCAAATATAATAAGGTCAGAGGGGGTAGGAGATGGAGGAACAGCACCGGAATCGTCCATGGTTGAATTGTAAGCGAAAGTTTGAGAGAAAGGTTCAACTTTGTCAGGAGAGGAGACGACAACTAAACCATCGGAATGGTAAAGAGGAGGGAAAGAAGAGGAAGTAAAGTTGTTGAAGAGGTTCTTAGCTAGATGTCAGAAAGAGCGAAAAGAATTAGAAGTGGGTAGGTTTTCACATTTTCGTCGGATGAAGGAATTCTTGTCGAGTCGAAGAACAGATTTTGCACGATTCCGGACAGAAATATAGGCTGAGTGAGAGTCAGGAGTTGGTTGGCGACGGTACCTTCTGAAAGCCTCCTCTCTGTTGCGGATAGTAGTAGAACGAGTAACGTTAAACCAAAGTTTTTTTGCATTCGTCGTATACACCTTGGTTAGTAGTATACACCGTGGTTAATCTTGGTTTTGCTTCCGCCAGAATTGTTCATTCTGACGAAAGTCAAGTTTGTTATTCCACCTTAGTATATATATATATATATATATATAATATATTATATATATATATATATATAGTGATGTAGCGGTAGCGGTGTCCGCAACCGCAACCGCCCTTATCAGTGCGGTTATTGCGGTTGTTTGAGGATATCTTCTTACTAGGGCAACAAAATGCTATAAATGCTAGTGTAATGGCTATAAATGCTATAAACGTCGCCAAATGCTGTTCCTGTCATGCCTCATGCCTTCACTCAAGGGTGCAAAAAAAAGTAAAAGTTTGCTGCGCCCTAATTGCGACATGTCTAGAATTGCTACTTGGATTGGATGGATAGCTGCATTATGTGATAACTTACATTTATCAACGCTCGGTGGCTAGAAAAGCATTATTTTAATTATATTTAATAAAGCAATGATGATGTATTACTGTTGATAAAAAAGATACAAAACCCTCAATTTTTTTTCATTAAAAATTAGGCAACCTTCACTACCAAGTTACAAACTAAACTAAAGTACCAGCTTCAGTATCTGTTCATTCACGAGTGAGGGTGGTTGTGTTGCGCTAGGTCTCCGTCGCTACCTTTGTAACGTTACGTGCTTCAGCCCATTAGTAAAGTGTTAGACTGCGGTGCAACCATCATGGAGCGATCTACGAGTGCAGTGTGGAAGTACTTCTCGAGAGTGTCAAACGATGTAAGGAAGTGTGTCATATGTAATAAGAACTATTCACGAAAGGGAAGGAATACCACTAACTTAAAAAACCATCTGCGTTCAATGCACAAGAAGGAATATAATGAAGTGATATCTAAGGAAAACGAAGCTAATGAACAGTCAAAGAAGAAAAAGGAATCAAAAGTGTCTCTTACACCCATACAGGAAATGAAGCGTGCATTGAAAGAAAAGAATCAGACGGTTGAAATTTGCTTCGAAAAAGTCAAAATTTGGGATGCGAATCAAAATCACTGGACTATCGCATAGCCGAAATGATAATAATGGATAACTTGCCATTCAGCCACGTTGAGGACTTAGGTTTCATGAGACTCATTGTTGAAATGGCTCCACAGTATAAAGTGAAACAGCGTCAGTTCTACATTGATCTTGTGTGCAATGATATCTATGACTTTGTTTCAAAGAAAGTGTTCAAAATTCTTGAGTCTCTAAAAGATTCGAAAGTATCATTGAATACGGATTCATGGTCAGACACATCTGCTGGAGTGTCTTTACTCTCTTTGACATGCCATAGAGTGAATCAAGACTTCAAGAGAACCAATTTGGTGCTCAGCGTAATGCCACTTGAAGATCGCCACACTGGAGAATACTTGTCAGAAAAATTTGAGCAGGTGCTTCAGAGGTGGGATATTGCCCATTCATCCATCCAATGTGTGATGCGCGACTCAGGAGCAAACATGATAAAAGCTTTGGTTCTCACTGGCGTCCATAATATCGATTGCACTGTTCATAAACTGCAACTTATAATCAAAAGTGGATTATCCTCACAAAAACCTCTCAGTGACTTGTTAGCTAAACTTCGATCCATCGCTACTCATTTCACCCATTCTACGATGATACAGGATGAGTTAAAAAAATTCAGAAACGCTTAGATCAACCTGAACTTACAGTCACTCATGATGTCGCCACACGGTGAAACAGCACTTATCACATGATGCAGAGAACACTGAAGTTGAAGGAACCACTGAGTCTATATAGCGCTGCTAACTCCAAAATGCAACAACTCACTAACGTCGACTTCACTCTCTTGTCAAACTGTGTGGCTGTGCTGGAGCCATTCGATGATATCACAAAAAGATTGAGCAGTTCCACCTCTTCCATATCTGAAGTTATTCTCCTCGTCGTTTCCTTGAAAAATGTGCTGCAACCTCGAAGTAGTGATTCTGAAGCTGATCGTGGAATTAAAACAATGAAGGAGATAATGCGCACAGAGCTAGCAAGGAGATTTGATGGCCTAGAAGCAAATGACACGTATTCTTTGGCTACCTATTTGGATCCAAGGTACAAAGCAAAATTTTTTTCCGCTTCACATGTCACAAAAGGTGTTCAGGAAAAATTGGGATATCTTTGTGATGAAATGGACAAGACTCAAACATCATCGGACTCGAAGACAGCCAGTGAACCACCGGCAAAGAAACCACTGATTGATTTAGGCGGCGCATCAGCTTCTACGAGTAAATCAACAACAATAATGGACTCAATAAGTGCTCTATTGGCTTCCAGTAGTGATGACGAGACCGAAACTGAGTCAAGCAGAGACTCGCAAAAAATTATCGAGAAATATCACAAAGAGAAAAGGATTCGATAAGAATATGATGCTTTGGCTTGGTGGAGGTCAAATCAAAAGAAATACAAAAATTTTAGCAAACTGGCTGGGACACACCTTGGATGTCCTCCCTCAAGTGTTCCTAGTGAACAATTATTTAGTGGAGCAGGGATCATCTACGATGAAACAAGGGGAACAAAGCTGAAAAACTTTTATTTTTGAAATACAGTCTCCCAGCAATTAAATTTAAATATAAGGATTAAATAGTATATATATATATATATATGAAAATTATTTCACGAAAGTAACACGTGAAAAATATTTATGATGAATAAAACCACGAAAGGAAAAGAAACACAGAGTGTATGCTCCGCTTACAATTTTTATGTTTTATCTGTGTGTTTATTTCTTTGTTTATTTCGTTTGTGATCTATATATCATTTAGGCATCATTTTGTAATTTTTTTTATCTATTTTTGTTTCCAATTTATATTTATTTTCATTTCTTTATTCTTTTGTGACCTATGTATCATTCAGACAATAACTATAAAAAATTGGTTGTAAACAAGCCATTTGAGCTTGTGTTGAATTTCGGGCAAAGTGCTAAAATTGTTAGTTTTCCGTACAAATGTGTTTGCTCCTCCCACAATTTTTATTTCTATACTTACTATATATATATATTTTTTTTTTTTGTAACCTATATATAGACTTGAACTCCCTTTTCACTGCAGTGTTCCTGAGGACGTCATTAGACGAAAGCGCTTGGGCACCACTCTGTGTTTCTTTTCCCTTCGTGGTTTTATTCATCATATATATATATATATATATATATATATATATACAGGGTGGGCCAAAAGTCTCGATCCATAGGAAAATATTTATTTTAATATATAAATTACAACAAATGGTAAATACTTAAAATGAATATCAACTTTAACTCGTAAATGCGTATCCGTGATACTGTACAGTGGTTCGTACTCCAGTATAAACAACAAATTATAACAAATGCTCAAATTGGCGGCCTCTGACATCGAGACACTTAGGGATGGAATTTATGATTTTTAATAATTCTTCGAATTGAAGTTTTCGAGATGCGTGTTTCATTTGATAATCTTCTTGTTGACTTTACTGGACTATTCGTTAAAGTTTCACATACCATTGCAGAGGTATTTTCATCAGTTGCAGTTTTTGGACGACCAGAACGCCGTCGATCATGTACACTTCCTGTTTCTTTGAAACGTTTAAACAACTTGCCAACAGTCGCATGTGTTACTGGATGCTTATCAGGATGATTTCTATTGAATTCGGTAGCAACTTCTCTGTGTGTAACGCCCTGTCTTGCGTACATGAGCACAAGTTCTACCCGGTCTTCTGTTGTTAGATTCGAAGCCATTTCTGGGCTGAAATAAAAAAAGTATTTGAGTATTTATACTGGAGTACGAACTACTGTACAGTATCACGGATACGCATTTACGAGTTAAAGTTGATATTCATTTTAAGTATTTACCATTTGTTGTAATTTATGTATTAAAATAAATATTTTCCTATGGATCCAGACTTTTGGCCCACCCTGTATATATATATATATATATATATATATATTATAATTATATACACCACTTTCGAATGGGCAGTGGTTGGTGGGATGTAAAACGCGTTGGGTATATATATATATATATATATATGCGTTTTGTTATAAATGGTTGTTTGTCAGTATACTATTAGTGACTGCTGATGCGGTTTTGAAATTATATGATCCAGTCATCTCGAATGTGAGTTCTGTATCAAACTAAATCATCCCTTGACTAAGACAAATAAAAGAACTTAGTCTATACTGTAATTAGTATAACAAAGTTACTTAGTTTACAAAATCACTGCTACTTTATACAGATCTAGGATAATAGTATTGTTTCAGGTACCATATTATGCAGGGTGTTCGAAAAGTCCCGTCACCCCCTACAAAATGTACATATTGGAAAACCAATTTTATTTTTGTGTGATTAATTGTATTTATATGTGGTAGGTGTAATTTAAGAAACAAGTCACTAGCAACAATTCATTTAATTACAGTACATACAGTTACTAATTATAGTTACTAATCAAGAATGGCGGTATGGTTTCATGTCGAGATCTTTTGTCATGTGATCTCATTGTGGACATGGGGACTGCAAGTTCTAGTGATCGTTTCCGAAGTGACTTTTTCGGTGAACGAGCCACCGATGTAATTACACCTTCACATTATTCTGCTCGCGTTGTTGGTCTTCCCGACTGTGGTCTGTCCTTGATGGAGCCAGTTTCAAACAGGTTTTTCTTCCAGCGTAATACCGTCTTGTTTGATGGTGCAGCCTTATTGAATCGTGTTTTGAAATCATTCTGGATATCATGCACCAGAGTGTAAGTGGACTGGTCTGCCATTGTTCACATAACTCTAATACCTGGAAAAGAAAAAATGTCAATGAATCACGTATGATTTCAATTTATAACATAAAAATAAAATTGGTATTACACTATGTACATTTTGTAGGAGGTGACGGGACTTTTAGAACACCCTGTACACTCACTTATCTTTAGTTGACGTGCATAGGTAATTTGTTGGAGTAAAAGGATAAACTAAAATTAGATGAATCCTTATTTATGAAAAATCAAAGGCCTTACGTATTAAAGTATTGTAATGTATATGTGATATACATGGAATGTTTTTCAAGGCCAATCTATTCTGATTTGGTGTTGTAGTTCTCTCATTTTTATTAGTTGTCATTAATTACAAATTACTTTGACATCGAGGCAGACCAACTTTGTTTTAATTAATATTACAGGGATATGTATTATAAAAAAGTTTATATAAAACGTTAGTAAGCTATTACACCCGCAAACATGGCTCATGTCGCTCGATCCAAAGGTGTAGGTAGGCATAATGTTATTAACAGTGCAAGTTAATTGAAGCTTTTATATCTTCTTATGGTAATTTACATTAAATCTTAATAAGGTATCTTCAGCTAAAAGTAATATTTTATATAGCTTGAGGCAGTATTTCCGAACCGGAATGCCCGAAAATTTCATGAAAATGGTAGAAATAAGTTACTGAAAATTGAGAAGTTAGTGAAGAAATGCAAATTTCAAATGAAACAAAACATTCGCGATTTATTCTGTTCATACAAAAACTGTAGAAGCTCAATTTGGAGTTACGTGGTGTTATTAGAAGGGAATTGGGCAACTGGGCGTTGAACAGTGGCAGACGAAAATCGTCCATTGTGCCGCGACGTAACAAATGGCATTGAAGTGCCTTGAGTCCTTCCCCCCAACCCCCGCCCAAACAAAAAAGGTTGGGAAGGAGTGACTTAGTGGGAGATAGTTGGGCTGTTAATCTGAAGGTCTTGGGTCCCGGCTCGGATTTCAGTTTTCAGCGGTTGAAGTCCTTTTAAGTCCTAATTCAAGGTCGTTTACACTTTCATTATAATAGCTTGGAACAGTCCCACAGTCAAAAGTACCATGTAAAGACTTAGCCAGTGAAGTTACAAACACAGCTTACAGACCTCCGTTAAGAGACAGATTAGGGAAGGGGCTTCCCATTACCCCAAGGTCGTGCCACTCATACCCTAATCAGGTGAACCATGCCTCCTCAACACGTTCTCTCAGCAAGGACTCCGGTGAGGAACTTTACCCTTTCTTTCGCAAATTCAGCTCTTGAACGAGGGATGCAATATTCGACACATGGTGGAAGAAACTTGTGGTGGATACAATGACCTATTAATTATTTTACTAAACTACACCAAATCTCCGTATTATAAATCATTTAAGGTAATAATTGGAGGTGTAAACTCGTAGTTCAACCCTTACAACAAGAGTCAGTGGCCAGACGGTGTTATTGTTAAGGAATATATTCACTTTTCTCGGAGCTATGGTAATAATAATAATAATAATAATAATAATAACAATAATCGGATAAATAAGCATGGCGGTTAATATGCTGAAATTAGTTTCACATAACGTTACATCAATAAGAAATTCATTTGTTGGGATTGTAAAGTTGGAAGTTTATTAATAAATAGAAAAGAATAAAAACTATAGTACTTAATTGGAAAACATAAGTTAGGTTTCATAAATAGATTATAAAGTCAGGAAAAAGGACTCAGAGGAGTACGTGATTTTTGGCACGAAGACAGAACAGGTTTCATTGTGTTCATACTTGTAAATGTGTTAAGCGAATAGGAAATAAGAATAATAGTCACGTGATATCACGCCTCTTTTTGGTCCAATGATGTCATTAAAAACAATTAGTTTTCAGATTCAGATCACATTATATATATACAGGGTGGGAGAAAAGTCTTCAAGAATTTTATACATACAACTATTTAGTTAAAACATTATACAGATTAGTATTCAAAATGATGAAACAAATCAACTAAAAAGTCCATAAAAATTTTATTCATAAAATATTTTGTTAAATTGTAATTTAATTTTCAAAGCGTTCTCCATCCGCTATGATACATTTGTGGATTCTCTCTGTAAAACTCTTCATTGTTCTTGTGAACATATCGAGGGATCCTTTTCAGTTGCTTATCTATTCTTTGGCCAAGCGCATTTACATTTGGATAGATGAAACAGGAGTGTAGAGTTTACCACACAAATAAGTCGAAAGCCATAAATCACATGGGGTTAAGTAAGGTGATCTGGCTGGCCACTCGATGGGACCTCACCGTCCAAGCCATCTTCCTTCAACGTTCGTATCCAGAATCTCACGGGCAACTGCAGAGTAATACGGCGGCGCACCATCATGATGATAAAGCCAATTCCTGCCAACGCCATTAGTGAACTGTTGCAAAACTTTGTCTCTCAATACCTGGCAAAAGCATTTTCCACCCATCGTATCTCTCGATATGTCAAAGGAAACGAGTCCTGAACAACCAATGCACACCCAAACTGTTAATGTAGGGCCGAGCCGTTTTAGTGACCATGATTCTGATAGACGGTTGCAGTTCGCTGAAACAGTGAGACAAAAGTTCAACAGTAATCCAGATTTTCTTCGAAAGATCAAATTTTCAGATGAATGTGTCTTCGGTTTAACGAGTAAAGGAAACAAACACAACGTTCACTACTAAGCGAAAAAAATCCCAAAATATGATTAGGTAAACCCGCTAAAACGGACTAACAGTTTGGGTGTGCATTAGTTATTCAGGACTCGTTTCCTTTGACATATCGTGAGATACGACGGGTGGAAAATGCTTTTGCAGGTATTGAGAGACAAAGTTTTGCCACAGTTAGTCAAGAAGAGTCGAGGAAAGAGTCAGAGAGAGACGTCGGAAGCAGTTTGTCCTTCTTCAGATCATTTTGCCATCCCTTGTTAATTTGTTTTTAACATTTTGATCCGAGCCCTTGGGAAATAAGGCTTATATTTAAAATAAATTAATAACAGTAAATTCAATTCATTTCACTCTAGGACCGACGACAGTGAATTTTTTCAGATGCCCTAAGCTTCTATTCCTATCGCTAGGCCTATATCGTTTCTTTAGGCCTACTTACATATTAATTGTATAACGTAAGTGTAATTTAATTTAACTTGTGAATGAACATAAGATTAAAAGTATAAAAACTTCGTTGTTTTATAACTGTGTAAATTTATATTAGTGGTTTAAAGGTAAATTCTGAAATTAATATAACGATTAACAATATTATCTTACTTAATTGAAGTCAAGTGAAAAAATAATCAGAAAAAAGACACCAGTGGGTTCACTAAATTGTAACATCTGATGTGTAATTTCATATCGGTATATTTATGAATTAAATTTATGAAATACAAATTGTGTCGCGACATCCACCCACGAACAGGTCAATGGACGGGTCATCGGAAGAGCCACCACAGACTATGTTGTGGTGAACACCCCGGAAAAGAGAACACACCGAGAGAATCCCAGAACCCAACACATTTATAATAATGCGGACTTGGTACTCTTGCAAGAACACTGGTTGCTTAAGAAGGAATTAAATTTTTTAACTAGGATTCATGAGAATTTTATCATATATACCATGCCTCTTCACCTGCAGACTTATCTAATGATCTGTTTTATAGTAGGCCCTTTGGTGGAGTTGGTTTCTTAATTAGAATTTTTTTTTTAAATATGGAAGATTTCTCCCGAGCGATAATAAAAGACTGATAGGTATTGAATTTCATATGAACAATGACTGTCTCTAAATTGTGAACAGCTATTTATCTTACAATAATGGCGGTAATCTAGATGAATACATCGATTTTTTATATAAAATTAAGTCACTTTCAGATAAACCACAAGATTCGCAGTACATAATAATAAAGGACTTTAATGCCGATGTGAAATCAGAATTTTTTGTAGAATTGAGTACCATGTGCGAGTCTGATAAATTAAGTGCAAATGATGTGGAATTTCGAGGTAGAAATAGGAATATTTTCACTTACGCTAGCGATATGAATAGAGGTACTAGATCGATTGATCATAGTCTCATTAATAATAATTTAAAGGAACTTATTGTCAATGTCTCTATTTTGCATGATTTCATCTTCTCAGATCATAGGCCATTGAAGCTAGTAATTAATTGTACCAACTTAAATAAAACACGACATAATAGTTCTTCAGGCAGAAATGAACGTGTCGACTGGTCTATGATTAATATGCAACAGACAATAGAATAGAAAGATAGGACAGAGCACGTTTTTAATAATTTAGAATTATTGCAGACTGACAAATAAGTCCTGTTCAAATGATTCCCACTTTAAACTTGTTGATATATATTATAATGATATAACATCCATACCAAGGGAAGCATGAAGGCCTTGGATTAAATTGTACTGTAAATATTTCGCAGAACACATCACCCCAAATTACATACCAGATAATAATTTTCTGATGTATTGTAATGTGTTTTAACAGAATCTGCTATCCGGGTTGGCTTTTTTTTTTTTTTTTTTTTTTGCAATTGAGCAGGTTTTGAGATAAAAAAAAATTTCGAAGAAATGTATATCTCGAAAGCTGCTCAATTTCACAAAAAACAGATAAATATTTTCTGGTATGTAATTTAATTTTCTTTATTGTAACCTAACCTTTATAACCTAACTTTTCACATCTTACTCTTACTGTCAGTGTATTACCTATTACAAGAGAAAATATTTTGGTATTTTCTATAATTACACTCTTTACCACAGTTTGGACATAAACGAGTTTTTAATATCACACCGTGATTTGCAAAAAATCCAAAGCTTCATCTTCGTCTAAGGCAACAAGACGAATTAAGTCTTCAAAGTCTACTTCACAACCGGCATAGAAACACAGAAACACTGAAACAAAGAAACAATTATATGCTGCCAATACTTTCAGCTGCTAATTTTGATTAGATAGCATATTAAATATTTTTTTTTACTTATTAACATTCATTTGCACAGCATATGAAACATATTTTCTTCCATTATTTTTTACAAAGATTCTGAATATATTGTTGTTTTTCTAAAGTTTAGGTGATGTGTTCTTCATAATATTAACCAATCGTACAAGTGTCATACGAAAATTGATCTTGGGTGGAAAGATTTTATAGCCCCCCTGAAAAGTGAATCAAATGATGCTTACGATATATGGTGCTTCCTTGGTCGTCCGAGAGTAGGGTCCTTACATGCATATGAGTAGGAATAGGGCTCATTATAAAGGAGCCACAAGACGATGTAAACAGGAACAAGACTCCATTCGAGTTTCAAAAGCCTGTGAGGTTAATTTAAATAATAATAATAACAATTTCTGGGAACTTATCAAGAAAGAAACGGGTGCTAAGAATGTCATCCCATCAACAATTGATGGACTGTCTGAGAAAATAGAGATAGCTAAGTTATGGAATACGAAGTACTCAAACATCCTTAACAGCGTGGTGAGAGTGAATCTTAATGTAGGCTGCACAATGGAACGACATTAGGTGGGGCCAGGGAAAATGTGGGGACTTCAGTGCCTAAAATTAAGAGTCTGACTAAACAGCTAAAGACATATGCGTATTAGGGATAGATAACCTGTCGAATGAACATTTAAAGTATGCTAATGATGTGATCATTCTTCATATCTCATTACTGTTCTCAGCCATGCTTACTCACAGTTATATCCCTGCAGAGTTTATGAAGGTTTATATTACACCTCTTGTCAAAAATAAATATGGTGACATTCTATCCAGCAATAACTAGGGGTCTATTGCTGTTGCTTTCTGCTTCTGAAAATTAATTGCGAAACCTTTGTTACGCCGGCTAGATGATTAATTATTTATGGACGTCTCCTAATCAGTTTGGTTTTAAAAGGTCCCATCCAACTGTCCTGTGTATTTATGCTGTTTGTAATTCAACTATTTAAAGTTGTTTTTGGATTTAAGTAAAGCATATGATAGAGTAAATCACAATATTCTTTTTTAAAAATTAGAAGACAGGAATGTTCCACGATATGTTTTAAATTTATTGAAATTCTAGCAAACACACACACACACACACACACACACCAAACATTCATTAATAGATGGGGCAAAGTATTATCTGAATGGTTTGGTTTCTTATGCGTAGTTAAACAAGGCTTCTTACTCTCTCCTCTGCTGTTTAATATATATAGTGATGAGTTAATTTCTTCTCCTAATGAGCCAAAAGTGGGATGCTGTATGGATGACATGAGGATAAATAATAAATAACTTGGTCAATGCCGATGATATGTGTTAATAAGCCCTTCGGTGAAAGGTCTCGATCATATAAAAATTTGTGAATCATATTCACAGAATAATGGCATTAATTTTAATGTCACTAATGCGAAGGTTATGCAACTCCATCCTAAAAGTTCAAACCAAACAATTAATATTATTTTCAAAATTAGAGACGAACCAATAGAGCAGGTACAAGAATTTAAATATCTGGGTCAAACTATCACCAGCTTCTTGAGTGACGACTCAGACATAAGGAAACAATATCGAAGTAACTGTGCTGTGGCAAACATGATTATAAGGCACTTCGAATTCTGTGCAAGCGAAGATAAAGACACTCTTTTTCGTACTTTCTGCACTAATATTTATGGGTAGAAACTGCGGTTCATTTATAAAAAAGGCTTCTGTAGAACCATCAATTTGCTTTACAACAGACCCTATAGACCAGTGGTTCTTAAATTAATCACGAGTACTTGATTTTGTTATCTCTGTAAATGTTCTTAGAATTGTGTTGCCCAACAGCTATTTATGTAATGCACCATATGAACTAAAATTGTAAATGGAAGATGTCTGTGTTTCGTTTTTTTACATCAAATAAATTTAATGAACTGTAATATTAGTCAATGCATTTGAACATCATGGGGAGATGGGTTAGAAGTCAACTCGTAGGGGGAGCACGGTACAAAAAAAATTTAAAACCACTGCTGCATAAGTTACCTCGAAGATGCTTAGCCTCGCAAATGTTTTCTAACCGCAAGGTTCGGAGACTCCCTGAGGTAACAAGACGTGCTCAGTACAGTCTAATGCAAAGAATTAAAAACTTAGACAATCCAATTGTCCAAGGTATTCATCAGTCGTGCTTTATTTCTTCAGAGTGCAGACCTCATGTATGAAATTGTTTGTCTATAGCTCCACTTAACGCCTTCATTAGCCATTTCATAACATGTACTTTATATTTTCCTGAAGCTTTTATTACAATTTTATTATTTTTCGGTTTTCTTACGTGTATTATTGTTATTTCATTATTACCGTAGTCCTTTTTTGTTTTTGTTTTTAAACCTATTGTTTAATTAGTTGTATCGTTCATTACCTTGATGGACACTGTACCTTTATTTTTAAGTGAGGGATTCTGTCTTCTTCCAATAAACATTATTATTGTCATTATCATTATCATCATTATCACTATCATATAGCAGAAATGTTGGTACTGTCACTGCGCGTGACTTGGCTCTGGAGAGTATTTATTATTTATTACTTGTTTCAGTACGTATCTTATTTTTATTTCTCTTTAATCATAATTTATAGTTTTTAAATTTATTATTGTTTGATTTATCTTATCGCTTATTACCTTCAAGAATACTATACTATTTTATGGGATTTATATCCTGCCAATAAAGTTTTTTATTATCATCATTATCAATCATTATCATATAAGTAACATCAAAATGGTTCATTTTACTGGTAGGCTAATAGCGCGAGATAAAAATGTCATATGTTAAGTTAGGTTAGTTTAGGTTAGGTGAACCTTACTAACACTGTATTAATACTAATATAATAAGTATTAGTATATGCTCTGTACTATGGGATTTTTGCTTTTGGCATTTTTACCCTTTGACATTATTACTTGTGGCATTTTTATCGAGTCGTAGACTAATTAGCACAAGGGTTGGGAATCTTCGGCTTTGAAGAACACTCTTGTGGTTTTCTTAAATTATAAATATATATACACTGTGTATATATCAAGTACCCGACTAATAATAAAGTTTAAAAATATGAAATAAAACATTTATGAGTAGTAGAATACAGCATATTTGTTTTAAATATTAATATTGTTGATAATATAATATTTTTTAATAATAGTACTGTTTTTATTTTTTATTATCATTAATTAATACAAGACAAACAAGTCCCTCATTTCATTTTAATTATGTACTTATCGCTTTCCCATTTAAGTGTGTTTGTTGCATTGTGATTATAAAACAATAAAAACAGTGTATTTATATAAGGTTGTAACATATATTCTGCTCGATTTTTTAGTTCATTCAGAACAAAAATTAAAGGACTTATAAGGACAAATTTGCTCGAATTTTCAGTTTATTCGTAACAAAAATTAAATGACATAATGACAAATTAATCATCAATATAATTCCATTCTTTTTCTATAACCTCATCCCACCCGTAGAAAAGTTTTTTTTATGCCACGTTCAAAGAAATCCCTTGGTTTCGAGTTTAAAAAAAGCGATCACTTCGTTTTCGATAGCTTCCCTGGATTGCAACTTTTGTCCATTTAGGTGGTGTTGCAGACTTCTGAATAAATGGTAGTCTGAAGGTGCGATGTCCGGAGAATAAGGTGGATGGGGCATTTTTTCCAACGAAATGCCTCCAATTGGGCAGTGGTGATTCGAGCAGTGTGAGGGCGCGCATTATCCTGGTGGAATAGAACACCTCTGCGATTAATTAATGCAGGACGTTTTTCTTGTAATGCAATCTTCAATCGTTGGAGTTGTTGGCAGTAGACTTTAGCTGTGATTGTTTGGTTATCTGGCAGACGCTCAAAATGAATAATTCCTTGCATATCCCGCCAACGCATAGCAAAATTTTCTTTGGATGGGGTCCATTCCTTGGCTGAGGTTCAGGCTTTGTTTCACGGCTAAGCCACTGATGTCGACGATTAATATTGTTATAGAGGACCCATTCTTCATCCCCAGTGACGATCCGATTAAAAAACGGTGCCTGCAGTTGCCAAGAATGCAGTGATGTGCAAATATCGATTCGATGTTGAAGATTCGCTTGTGACAAATCATACGGAACACATTTTCTAACCTTCACTACTTTTTATAACAGCTTCAAATGAAGATGAATGATCATATGGCTAACGCCGAGTTGCAGGCCAAGTTCTCTTATAGTTACCGTTGGTTTTTTTTCCATTGTTGCTTTCAGCAACTCTTCATCTAACTCATTTGGTCGTCCTGTTCGTTGATAATCTTCCAGACCGAAGTCTCCATTTCTGAACTTCTCAAACCATCTCCTACACATCCATTCGCTCACAACATCATTTCCATAAACTCTTTGAATGTTTTTTTGCGGATTCACTAGCGTTAGATCCTTTATGGAATTCATACAGCATCACATGTCGAATATGCTCTTTCGTGGGCTCCACGTTTTTTCAATTACTGTAATATCGTAGGGGTGGCGTTGTAACTGTATGAAAAACACCAGAGAAAATATTCATCAGCCTAATCCTACACTAGCTTAAGCCGACACTAGCCTAAGTCATTCTGTATCATTCTGTATCGTGATAAAACCTGTGCGAACCTGTCGCCTCGTGTATTTTGCAACATTTCTAAAACTATTTCACATTATCTTGAGGTTATTCTATTATCTATCGTCCGTTTTCTAATCGAGCAGAATTTATGTTACAACCTGATACTTGCCGCTCTTTATTCATCGTAATTCTTTTTAATATGGCCGAAAATGGTTCCCAAGCTGCTAAAGTTCATGACACTTGAACTAGCCTGAGGTATTTCTCGACTAGGTACTGATATCCTATAATATAATCAGTTTGTATATATATATTAGGGTGGTCCTCCCTTATAGAGGCGATATTTTTTTTGGGTAATTTACATGCTCCCACCCAATAAAGTTGTTCCACTTAATAAGAAAATAATTCTGCTTCAATTTGAGCTCGATCGGATAATAATTAGAGGTGGCTGTCGAAGCTTGAAGTTACCACAAAACTGCAAGGCGGGGGTTTTCTATTGACCCCCTGAACAATCTCAGTTGGCCCCCAGGGATCCAGGGATCACCACTTGGGAACCACTGATATAATGTGTAGTTAAATGATTTTTATTTTGCATATGCAGGGCGTCCCAAAAAAATGTATACACACTTTAAATACTTATAAAGGCAGTGTTTATTAAATTACATTTCATTTTCAAAATGTAATAGAATCTACAGACATTATTTAATTGTTTTGTCAACGCCTGTTTTCAAACTGACGTCCGTTCTGGTCCAGGCACTGCTGATAACGCGAAGCAATGGAATCGCAAACATCACGAAACATTTCGTTTGGTATTTGTGTGCATTCTCGTTCAATGGCTGCTCTCAATTCAGCGACTGTTGCAGGTTTTATAGCGTAGACTTTGTCTTTTAAGTATCCCCATAAAAAAAGTCTAGTGGTGTGAGGTCTGGTGAACGCGGAGGGTATTCTACGAAACCCCTTCGTCCAATCCACATCCACATCGTGCAAAGTACCACTCGCAATACTCCACTCTTCGGTCCGGATCATCTTCATTAATAGCATGGACTAATCTTGGAATGTAACTTTTCCATTGACAGCGCTTCAAAATGCGTTGGACAGACGATTCTGAAATTCCTACCTCACGACTCGCTTGCCGCACAGATTTTCTTGGACTTTGGTGATACGTTTCCAGTACTCTTTCTTGCTTTGTGGGGCTTGTCGATGTCCGTGGTCTTCCGGAACGCTTCTTGTGGACATTCTGAACAGTTCCATCGGCTTCAAACTTATCTCTAATTCGAGTGATGGTAAGTCGCGTTGGTGGATCTGTTTGAAACTCCCTCCTAAACTGTCTTTGCACTTCAACTGCGTTTTCACACTTCCAGTAGCATTTTAGAATGAATTTCCTTTGTTCAAAGCTTAGTCTGACTGCCATTATTAATTCTAATGGGTTTAACTTGGAAAGAAAGAAACATCAATTGAGTATCAGCTGTTAAAGTGTGTATACATTTTTTTGGGACGCCCTGTATATTTTAAATTATAAGCGTTATACATAACACTGATGACGTACTATTTTGAATCGTCATGGCTGGCAAGACCACTCACTGTAGCTCACTGTTTAAGATCTTCTTAGTAGGTTCAAGATATTTCTTCCTGTGTTGCTCCACGACTTTCAATAGGTATTGAAGTCGTTCTTCATTCTTAGTGTGTTTTCCACTATAATCCTGGATAAGTGCAATCCCGCGTTCGGCATTGTCGTTCACGACCTTGATGTTTTCAACTTTCCGAAGAGCCTCTTGAAACTCATCATCTGAGTCCCATGTTGACGGGTCTTTTTGCATAAATGCAGTATTGATATTGAGGGCCCATATAAGCTTCAAAGAGTTTCTCGTGCTCAAGGAATCCAATGTTGGGAGATGATCTTGACGAAGGCTCACACGTTTAGGACATTTTAGGCTGCCTTCTGTCTCATTAATTCCCTTTACAATTAATCTTTTTGTGTCTACTGATACAGAAGCATCAAACAGTGCCAATCCCACGATTTCCTCAGATAGGTACCACAAGTGGCCAGCAAATTTAGATGCTGCAGATTTTGCCCATTTTAAGGATTTCGTTCAAAATTTAAAGTTTGACAGCCACCCCTAAATATTATCGGATCTGGTAAAAACTTTGCCAAAATAATTTTTTTATGAAGTGGAACTACTTTATCGGGTGGGAGCAGTAAAAATAAAAAATTCGTTTTTGAGGACCACCCTAATATATATAAAGGAAAATCCAAAATACTTCTACAGCTCTGCAAAAAGGAAAACAAAAACGTGCACTACTATCGGCCTTTAAGGAAAGGGAATAATGAACTAACAGACGATCCAAAAGAAATATCTGAAACATTGAGAACCCAGTATGAATCGGTCTTCAGTACCCCAAAAAGTGACAAAGCGATACCTGACATAGATGCATTCTTCGAAGAGAAATTGCAAGGAGAATGTATAACAGACTTTGGTTTTACCCTAGAAGATGTAGCGAGAGCTACAGGACAAATGAAATCACATTCAGCTGCAGGTCCGGACAAATGGAACGCACTATTAATTAAAAACTGTAAAAATGAAATAGCTACACCATTATACTGGATATGGAGAAGATCCCAAGACATTGGGGAAATACCCAGCATCTTGAAAAGAGCAAACAGTGTTCCAATATATAAAGGCGGGGATAGATCTCAAGCAAAGAACTATAGACCAGTGTCATTAACGTCCCACCTCACCAAAATATTTGAAAGAATAGTCAGAGAAAATCTATGACTTCTTGGAGACACTGGAAAGATTCATCGTAAATCAGCATGGATTCCAATCAGGAAGATCATGCTTATCACGACTTATAGAGCACTATAACAATATCCTAGATGCACTTGAATGCAATGAAAACTATGATGTCATATACACGGATTTTGCTAAGACTTTCGACAAGTGCGATCATGATATAATAACACATAAAATGAAACAGATGGGAATAACAGGCAAAGTGGGAAAATGGATCTATAACTTCATCAGAGAACGACCACAGGTCGTCAAATTTCAAGGTGTATCATCATCAGAATCAGAAGTACGCAGCTCGGTACCACAAGGTACAGTGCTGGCCCCACTCCTGTTCATTATCATGCTAACAGACATAGACAGTGGAGTTAACAGCAACAGTATAATAACATCATTTGCGGATGATATAAAGATCAGCAGAAAAATCAGCGAGGCAAATGAAGTGGAGGCCTTGCAGAGAGACACAAACAAAATACACAAATAATCAGGAGACAACAATATGACACTTAACACCGAGAAATTTCAGCTCTTGAGATATGGTAGAAATGAGGAAATTAAACAGACTGCATATTAGTCTCCAGATAGACAGGAAATTCAGGGAAGCACGAAAGCGGTCGACTTGGGGGTAATAATGACCGATGATGCCAAATTCGAGACACAAAATCAGATAGCAATAAACAAAGCAAAAAGAGTCGCGGGAAAGGTACTAAGAACGTTCAAAAGGAGGGACAAGACAGTAATGATTTCCCTGCTGAGAACACTGATCATACCAAAACTTGAATACTGCTCAGTTTTGACGTCCCCATATAAAAAAAAACTACTGGGAAAGACTACGTAAACTAAATCTGTACTCCCTGGAAGGAAGAAGAGAGAGGTACTCTATAATCTACATATGAAAAATGATCGAAAAACTGGTACCAAACCTCAAACTAAACCCAATTACCATCCAAACAACGCTGGACAATAGGAAAGGCAGAATATGTAGTGTTCCCAAACTAAAGGCCCGACAAGGGACTTCCTCAACACTGAAGGAAAATAGCTTGGTTTTCAGGGGGGCAAAACTTTTTAACCAGCTCCCTAAAGACCTCATAAACGTTACATGAGTCAAAGTTGAAGTCTTCAAGAGAAGACTAGATGCCTGGCTCAATACGATACCAGATGAGCCGGGTGTACCTGGCTATGTGTGGTGGAGAGCGTAAGAGAGCAACTCGCTCTTCCACCAGCTTCACCTTCGTGTGAAGAGAGACCGACGCACGAAACCGCAACGAGGTTAACGAGGGATATATACTGTATATATATATATATATATATATATATATATTCGTGTGTGTGTGTGTGTGTGTGTGTGTGTGTGTGTGTGTGTGTGTGTGTATATACACACACACACACACATATATATATATATATATATATATATATATATCGTGTATATGTATATATATATATATATATTAGGGTTTCTCCTTATATGCAGCTTTCTTCATCCTGAGAAATCCTGGGAATTCCCGGAAAAATGAATCCAATTGCCGGGATCCCGGGAAATCCAGAAAATGGTTGTATATTTAAGAGAACGGTAATTTTTTTTATTGTTCAGTGATAAAATACCTTTTTAGAATTGGGATAACCAATTACTTATGCCTAGATGACCACTTTTGCATTGTAATACTTGAATTGAGTTTTAAACATAATATTTATCATGCGTACTCAGGAAATAAGAATGGTTTCATGTATTATGATGATTTAGTGAGTGACATTTGTATGCCTTTTTATTTTTGATGTAGAAAGAATACTGAAAATGATCTTTCTCCACAATTTTTTAAACCCATTTTTTCTTCTTTTTTGATTCAGAGTTTATTATGAAAGTAGCTAAACTGACTAAAATGAAGAAAATGAGCATTTTTATGTATTTTCTTCCCTAAAAATAGCCCATAAAATTAAAATAATTATTTAGCATATTTTTAGCATAAAATGGAAACAGGTTTAGCATAATTTTAGGTGATTTAGCATAATTTAGCAGCAGGTTTAACATAATTTGGCTAAAAATTTCTGGAAACACTGCAAGAAAGTTGCAAGAACTATTTAACAAAAAGTAGCCCAGCTTTGTAAAAAAAAAGTAGTAAAATTGAAATTCAATATCACAATTCAAAGCAAATAATATTCAATTCAAAACATCGTACGAAAGTCAAAATTATCCTATTTATGCGATAATTATCGTACGTCTGGCAACGTTGTCTGTGGGTCAGAAAGAAGTTGCATGCAAGATGAATTGCCTGCGATCGCTAAATAATACACTGAGACTCGGTTCCTTGTATTATACGCAGCGCTAGCGACATTCCCTCGGCCAGTTTTTGGCATACGGGCCCACTTTTAGATTGCTCTAAGTTGCTATTGCTAGTAGGTGTTCATTTAAGAACAGAAAAGTAGAATAAAATGTGGTAAATATTATGCAGTTTTCTTTAATTCTACCCAAGAGCCTTCTAATAACAAAAGAAAAAACAAATAAATCAATATAAAATAAATTAAGCCATTTTAAAATTCCGAGATTTCCCGGGATATTTGTCCAATTCCCGGGATTTTCAAATCCAATAAAAACAGCCGGGATCCCTGGAAAGAAACCCTAATATATATATATATATATATATATATATTAGGGATATACCGAATATTCAGTATTCTGTAAAAAATGAGGATATTCGGCCGAATAGGTTTTATGTTTTTAATCAAATATTGAATATTTGATGACTAAGGTAAATAACATGATTTAGGGAATTGAACTTACAGTAAAATGTTTTTTTTTTATTTCAAAGAATAATTACAAACAAATCTAACTTAATATAGTGATACTAATAAGTAATAACCTTACAAAAAAATGAATGGGCAGTAATAATAATTATCGCAAAAATAAAACCTAATAATTGAAATTTAAGGCAAGTAGATTACCGTGTAAAAAAATTAGGAGCTAAACGATTACATGCGTCGGTAATTACATTTTTGGCAGAACTGAACAGCCGTTCACTTCGTACGCTTGTTGTGGGTGGAGCGGTCAGAGCAAGTACTAACAGTTTCGGGAGTCTTTCGCCCTTATGACGCCACCAATCAAGAGGGTTCGTATCGCGACTGACTCGTGGCTCCTTTGAATAGATGTCTAATTCTTTTTGACAACTTTTCTGGCTACTTCCGATAGGCGGAGACACATCTTATTGTGAAAACGTAGCAACCTCATCGAAGTAGCTCCATAAGTTAACCTTCGGCTTCTTTTTCGAAGGTTCTTGATCTTCTTGTGAAACAAAAGCAGTTGTTTCATCGCCATGAGTTATATTACGTGTATGACTGGTATTACGTGATGCAGACATAGTGATTATCTAATTTTTTACAAAATCAGGCACTCTCATACAAACAAATATGAAACGAGGATCTAAAACTTGAACAATCATAGAAGTAGTGTATGTTTTCCACTGCTTGAAGCGATTCTCTAAAGTTTCTATTAAATCGTTTTTCACAGTATGAATACCTGTATTATCAGGTCTCGTGGCATTATCTGGTGGCAAAAATGCCATGAGACCTGTTACACTGGGAGACCAGGGAAAGACAAGAAGAATCGGAGGAAAAGTCATTTGTTAATTTTTCACATGGGCTATGAAGCTTTACAACACGATAAATGGTTATTGAGGGTTGGTATGTCATAGTCAGAGGCGTATGCAACAACTGCAGTTTTTTGTTGAAGAAGTCGTTGTAGTGTATAGAATATTGAGTTCCATCATGTGATAACGTCTCTTATAAGTTTGTTTTCGGTAAATTACGTTGCTTCTGGATTTCCTTAAGTCTGTCACACGCTGGAGATGAATGATTAAAATGCGAACAGATTCGGTGTACAATTGCTTAGACAACAATTCTATTCAATTTTTTACATTGACGCCTGATAACCCAAATAAAACTAATATACATTCGGAATTCGGTACTCGGCCGAATAGTTTTGCATCGAATATTTGGTAATCGGTATTCGGTGAATTTTAGTATTCATATATGTATTTTAAAATTGCGTTCTTATCTCTCGTATGTGTAGCATGGAAGTAGTTATTGAGAAAATAAATTCATATATAGTTTTTAAGCAACTTTTTGTCAGAAAAACAACCATTATTATGATGGGTGAATTATTTACTCAGTTGTTCCAAAGATAAATGTAAATTTAGAGTTGAAAGGTTTTTACATTTATGTAAGACGAAAGTTTTCCCATGAAAGTGAAGAGAAGGAGTGAAGGATTCGTTTAAATTTTCGTCTATGTTCATTCATTTGGATAGCTTATGCGTTTATTATTTATAGGAAAATACAGTTATTTTACAAACATTACAACTATAGTCAAGTGATAAATCAAACTATGTAGACGGATACAAATAAAAAAGAATAAGACTAAACAAAGGATATACGTAAAATATTGGATGCATAATTTAGAAAGGGCGTTCTTGGAAAATTTTTGTTTTTATTGTCCTACTAATGTCTTGTGTAAGTCTTTTACGGACTTTCTTATGACTTTTTAAGGACACTTTTTAGAGTGAAGGTAAAAGCAGTCAAATAATTTTTTTAACCAGACGAAACCTTTTACCTTTATTACTCGTTCATTTCAACTGAAATGAATAAGTATGGTGGAATTTCAACTTCAACCTTTTAAGACCTACTGTAACTACGTACGCCGTACGATCTTAATTTTCATTTCCGCATTTAAATGAGCGTTAAAGAAACGCCGTCTGTGGGACATGCAGTACAGAAAAGGTTAAAACCGGTTAACTAATGGTAAACCAAATAATTGAACGTGAGGTGCCACATATTGAAGTTAATATCAGTTGAATCGCTTTTATTTGCTGATGATTATTCCACTCAACTAAATTTTTATATGTTGACCTACAACGACATTAACTGTAACTTAGGTTTTAGCACTAAATGAATTACGGATAAAGTATCATGACTCTTCGTCTCACTCGGGATTCGAACCTCAGTCTCTGAACATACAACTTCGGCAAATCATTACATTATGTACTGGACGGCGCATCGGCGGTGGAAAAAGATAATTGTTTTGTATATTCTTTTATGCATTTTTATTTTTGTATCTTTGTTAATACTTGCATTACCTCTCTCTCTCCTATATATATATATATATATATATGATGCACCTCGGTGGTGTAGTGGTTATCGTCGCTGACTACGAATCCATCGGCCCCGGGTTCGAGACCCGGTGACGGCAGCCAGCGCCCAACAAAACCCAGCTGTTCATCCTGGGTGGCCTAGTGGTTAAGACGCTGGGGCTGCTGGAGGGGCGTGGGTCGGATTCCACGTTAAACTGTAGATCTAAGGTGGAGTGTAAAGCTTGATCACTACAAATAAAGTTACCGCCCTTCAAACCTGTGCAGTTAATTCTCTCTCTCTCTCTCTCTCTCTCTCTCTCTCTATACATACATATATATATATATATATATATATGTGTGTGTGTATATATATATATAAATATGTATATATGTATATATAAATAATGTATATTGGGAAGCCGCATTTATTATCTTCCAACACCCAATTTAATATTTTGTCTTCCCAGAATAGTTTATGTATTAAGAAGGCGAAAAAGAGTGAATCGATAATGAAATTAAATGAGAAACCAACTGCGCTCAGACTTAATTTTAAATGTAACCACGATGAAAATGAATTGATAGGAAAGATAAATAACTATGTTGAAGAGACAGTGACGATTAAAATCTCACAAAACGATGATAATTAAATAGTCGATAACATTTATTCACTGACATTCCCACTTAATTTTTACACTTGTAGTTAAATATTCCAAACAATTAAAATGAGTAAAGATATAGTTATTTTGAAGAAATAATTCTCAGTTTATTAACAATTAAGATGAATTACTTTTTACGTACCCTAATTTCAAATACGTTGAAATTTTCTAGTTTTGGTATAGTTTTTTTAAGGATATAAAATATTTCATAATATTGGTTTGTTTGTGTATATGGTTACCAATTCTCAAAATGTTTATGTATATATTTGTGTCCAGCAAAAAACTGTTTCCCTCTTTGTTAAGGTAGTATCGTTTACTGAATCGAGATTGTCAGTGAATTGATGTCTTCAATTTCGAGAACGATTTAAAGTTATAAACTATGTTAATTCTATTCGTTGCCACTTTTGAAGCCACGCAAAGAGTTTTAGTCATACCAGTCTCTTTTATTGCTGTGCTTGGAAAATCGTTCCTCACAAATGGAGAGACACATTCACCAACTACTCTGTGGCTTCAATGCGTTTTTGTTAAAACCATTTTTGTGAAAATAAGGTAGCTTTGTTAATGACGATACGGGGAAACGAGTAATAAATACATTTTTAGGCCTTCTGATGAGCTATAATGGAAGTAGGAACATTTAAACCGACTGCCTACAGTAATTTAATTTACTTTTACTACGCCTGTTAATTTTTTAGTATAGGGGGAAACGCCAAAGATTTATCAATTTCGTTTATGTTCTTCCTTAGCTCTTCTCGAGGGAACCAAGAAGCCCGACAGCGTTTGTGACGTCATGTTTTACGGCGGTAACAGCCCGCGAAAAGGAGTCGTAAGGCAGCCCAATTCCGCGCTTTTATGGAACCTGGAAGGGGAGCTCACATGCAGTTATCTCTTTGTACCTGGCGTGAACCAGTCTCTTCAGCTTACGGTAAAATCTTCAAGGATTATCTAATTTTCTTTTATGAGTTAATATGTCCTCAAATTTGATATAAAATACAATCATATGAATGTTTAAATCGAAAACTTGTTTAGTATATACGGCAAAGTTACAACTCGTAAGACAGGATTTAATGCGATGCTTGTAGTAAAACGTTTATGTTCAATATTGTATCAGTTAAGTGAGATACTCTTTTATATGAAAATAAAAACAAGTATATTTATGGTAAATTTTCTTTCCATAAAAAATTCAAGAACTTAATATCAGAAACTATGAAATAATTGTATCCCAATGAAATTTGTCCTGCATTAAGGGCAATACAATAAAATACTTCCTGTTCATCATTTATAGTGAAGCATTCGAACAGAAATGCAATGAATGTTTCGCCCACTAATAACTTAGTACATAAACTTTTATATCATTAAAAAATTACGCTGAAATTTGGCTTCAGAAATTAGAAAACAACAAAGTACATTAAAGTTTAAGTGAGAAATCTTTTGGATCATTAAAAATTAAGTAACATTTATATACATATATAAATACAAGTATATACTGTATATATATTCTCACGAAGAGAGGACGTGCTTTTGTTAGGCTGCGACTCCTCTTTTAAATAGTAAAGGTTTTTGAGTGTTACCGCGGGAAATTTATATATCATTCTGTTCATGAACTTACAGTGACTCCGCGTACATACTTAGTGTTTCATAGTGAGTAATTGTTTCGTGAAACTTAATGTGAAAACATGTCTGTACATCTAACTGGTGGTATCTGGAACGTTATTTAAAGGGTTGTAAGTGGACAGTGTCTACTGGACACCCAAATAGCCATGCCCTACTCCTCTTCCCACCCCACCCCAACCATCTACGCTGACCATACGAGACTGTTTCCGTGTACTCAATTACGATGATATCATCTGCAGAAATCGTAGTCTTGCAGAAAACTTCTACATGACTAACCTCCATACAATTCCAATAATTTCTATGGATGATGTGGACGTATCAGTGCTCCTCAAACGATATAATGAGGCACATACGTCATTGATTGAAATAAAACACCAACGTGTGATGTCAAATCAGAAGAACGCGATTTCGTTCGAACAATTCCGGTCACAATTAGATGTGTTGAAAGAGACGATCCTCCCGAAGCCCAGTTACTCGGAAGTCGTGCAGCATGTCAGGACCCCAGCTAGGAGCGTTGTCAATCAGTGAAGAAAATGAAACTTCAACCCCCAGCTCCTCTCAGGAAAAGAGTTCTGCTCCTGATGTTATTGATCAACAGGTGATGAGAGTCAGCACCTTCGACAACATTAACAGGGACTGTTCATCGCCAGGAAGCGATGCATCACTGCCCTCTCCTTTGCCTTCTGCTGCATGGGGGAGGCGTTCGATGACTCGAACGTCTCCCTCGGCATGTAGTTTCCCCCTCCCACTGAAGAAGGAGGGGCACATGAGCCCATCAGGTTATAAATACAGCTTACAGATCTCCGTCAAGCCACAGATTAAGATTAAGGGAGGGGCTTCTCGTTCTTCGAAAGTCGTGCCACTCATCCTCCAAACAGCCGAATCCTGACTCAGTGATCTCGAAGGAGGAAGAAGATGGGTGGGTAATGGTTAGCAGACGCACTTCAAGAAAGATTCTTCAACCCGTTCTCACAGCAAAGCCTCCGTTGAGGAATCTTACCCTCTTTTTCTCGCAAATTCAACTCTCGAAGCAGGAGTGCGGTATTCGTCACATTGTGGAAGAAGTTTGTGGAGAATACAATGACCTGTCAATTAATAAACTAAACATCAAATCTCCGTATTATAAATCATTTAAGGTAATAATTAGAGGTGTAAACTCGCAGTCCAGCCATTACAACAAGAGTCAGTGGCCGGACGGTATTATTGTTAAGGAATATATTAACTTTTCCAAGAGATTTGGTAATGGTCAGAATAGGAATAATAATAATAATAATAATAATAATAATAATAATAATAATCGGATAAATACTCACTGCGGTTAAAATGTTGAGATTAGTTTCACATAACATTAGATCAATAAGAAATTCAATTGCAGATATCCATAACATGTGTAATAAAGCGAACTTGGTACTCTTGCAAGAACACTGGTTGCTTAAGAAGAAATTAATTTTTTATCTTGGATTTATGAGGATTTTATATACCATGCATCTTCACCTGTAGACTTATCTAATGATCTGCTTTATGGTAGGCCCTTTGGTAGAGTTGGCTTCTTAAACAGGATAAATTGAACAAAATATGTAAGATTTCTCCCCGACCGATAATGAAAGATTGATAGGTACTAAATTTTATATAAACAATAAATACCTCTTAAATGTGAACTGCAATTTACCTTACAATAATGGCAGTAATGTAGATGAATGCATCGATTTTTTTGTATACAATTAAGTCACTTTCAGATAAACCATAATATTCGCAGTGCATAATAATGGGGGACTTTCATGCCGATATGAAATCAGAATTTTTTGTTGAATTAAGTACCATGTGCCAGTGTGTTAAATTAAGTATAGTGATGTAGAATTTCTCGATATAAATAGTAATACTTTCACAGATGTCAGCGATATGACTAAACGTACTAGTCTGATTGATACTAGTCTCATTAGTAATAATTTAAAGGAACGTATTGTCAATGTTCATATTTTGCATGATTTCATGCTCTCAGATCATAGACCATTGAAGCTAGTATTAATTGTACCAACTTAAATAAAACATGGTATTTCTTTATTACCGTAGTCCTCTTTGTTTTTGTTGTTTTTAAACTTATTATTTAATTAGTTCTATCGTTTATTACCTTGATGGATACTGTACCTTTACTTTTAAGTGAGGGGTTCTGTCTTCTTCCAGTAAACATTACTACTGTCATTATCATTATCATCATTGTCACTACATATACTCGTGTATGTTGGTATTGTCGCTCCGTGTATATTTATTTTTATTTCCATTTTTTTGGCCTTTTTGTAGTCTTAGCTGTAGGTACTTTATATTATTACTTGTTTCAGTAAGTGTCTTGTTTTTATTTCTCTTTTAGTCATAATTTTTAGTTTTATAATTTTATTATTGTTTGATTTATTTTATCGTTTATTACCTTCATGAATATTATACTATTTTATGGGATTTATTTCCTAACAATAAAGCTTATTTTTATCATTACCATTATAACAAATAAACATTTTTTTATCCGTTTATCTGATATAAGTTTTAATAAAAGTCTAACAAATTCATGAATAACACGCTGAATAATTATTGAATTTATGGGATGTTTCCTCTCCCAATTCATGAAATTAGTACTGGGTCCCGAAAATTATATATCTTGGGTTCTTGGCAATACCTTCAATGTTTTCTCGTTGAGTCCTGGTAACTTATACTACTTACTACAGTGTCTCTTTACCTCTCTTTCTTTTCCACTTTCCCCCCTTTATGACGACTTTCCACACGATTTTACTGTGAAGGATGCAATTTGAAGAAATTTGTTGAAAGTACTAGTTTCTCTCCTTAAACAGCCATAATGGATTATTTATAAAAAAAATTGTTTTTTTATTAATATTATTAACACGAATATGATATGCACTGTTATTATTGTGAGAAATCAATGTAAAGTTGTGGACAAATGTTTAAAATTACTCACAAATTTCTGGAGAATATTCTATTTGCATTACAGTTTGAAACCATTATGCTATGACGTTAGAAAATAACACTTATTATAAAATGGACTTTTCTCATAAAATGAAACATCTTAAAAAAAGGTAACGAAAACCAAGACTCAAAGGCTGGAGGCTGATTTGAAAAGGTAGAATTTAGGGTTTCTCGATAGAACTGTAACGGGACACGAGTCATGGTTGCCATTTTATCTCCCTGAAACGAAGGAACAATCAAAGGAAGAAGCATTCCTCGTCTCCTTGACCAAAGAAGTTAAAAATCTCAAGAGTCCAACAAAAGGTCATCCTTATAGTTTTTGTGTCAAGAAAGGTCCAGTACCGATGGAATTTGTGGAATCAGACACAACGATCAATGCTGACAGATAATGCTAGACACTACAGTGACTGCACAAACCCAAGAAGGAACTGCAAAGAAAGACGAAAGCGATCCGAAATATGGGGCATCTACTAAACTAAAATAAGAGCATATATATGAGTATATATGAGCCTATGAGTATATATGCACCAACATATATATTTGATTTGATTTATGTTATTTGTGATCAAATACAAAAACAAAATAAAACTATTTTAACACCAACTAAAATTGTCTTAGAAGTTTCCGATCGTCAGTATAGGTTCCACAAAGTAGCTCTACTGGCGATCTTCTTGCACATCTCTCTGACTGTTGTCATCCTCCTTTCGGAATTTCGATGAAACTTTTGCTTTTGCGTTAGACATATTAAAAGCTTTTGAGAGAGTCTGGCACAAATACTAATTTAAAGACTGCCGTCCTTTGGTTTCCATCTTTCTGACTGTGCCTTTCTCTCTAATTTCCTTTCTGGATGATCTAAAGCTGTGGATCTCAGGCTTCTGTCCTGTCACCTGCTTGCTCTCTTCCTTTAATTACACTGCTCAACATTTTTTTTCTCAGATGATAGTAGTTGTTTTCTTTGCAATTTTCATCTCTGATTACGTAAATGATAATAAAATTTTGCTGTCGTCAGGTTTTCGAGAAATCTGGGGCTCAATTCTTGACCAAATTTGTATAAAGATGATAAATTGAACAAATTATTAAAACCGCATCTACTCCAAAGCCGAGAGTATCCCAGCAGAAAATGTTTTAGCTAATGTAGGATAATGTAATTTCTGCTCCTGACACGTTCAAACCTATCGTAACATGTAAATTTTCCTTCTGTGTTATCTGTCTGCCGCAAGCTGCTTCATGGTGCGGGTCTGTTCATGCGCAGTGAAGTTTGATTTTAGTTTTTTTCCATTTATTTAATCATTTAATTGTGCATGTGTTACACAAAATAGCGCCTTGAAGGAAAAAAGGATAATTTGAAATGTCGCGTAAATATGTGAACAATTTCTGTCATGTGTCCGGTGATTACATGATACAAGATCATAAAATAAACATTACTTCCTTAATTAAAAAAGCTTATGGGCTCTACTTCGGCTGCAAAATCGGAGATCAAGATAAAGTTTGGGCTCCCTATATATGCTGTGTGCGTTGAGCTGTGACCCTCAAGGGTTGTTTAAAAGGTATGAGTACCTCTATGCCATTTGAAGTCCCAATGATTTCGAGAGAGCAGAGATCACTTCAAAGATTGTTATTTTTGTTTAACTGAGGTCTATGGTTTTTTCTCGAAAAATAAGAAGAAAATCGAATACCCGAATCTGCCTTCCAGAATGTGAAATTCTACCAGTTCCTAAGCCCCCTGGATCGTGGAGTTTAGATGATGATGATGAACCTGCTAGAAATAGGCTTATGGCATTGTCAGATAAGGACGAGTGTATCGACAAACTCAAGAAAAAGAGCCTCACTTGATAACTCAACCTGAGCTTAATGATCTGGTTCGAGATTTGAATTTGTCGAAAAATCAAGCAGAACTTTTAGGGTACAGAGTACAAGGATGGAACTTGCTTGCAAACGATACCAGCATATTCATATTTCGCAAACGCCAAAAAAATATATAAAAATTCTTTTCTATGACTGGTGATCTTTATTTTTGTAATGACACTGATAGTTTGACGATGGCCATAGAACACGATCATAAACCTTTAGAATGGCGACTTTTCATCGATTCGTCAAAACTTAGTTTCAAGGCCGTCCTGTTGCATACTGGAAATATCTCTCCTTCAGTTCCTATTGGACATGCTGTCCCTATGAAAGAGTCGTATGAAAATATGGAATTTCTCCTGAATAAAATAATTTACAAAAGATACAGTTGGCATATCTGTGTAATCTCAGTCATTGGGCTGCTTCTTGGTTTACAGCTTGGATATACAAAATATTGCTGTTTTCTTTGTGAATGGAACAGCAGAGCAAAGAATTCTCATTATACTGTTAAGAACTTGCCACCTCGTCAATCTTTCACTCCTGAACCAAAAAAAAATGTTGCATGCCATAAATTGGTGGAACCTGAAAAAGTTTATTTGCCAGTTTATTTGTTAAGGCAATGGACAGAACAGGAGATGGATTCCAGTACTTGAAACAAAAATTTCATCTGATTAGTGATGCCAAAATCAAAGAGGGAATTTTCGTTGGTCCTCAAATAAATGAGTTAATGAAAGATGGTGCCTTTAATGAAGTCCTGCATGAATCTGTAGAAACAGCTTGGAATGTTTTTATAGCAGTGACCCAGAATTTCTTAGGCAACAAAAAAGTCACGTAACTCTGCAGAAATGGTTGATGACCTTCTCCAAGCTTACAGATCATTGGGATGTAATATGAGTTTAAAAATTAATTTTTTGCATTCGCACTTGGATTTTTTCGCCAAACCTGGGAGATGTCAGCGATGAACATGGAGAGCGGGTTCATCAGAACATTTCTGCAATGGAGAAAAGATACCAGGGCAAGTGCAGTCCAAACATGTTGGCTGATTACTGTTGAACACTAATAAGCCTCAGATGTCACTTACGAGCGAGAATCATGATAAATATTTTAAGTAAAAAAACATTTTAATATTGTCCTTGTATATAGATCATTCTATTATATTCGAATATAAAAAAAAGTGATTTTCTCAAAAACCTGAAGTGAAGCAAAATTTCATGGTCATTTTCGTAATCAGCGTGCAAAAATCTATAGGAATCACTAGATTTCACTTGAGAAAAAAGAAAAAGTTCAAATTTGTTGAACAGTGTTATCAATGGTCTTTTAAATCGCATTTCCTCTCCTATCCACTCCTATGCCGATGATACCACCCTTCACTTCTCCACCCGCTTCACATAGCGTCCCCTTCAACAGTTACCCCATGCTTCGCGTGAGACGGCTATTGGTCACCTGATCTCTGATCTTTCTATTACCTCTGATAGGGCTAGGGAAAACCTTGTGGCTTCCAATGCCTCGGAAACCCAGTTATTTCAGCATTCTTCTCTTCACTACCTTCCATTCCCTTATTTCCAACAGTACGCTGAATCTTTCGTCACCTCTTTCTCTTCACATTCTTGGTGTTTCCTTTTCTCGTGATCTTTTCTGGAAATATCACACATATCCTCTTTCAAAAACAGCTTCTAAGAGTTTAGGTGTGCTGTACCGGTGTGCTGTACACTGCTCTTCTGAACTCTCTAACTGCATGCCTCCTCCTTCTGGTTAATTTCTTAATGGTATTTTTAATTGTATCCAACCAATATTACATTTTTAAAAAAGAAAATAATCATCCATTACACTTTTTAGACATGCTAATCTCCCCCAAAAACAAGTTCCATCCATCATCAATCATCATATGGAAGACTTACGAATACAAGACTAACTACCCATTTTTAAAGTGCAGTGCCACTCACAAAACAGTATATGGAGCATGTGAAATTTGTTTTTATTATGACAGTTTTCATTCTGAACTAGTACTGGAAGATTTTTTCACATACATGCTCTATAATGTCACCACAATTCCTGAAATATATTTATCAGCGACAACTAAAACTTCTCTACAAAGGGAAAGATTCTCAATTATTAATTCTACTTTATCTTGACCGATATAGCCACAAACTAAAGCAAATTTTTCCAAAGTATTATTGTCCCTATTTTTCTCCTCTAATTAATTTTCAATACATTTTTAAAGCTGTTCGAAGAAAACTTCCATTCGATTTATAATCGTTTGTAATTTATTCTTTAAATTGTGTGCGCTGCGACATGCAATTTATTGGTGTCACTAATCGGCAGTACAAAGTATGAACGAGCACATCATTTTTTTAGAACCGGACAGCGTTTAATAAATAGAGTGTCAATTTTCTCATTCTGTGATCATTGTTTAATTAAATAGAATCAGCCCGTAGCAACCGATCAGTTTAAAATTCTGCACAAATCCAACAGCCAACTAAATTACTTACGCATGTTGGAGTCTATTTATATCATCAGAAATAGACCAGACCTCAACGACAACAGTTGAGATATTTTACGTGGGGCCACTGAGAACACGAACATCCCGACTGACGAAACAATAAACATCTCCGTTAACAAATCATAAAGCAACAACCAAGTAAGGTAATGAGGCTGAATAAAGAGATTTTCAAAAGCTGTTCGCATTGGCCCTGTCAGGCCCACTTTCTTCATTTTGTATGGCCTTCTTTATCATCAGAAGTATTCTCTCGAAATGGGTTTCCCTTTCGGTTCTCCCCTGGACGACAGTTTTCTTTTTCATTGTCAACAGCATTGGTTGCAATAGTATCCTCCCCTACCATTTTAAATCCTACATGTACAGACGTTAAATTGATTCTTCATTTTTAACATACACCAGTAAAACCCAAGCCACACTTGTTCAGAATTACTTCAGTAGTGTACCTGCATCAAGAAAGGCAAAAGTAGTATCCCTGCATTTCGTATGAGTAAGGATATCATCGATGTGGAAGGGAGAAAGGGGTAGGATAGCCGCCCACACACCCAAAAAGTAAAGTGAGGGGATGGAGTGGAGGGTATGTGTTTAAAATATGTATATATATATATATATATATATATATATATGCACACACACACACACACACACACATATATATATATATATATATATATATAATATATATATATATATACAGGGTGGTCCAAAAGTCCCTATCTATTTTGCTGAAATGCTGATATTTCTATTTTATTCTTGGATGGACAAGAACGTGTGATGGTAGGAATACCACGTATCCAAGAGAAGTGCAAAAAAATTCGGGAAAAATTCGAAAGATTTCACAAACCAGGACCTGCATCAAATCAATTCGCGAGCTGGTCAATAAATTTAAAGGAACAGGATCTGTTCATGATGAGGCAAGATCTGGACGTCCAGGTACCTCTCAAGAAAATGTTGAATTGGTAAGAGGTACCTTTGAAACAAATCCTAAAATGTTAACTCGTACAGCATCACGTAGACTGAGCATACCAAAAAACGACTGTTCTGAGGATTTTAAAATCAACATTAAAAAAGAAAAGTTACCATATTCAAGTGTTACATGAGTTACACGAATAGGCTTATTCAAGACAAGCCACCATGTGCGCAGAATTGATTGAAAAAATTCATACCGAAAATTTATTAAACAACATTCTCTGCAGCGATGAGGCGACATTCCACACATGCGGAAAGATTAATCGACATAATTGCCGTATCTATGCTAGTAAAAAAACAACGAGTTCTACGAATGGGAGAGAGATTCTCCTAAAGTTAATGTCTGTTTGGGTATGACAAGATCCAAGGTTTATGAATCTTTTTTCTGTGCAGAAGCTACGGTAACAGGGTTAATTTATCTTGACATGCTTCAGTAGTTTCTTGAATCCCAGCTTCGTTCAAATGGTATTCGCGACATTGTTGTCCTTCAACAAAATGGAGCTCCATGTCACTGTGGAAACATCGTTCGGGCGTACTTTGATGAGCTCTTACCAAATCGCTGGATGTGGTGGAAACAGGCCCTGGGCAGCACACTCTCCGGATTTAACACCATTAGACTTCTTTGCGTGGGGCTTTATAAAGTATGAAGTTTACAAAACAAGTGTTACAGACCTGCAGGATCTGCGAACCGGCATTGTCGCGACAGTCGCTAAGATAACCCAAGAGATGCTTGGGAATGTGTTCCGCAATGCAGTGGACAGATTTGAGATTTGCAGAGACACTGATCGTGCTCACATCGAATCTTAGACCTAAGCTTGATAAATAAATATATATCTAATTATGTTACAACAGTTTTATCCTAAAATACTGTTATTTTAGCAAAATAGATTGGGACTTTTGGACCACTCCATATATAATATATATATATAATATATATATATTCCCTGTCGAGGTGTACTTCTGAATACATGAAAGGCCTTGGAATCATTTTTCTTTTTCCTCGTGGGTTTACATTTTATATATATATATATATATATGTATGTATATATATGCTCTTTGCCGACGATGTGGTTTTGTGTGCAGAGAAGAGGTGGAGAGGAAGCTGGAATGGTGGAGGGCAGCACTGGAAAACCGAGGTTTGAAGATTAGTAGGGCGAAGACAGAGTACATGAAGTACAATGCGGGACAGGGGCAGAGAGATGAGGTGCGACTCCAAGATGAGTTGTTGTTGTTGTTGTTGGTTAGCCGATCAGCCCACCCTGATCAAGAAAGCCGGCGGCACGCAGGTAACCGATCGCCCTCTCTGGAGTGGACCAGAGGTTCAGCGCACTAGTGATGTTGTGTTGTGTTCTATGTTGTGCTAGAGCGGTACAGTCTGTTATAATGTGTTCAATTGTTTGTGGTGTGTCTTGGTACAGGTGGCAGGTGTCGTCTGTGGAGTTGTCTAGTCTGTGTTTATATGTCTGTAAGTTGGGGTGATGTCCACATCGGAATCGTGCTAAGTTAACTCGATCCGATCTGCTCAGGCTGGTCTCTGACCTGTCAATGAGTGGCGGCTTCGCACCAAGGACCGCATTCGGACCGAGTCGTGTCAGTGTTTTGTGGGTTAGGTGTGTGTGTGTGTGTGTGTGTGTGTGTGTGTGTGTGTGTTTTTATGTACTGTGGATGTCTGTGGGGCATGATATGGAATGGATTATTTGGTTATAATGTCTCTCTGGTGTGACCTTAATATTGGTGCAGGATTGTACATATATGGCAAGGGTGTTGTGGGTTAGTTGTCGCTGCTGCCATGAATTGTTTCCCCTCATGTCTAAATGTTCCCTAATTTTCAGTATTTTTTGTTTCTGTGTGTAGGTGTTCTATTGGTGTTGTTTGAGTACATCCTGTAATGATACGAAGTGCGTTGTTTTGTATTGTCTGTAAGGTGTTTATGTGTGTGTTTGAGATAATGGGTGCCCAGCATGGGCTAGCATAGTTCATAACTGAGCGAATATATTGTTTGTATATGAATGATGTTGTTTCCTGCTGGTGTCCAAAGTTTGTGCCTGTTAGTACCCCAAGCGTGTTATGTCTTGTACATTTGTTTTTTAATGTCCTGAATGTAGTTTGCAAAAGATAATGATGTGTTTTATGTGATCACAAGTATTTTGGTCCTGTGAGTGTGTGGAATGTTGGTGTTGCTTAGTGTAAGCTGTCGAGTTATCTGGTGTTCTTTTGTGTTGCTTGTTAGCAAGGTGATGGTTGATTTTGTGGGCGCTACTTTGAGTCTATTGTGTGCGAGCCAGTCTTGTATACTGTTTATGTATGTTTGTAGGTTATTTTTAGTGGTGTCAATGTTGTTGTGGGTGGATGTTAGAGTGATGTCATCTGCATATGATGATAAGGTAAGCTTGTTATCTATGGGTGTTGGAATGTCATGCATGTATAAGTTGAACAGTGTTGGTAAGAGAACAGAGCCTTGAGGGACCCCGTTCGAAAAAAGCTTGTTTTTAGATGACTTGCCATTAAGTGTGACATGCGAGTATCATCCTGAGTGATAGTTGCTCAGCCACCTTTTGGTGTCATTGTGCATGTTTGTGTTGAGTATTTTGTTTATGATAGGGAAGTGTGGGATAGCATCAAATGCTTTACTAATGTCTATTGTTGCTAATAGTGTACGTTGAGCTGGTCGTCTGGAGTTGATGCCATCTATGATGTGCTGCGTGAGGTTAGTGAATAATGTCATGGTTGAGTGGTGAGGTCTGAATCCATGTTGAGTAGGCGATAGTGGTATGTGTGGGTTGGTGATTTGTAAGATTAGTCTTTCTGTTACTTTGGAAGGTGTGCATAGTAAAGTAGTGCGTCTATTGGAAGCTGGTTCTGTTGGATTTTTGTTTGGTTTGAGTAGTGTAATAATTTTACCTTGTTTCCATATGTCAGGAATAATACAGTGTTGGTATGAATATGTGCTGATATTTGTGAGAGCTAGTATTCCCTGTGGGCGCAAGTGTTTAAGATGTATGTTAGATATGTTGTCTGGTCCAGTAGCCTTCGAATTCTTAATGTTTTTGATGATCTTGGTGGTCTGGTCTGTGTTGAAGGGTGTAATGGTCGTGTCGAGTCTGTAGGTTTTCTTGTGTCTGGCTGTTTGTCTGTCTGCGTGTTTCTGGTTGTTGTCTCTGTTTAAGTGACTTATCTTTGCGTATTGATAAACTAGAATGTTAGCTTGTGTACAGTATATGTTGGGATATTATTTTCGCTGCGACAGAAAGCCGCGTGTGAGTTGTGAATGCCACTGTTAGAGTGGGTAAAGCTGTTTATAGTCTTGTATAACCTGAATGTATCTGTTGAGTGGTTTAGTGTTGTTATGAATTCCCTAGATGTTTCTGTTTGTTTTTCTTTAAGTTTGTTGCTTATTTCTGTGTTGAGCTGTTGTATCTGCTGTTTTATGGCTTCTGTGTGTGGTGTTTGTGTGTTATGTTTGAGGTTGTTACGTTGCCTTATGAGGTGGGCTATTTCTCTAGTGTAATTTGGGTTGTATTTCCTAATGTTGCCCTTGGATATGAATTTGTTTGCGTTAGTGATGATCTGATTGAATGTCTTGAGTGTTGTAGTGATGTTTATGATGGGTGTGCTGTTTAAAATGTGGTCAATTGTTCCTCAGACTGTATTTTGAACTGTTCCCAATCAGCTTCCTTGTAATTTCTGTAAGTGTGCCTAAGGCTGTTGGGGGCAGAGTGTAGAACGTGTTGTAATGAAGATGGGCAAGTGGTCTGATGACAGTTGTTTTTCTGTTCTCCAGTGTGTATGTATTGCTAGTGAGGGGAACAGAACGTTATGTCTGGGGAGGAGTTTGAGTATCCTGCTTTATGTGGTATGTGTGTATGTTCTTCCGTGTTGTTAAGAATGAAGAAGCTGTTTAGTTGTGTGGTCATGGTGTTGTTTTGGTTGTACAGGTACCAACTAGTGTCTTTAGCGTTGAAGTCTCCTCCTAAGATGACATTAGTGAGAGAGGCCAGATTGTGTAACTGTGGATTGTAATTGGCTGGCACCTGAGGTGAACTATCTGGTGGGATGTAAATGCTGATGAGTGTGCTATTGTGTTTTGCGCGTGTTTTAATATTAACTACCTGTATTTCTATCGTGGTATCTGTTTGGATTGTGTTTGTAATGTTTTGGGTGGCATCAGTGTAACTAATGCTTTTACGTATGTAATTGATGAGTCCACCCCCGTGTCCCCGAGTACGATATTGACGGATCGCCGTGAAGTCAGGGATGGTGGGTGTTTTGCGTGTGCGTTTTAGTTTTGTTTCTTGTATAAGTGCTATGTGAATGTTTTGTTTGTGTACGAATTCCCTAAGCTGCATGATTTTGTTTGTGAGGCCATCTACGTTGTACTGTAATATGTTAATATTATGCTTCTGTATGTGTCTCATGGTCCTATTGTGTCTATGTCTTTGTGTATGGTGACATGTGTAAGTTGTAGTGGGGCCTGGATTAGTCTTAATGTCGCCGGAGAGTAAGAGTAGTCCGGGGATCACGTCCGTCACGCAATTGCTCCCCGTAAATGAAAAAATAGCACGCTGGTGTAGGTCCGGCCACGGGAGCCGATCGGCACTCTGACCGTGCCACGCAACAGGCCGTCGACTGCCAGTCTAGCCAACCGTAAACAGCCCATTGCACGGAGATTTGAGGAAGTTTGGCCACCAGCGAGTTGATGTCTTCGGTTTGATGTCCCCTCTTCTTCGCGTTGATGTTCCACGTTTTATCGTTGATGTTGACGCGCTGACGTGTCCCGCGCTGACGTGTCCCGCGCTGACGTGTCCCGCGCTGACGTGTCCCGCGCTGGAGGATACAGCCACTGCTAGAAGCTTCCTCGTCAGCTGCTAACTTTTGGTTTTATTGTATGTAGATTCAGTTATTACTCTGAGTCTATTAAAAGAACATTCTCTGTTATTTTGTGCTTATCCTTCGTCTGCAATTTTGTGTTGCTCTCTTTGTTTGAGTTCTGAAAATGTATTGCCCGCCTGTCTGCTAAATTGCTCTAATGTAGACTCTGGTTCTCCTATTTCTTCTTCCTTTAATTTACACTAGAAATGTGTCTAAAATCCAATACAGAAATCTTCTTGGGAAGAATTTACACATGCTAAAGTGCTCCTGATCTTCGTACACGCAACGATTAATAGTTCAATAAGACCTGCTTTCCAAATTTTCTTAGTTTCCATTACCAGGGAATGTTCGCTTTCCTCGTGTTTGCTAAATCGCTTTTCGATCATTGTCTCGTAACACTTTTAAAGATTTTGAATCATTGATAATTTGACAACATTCTTAAAGACTGATGAAATGAATTGGTGAAGGAGGTGGAAAGTTTTAAATATTTGGGATCGTGGGTAGAGGATGGTGAAGAGCTGGTAAGGGAAGTGAATAATAGAGTACAATCAGGATGGAATGAATGGAGGAAGGTGTCTGGGATACTGTGTGATAAGAGGATATCAATGAAATTGAAAGGGAAGGTATTCAAGGCGGTAGTGAGGCCTGCAATGTTGTATGGTGCGGAAACCTGGCCTATGAGGAAGAATCTGGGGAAAAAGATGGATGTAGCAGAAATGAGGATGTTGAGATGGATGTAGCAGAAATGAGGATGTTGAGATGGATGTAGCAGAAATGAGGATGTTGAGATGAATGTGTGGGGTTACGAGAAGAGATAAAATTAGAAATCAATTTATTTGTGGAACGACGAAAGTAATAGAGGTGTCAAAGAAAGCTCAAAAGAGAAGGCTTAGATGGTTTGGACATGTCATGCGGAGAGAGGAGGAATATGTTAGGCGACGAGTTATGGAGATGGAACCACCTGGAAGAAGGAGAAGGGGAAGGCCGAGGATGAGATGGAGAGAGTGTGTGGGGGTGATATGAGGGAGCGAAATCTAGCAGCGGATGTGGCGTTGGACAGAAATGAATGGCGAAAGCGGATTAGGAACAGCGACTCCAGCTAGGCGTGGGAAAATGCTGCTAACAAAGATATATATATATATATATATATATATATATATATTATATGGGATGAAAAGGAGGACCCATGTTGAAGCAGAAATCATTTATTGTAATTAACTAAACGTTTTTCAAACACTAATTTCCTTCTTCAGTACCTAAAATATTAAAAATACTAAAACTAATAAATAAATCCAAAATTAAATTTAAGCAATACATAAGAGCACAATTTGTGTAATATTTTAGGAGCTAAAAATTAAAAGAAATTAAAACTAATAAATAAATACAAAATAAATTTAAAGCAATACATAAGAGCACAGTTTTTTACGACACAATAGGAAATTAATTAATTAAGAACCGAGCAGGGAATCAACCGTCAGCGTAGTAATCCCAGAGAGCAACTGAATAAAAACATGAGAAGCCAAAGTCAAAGAATTGGTTGGTTCTTTAAAGGATGGGTACGTAGTTTGATGGAAGAGGATTGTTTGTTAAGGGATTGCTTTAAATCTGTAAACGTCTGGCCAGTTGAAAGTATTTTAAAATCTTTCAGTTCAAATGCATGAGAAAATTCATCAGAATGAACAATTCGGGCGGAAGCTAACCAAAGGTTATCAAACCTAAGGTTACCAAAGGTTACCAAAGGTGTAGTGGTTAGCGTCGCTGACTACGAATCCATCGGCCCCGGGATCCAGACCAGGTGACGGCAGCCTGCGCCGTTGTTAGATAAATGGGTACCCTGGGTTGCCTAGTGGTTAAGACACTGGGCTGCTGGTGGGGCGTGGTTCGGATTCCACGTTAAACTGTCTGGCTAAAGTGGAGTGAAAAGCTTGACCTTCGTCAGAATGAGCAATTCGGGCGGAAGCAAATCAAAGGTTAACCAAAGGTGTGTATATTTGCGCCTGGGTGGTGTAGTTGTTGTTGTTTAGCCGATCAGCCCACCCTGATCGAGCAAGCCGGCGGCACGCAGGTAACCGATCGCCCTCTTCGGAGTGGACCAGAGGTTCAGCGCACTAGTGATGTTGTGTTGTGTTCGTTGTTGTGCTAGAGCGGTACAGTCTGTCATAATGTGTTCAATTGTTTGTGGTGTGTCGTGGCACAGGTGGCAGGTGTCGTCTATGGAGTTGTCTAGTCTGTGTTTATATGTTAGTAAGTTGGGGTGATGTCCACATCGGAATCGTGCTAAGTTAACTCGATCCGATCTGCTCAGGCTGATCTCTGACCTGTTAATGGGTGGTGTAGTTGTCAGCGTCGCTGACTACGAATCCATCGGCCAGGGTTCTATTCCCGGCGACCGCACCCGACGCGCAGCTGACGCTCAGCTGTTCATCCTTCCATTAGTTGGTAGATAAATGGGTACCACTAAAAATAAATCCTCACAAAATGAGACAGGATGCTGCAAAGGGGTCCAACACAGGTCAGTCTAGAACATTTGTTCAAAACTCAACGAATATATATAAATATATAGCTGAGAGTTACGTTCGCTCCTATTCGGCGCTATCTTTTGTATCACTTTCCTCCTAACAGAAAATAGCTGTACTGTAGATGATTTTGGGGTTTAGTTTAAGTTAGGTTACGTTAAGTTGAGTAAGGTAACCTAACCTCACCTAAAGTAAAACAAAACAACTGGGTGTGTAAAATCCTGAGGTAGCATGAAGTAGTAATAATTTGATTTCAGATAAAAAAAAATCCTAACGCGAGTGAAATTCGAAGAAAATAATCATTATATGCGATAAAAGAGCACACTCTCTGAACATTTTAATGGAACCCCTCCCTACTTTAACGCAAGCGTAAGTGAACTTGAAAAAATAAAAGATATCACATGTAGGAGGAGCTAATGTAACTTCAATGACCACCGACGAAAATGTAGGAGGAATTTGGCGATTTATAACTAGGTATTACAGTATATATTTTTAAAGAAACAAATAACACAGGCCTGCGAATGAGAACTTTGTAAGAGTTGTTTTCTTACTAATAACTGATTTTATATAATTCAACTACGCTGATTTCGAATGAGGTGTCCATTGTTTTCTATCACGGAAGGATTTTGTGCAAACTGAAATGGAAAAAAAACAAAATAAATAAATATTATTTATTTCAATTTACATTAGGTACCTATTTCGCTTTGTTATACTAATTACAAATGCAAACAACTTTAAAAAGAAAGAAGACTTTTCACGTCAATTGCATATTCATCTTTATTTGTCATGAGTTTTCTTGTGAGATCTTTGCCTTTTAGCCTCGAATTTACGCGCTGTTCCTTTTCTTTTATGTAATAATTCTGGAGTATCCCGTCTCAACATCCAGCAGGAATCAGCCATCATGCTGATGTCCCACCTTCCCTGATATCTCTTCTCCATTTCTTTGATGTCTTGATGAAACCGTTCTCCTTGTTCTTCGCTGAGTGCTCCGAGATTCTCAGGGAAGTAATCCAAGTGTGAATGTAAGCAATGTAATTTTAAACTGTTATTACAACCTAACTCTTTGAACTTATTTAGCATGTTGTTCACAATGTTTTAGTAATTTCGGTCCTTGTTGTTCCCCAAAAATTTGCTGATAACACCCTTAAAAGCAGTCCACGCTTCTTTTTTAAGATTGTTCATTGTTCTTTCAGTGTTCATCCAAAGTCAGTTTTCTAATCTGGGGACCAACGAAAATTCCTTCTTTCAAATTTGCTTTCGAAAGAGTTGGGAATTTACTAAATAGATACTTAAAACAATCTCCATCTTCGTCCAAGGCCTAACAAATTGCTTCATCAGGCCAAATTTTATGTGAGGCGGAGGTCAACCTGCGTGTCAACCAAACTTTCACGGTGCATGTTTTTAGAACCAGGTGTCAGGTTGACTCTGCGTGGCCATTCCTTTTTTATCTAGTGCTGAGTTCTTGCTCGGCTATCCCATTCACACAAAAAAAATGGAAACTTCGTATAACCTGGTTGTTGACCTAACAACATACAAGTCATTTTTAAGTCTCCACAAAGTAGCCAACCGTGTTCTTTGTATTTAACCATAGCTGAAGAAACAAGATTTTCGTACGTTTCCTTCAAGTGAACCGAATGAGCCACAGGAACGGATGCATACACGTTACCGTTGTGAAGGAGGACGTCTTTTAGACTTCTTTTGGAAGAATCAATGAAAGGTCTCCACTCATCTGGGTCACAGAATGCGGCGCCTAGCTTAAGTATTAGTTCCGAAACATTGTTACAATATACCAGTGAATTTTCTTAACAAAAATATTGGATGAATTCTTTTTCTCGATTTCTGTACCAATAAAATGACGTCCCGGGAGAAAGCACGTTCTTTGCACGAAGTCTGGATCCCAAAATCTCTGAAGAATCCTTCGGGAGACACAAATCTCTTATCAAATCATTAAGTTCAATTTGTGTAAACAATTGGGGTTCACCAGATGTTTCGGTTTGAAAACAATCAAAATCATAGTTTCCATCGTCATCAGACACCGAATCAGATGAAGTTATATCAAGAGTATTTGGTTTAGTAGGTACAGGTATACCAGGTCCATGAGCAACATGTCTTATAGCAGACTGAAAGTTCGGATAAGAAATTTCCTTTTTATTTTTAGTATTGTAGCCTTGCACGTTACATGAACAAAATTGCAGTCATTGTTGTGATTTCTAGGCTTACGCCAAACCATTGGAATCTCAAAAGGTAAAGAATCCTTTTTACCTTTACTCCACAGTCTAAGTTGATCAATACAAACACTGCAAACTTTATGTGGAGCCCATGGTTTGTCTTGATCCCCAAGTTTCATTCCGAAGTACGCATAGTGTGCTTTCTTGACGAAGTCTATAATACTCGCCTTGTTTTTTCACAGTAAATTTTCCACAAATATAACAGAAAATGTTTGGGCTATTTACACACCCTCTGGTTGCCATAGCGACAAATAAACAAATTTCAAAAAAGAAATATAGTCACCGCGTAAGTAGTATAGCCGCAAAAGGGGAGAGTGCAGGAATGTTGCAATTTATGACGTAATGTTGCAATGTCGCAAAGGGGGTGGGGGTTGTTGCAAATGGGGGTGGGGCTGGTGCAAAGGGGTGGGTTTGTTGCAAGGGGGGTGTTGCAAAAAAAATCACCCAAAGGGGGGATGCTGCAGGTGCAACAAGGAAAACATGGAGGCGGCGTTATCCCCCACGAGAAAGGAGAGAAAGGAGAGAAAGGAGGAGAGGTGTTCACCTGGCAGGAGCCAAGTGCATTTTAAGACTTCAGCCGAGTAGGCGTTGTCTTATAGACTCCTAATCAGCCAGTTGGCTTAGAAGGCGTAAATGGCTTGAGTTGCCAGATAGCGCCATGTATTCAGTTTGTGCTATATATTTAATTAATTAATTCTAATCGAAGACTGATTTGCCAGATACCATTGTATACATTATTATAGACTCCTAATCAGCCAGTTGGCTTAGAAGGCGTAAATGGCTAGAGTTGCCAGATACCACTTTTTAGCATTGCCAGATACCATTGTATACATTATTATAGACTCCTAATCAGCCAGTTGGATTAGAAGGCGTAAACGGCTTGAGTTGCCAGATAGCGCCATGTATTCAGTTGCCAGATACCACTTTTTAGCATTGCCAGATACCATTGTATACATTTAGAATTCCGCTAGTAGGTTTAGAAGGCGTAACATGTTAGACTCCTAATCAACCAGTTGGCTTAGAAGGCGTAAATGGCTAGAGTTGCCAGATACCAATTTTTAGCATTGCCAGATACCATTGTATACATTATTATAGACTCCTAATCAGCCAGTTGGCTTAGAAGGCGTAAATGGCTTGAGTTGCCAGATAGCGCAATGTATTCAGTTGCCAGATACCACTTTTTAGCATTATTATGGTGAGTTGTCTCACTAAACAATTAAGATTTCGTGCCATGTATTCAGTTGACAGATACCACTTTTTAGCATTGCCAGATACCATTGTATACATTTAGAATTCCGCTAGTAGGTCTACAAGGCGTAACATGTTATAATTATCCAAAAGAATTAAGTAAAACAACATTGCATCATTCTGTTTATTATAAATATATAGAAAATAAATATACATTTCAATAATAAATGAGGAATATGCATATAATCCGTCAATACAACAGTACAGGAGAAATATATACACACAAACAATTATGGAGATATATAGAAAATAAATATACATTTCAATAATAATTGAGGAATATGCATATAATCAAAAAAATATATACACACACAATTATGGAGATATATAGAAATAAATATACATTTCAATAATAATAGAAATATGCATATAATCCTTCAATATAACAGTACAGGAGAAATATCACGCAAATATATAAATACATTTCACTTTTTTTTCAAAATACTAAACTCGCACTTAATCGAGTTTACAATTACATCATTATTGCTCTGCATTACGCAGTATATGCGGTTTAATAATATTTCACCGCTTAAAGTATAGGGAAACCTGTATTCGATATGAAGGGCTTTCATATCGTTCAGTACTATTTTTGTTCCCACTTTACAACCGGTTGGTAAGTCATCTTTAAATACGTCTAGAATACAATCAAAAGCACGCACAAAGAGTTCATCGTTAGCTACATTATTAAACACAAGTTTATAAACACGCTTTTCCAAGGGTTTATTTCTACCGACTCGAGCTTTTCAATCGTGAACTCATCTTCACTCAACATAGCGGCAATTGAAATAATCTTCTAAATCGTTACGACAACTGCGCGTTATATAAAGAAATAGTTCTTCAGGGTGAACGGTGTAGGTGAGCTCAGCCTTGTACCGATCAATTGCTTTGTACCAAAGTTCATGGTATTTCAAAGAGTCTAAACTTTTTAAATAAACGTCCAGCTCTAGACCATTCTCACCCTGTTCAGCCCTACACTCGGTAAACCCATCGAGCAGAGCGGTGTATGCGTATTCAAGTACTGTATCAAAATAAAGCATATCCGTAACACGCGCGTCTAATATAGGTTTCAGCTTGCGGAATCCGACGATTTCAAACATTCTGTCGAGGATGAAACGGTTTCGCGTAGGAACAAGAGCGTTATTATCAGAAGCATTCTTCCACATCAGCCGTATATCAATGCACGGCCGATCGTTATTTATACACAACGTACATACAACGGCGTATGAGGGTGCGTCACTAATCTGCTCTCTTCTTGTACCTACGTTAGCAGGTATTTTATAACGATCTTCACTCCACTTCTCAACTATCACGAAGATTCTATTCATCTCCTCGACACTTAAATAAACCCGTTTGTTTGTTTGTCTACATTCCGTTTCCAGTACATAGCTAACGGTACCGGATTTACGCCTGAACACGCGCAACGATTTCGTCACGGACACATCGTACGAGGCGTTGAGAATGCTGCTCAAAGGAAGTTCCATCGTATTCGAGGAGCGCACGTCCACTCGGTTCAAGCTCTGAGATAACTATGAGCCGTGTGAGGCACGCAGGTAGGCAGGAACGGTTCGGGGCGGCTGACTCGATGATACGTGAATGGGGTTGTTCGAACTCGTATGATCCGCGAGTCGCACCGAATTGTTGTACATATTGGGTAGGTGTTTTTCCGGTACAAGAATTAATTTCGGTTTTATCACTACCAGACTACGCACCAGACAGTTTACCTCAGGATAATTTTCACGAACTAGGCACATTTTATGTTTTACTAAACATCTTCACACTCCGGCGCACTATTTGAGAGGAACATATGCTCATATTTTTCCTTTCTGCCCATCAAACGATACTCGTCTCTAAAGTCTGTTAAAAACTCACGCAGGGCACTAGCCACAACCTCACTACGAACCTCATCATGATATACATTAATATAGTGATAAAAATACTTAAGATTGTCCATGATCACGAGATTCACATTTTCAGTCGTAGGGTATGAGTAATCGACATGGTGTAGCATGACGTAATACCGCTTGTCACACCACCCATCCGCAAGACTCATTATCCATACCTGCTGCTTCTCTTCTGCACGCGTTGTTTCTTTTACTTCACGGTATATGTGAGACTTTATAAAGTTTAGCTCTGCAGCATACTTCAGCACATCGTCTGTGCAACGAAAGCCTTCAACGGTCTCACCAGAACATCCGTAGAGTATTTGTACATCTTGCAACTTCGCACAATCCAATGTGGTTTTAAAAGAGGCATAGGAGGGGGGAATAGGAAGTTTTTCGGTATCCACCACATCCTGGCACTTTGCTGAATACCATTTCATAAACGTTGTACAAGCAATATTAAAGGTAGCCATTTGAATACACGTCTGATCTTTTCTTCTACGCTGGCGAATACACGTCTGATCTCAAGGGCTTACTGCAGTCGACTGACCACGCAGGGACTCCCAGATAGTAGCATGACTCACGTTGCTGATCTTACAGTGGGCGGAGCTTAGAACTTTCACCTGCGCACACACACACACACACACACACACACACAAGGAGAAAGTGAAACGCTAATTGAAACATGATTTATTTAATAAACGAGATATTCAAGTTATATATATATTTACAAATACGATTTAATAAACGAGATATTCAAGTTATATATATTTACAAATACGTGTAATAAATCAATAGATACATCAAAGATTATATACAAGACAAATACGTGTCAGTTAACAATAGAAGCATCAAACGTTATGGTATCCAAAGGGTACGGTATCATAGGTACCAGGTAACTGGTAACGTTTCCTATAGGTGTTACGGCACACCTTCGTACCCCTAAGTTCCTTCACGCCCCCCAGCTTCTGCGCCCGAAAATTGTGGTGCCTACAATTAGTTGGGGAGGTCGTTCGCCCTCATCATCGTCCAAACACACTAGATCCTTCAACGATTCAAAGTTAACAACCCGCCGATTCGCATGGTTGAGCGTAATACCCTTTGCCTTCACGATATATTTCATATCCTCCCCCACCCTGACCCGTACCCCATAAGTTTTAGGTCCTGTTGAGACAAAAGAGTCGGCGTATGCGTTGTCCCCATACTCATCCTTGATCTCATCAGTGAGCTCGCCGAGGAACTCCCCAATACGGCATGTATTCACCCTCCCTCTCTGTGAATATCACGCTATCTGTATCGGCATACAATACTCTCCGCCCAAGAGAATGCAATAGACCCCAAAGTTTTATACGGGCGTAGGCTGTTGTGAAGCTGGCCACAGGTATTTGTAACCCTTGAGGTATCTGTGGCAATTCAGTGTTGTTGTACTTTATTATGTAAGTATTACCTACATTCACGATCTCCATGACCTCTTTATCGGGAGCATTGCATAATCCCAGACATCACTATAACTTTGTGCCAAATGAATGTCCCTTTGCCGGTATTCTGCGCAAATTTTCCCAGACTGTTTAGACACAACTTTGCACTAAAGCGCTTGCCAGGATTCTTTGCAATTTGGACACGATCAAGTTATATACCTTCGCGGTCGCGGTAACGTTGAATATAGGCAGACTTTCATCTTCGGTATCAACTCCTCGCGGATACCCTGATGCCTCAACCTTATCCTTCAAAAAGGCGTTTATATATGGTGTGAAAAGGTTGGGTAGCTTCTGAAACCTCCACACCTCATGTATCTTCAGTATTCTATAACCATGGCGTACGGCTAGGGCCAGCTCAGGACTTGTATATACGCCTCTGATCTTACGCTGGTGGGTATATGGTTACAATCGCCGTTATCCTCTTCCGCGCACTTCACGCACAGGGGAAACATGAGCTTGTCGTCGATAACGACAGGTAAGATCGGCATCCATAAATTGCGTGGGGGAGTACGTCTACGAAAGAGAGCCCAAAGTAACGATCATTCAAATTTTTTGAAAATTCATTGATGGAGGGTAGGCTAGGTCCCACCAGTTTCTCAGGAGCGCCCACGGGGTACGGATTGTTCTTCATCACGTATGGGTATAAAGAACAGAAATCGTAGTAATGGAGCTTCACGCCCTCCGTAGGTGGAAAGTATAGTCTGAATGGATTTGTACGTCCTCCAAACAAGCTATCACCACATTTGAGAGGATCCAGCACCATTGAACGCTTGATCGTGTTTATTTCCTCACGGTACACCTCGTCTGTCTCCATCCGTGCATCATATTCATGCTCCCACAAGACTTTGTGAGTGAACTGTGATCCTATAAGTTGATCGCGGGTGGGGTCCATGCAAGACAGTCGGCAGGAGATCTACCGTGGATATCTCCGGCGATTCCGCACTCAGGACGGGGGCATCCATGCCACCAGCATCCGTTAAAGGAGTACACAGTCTTCACACCAGTGACACGGTTTTCACTTAACCCATCAACCCAAAAAACACGTCCATTAATCTTAATGGGTACTTCACCCGTGTTGCGGGCGTGCTTTATGTATACACCTGTCTGTTGCTGTAGGTGTATGAGCCAGTAAATAGCCTTGTGTCCGTAACTGCGGGTTGTTTCGGTGAATAATGGCTAAGGTGTCTTTAGGCATGAAGTTATTCTTGAACACCGTAAAACATAATGATGCGATGGTGGTTGCGACTTGCAGTGGATCGCATTTGAAACGGGCTATGTACATCCTTCTAAAGGCCTGGAAACATACTCTAAGCACGCGCACATCATTCACGCAATAACGTTCACATTCATCAGCTATATTATAAGGGTTACTTTCATTAAAACTGTCGTAGTATCGATCAAAGCTTCACGTTCATCCATACAGTCATAGTCAAAATAATGTTTGGGCGGTGGTGGGCCTACGTAGTTTAAAGTCTCGCTGGTGAGGAAAGTGTAAGGGAAGTATCCTTTGGAAACTTCAGCTGCTACTCCCATCACCTTGGGTAGCTTTGCTAATTTACAAGGTGTGAATAATAAAGTATCTTTAAATTGTACATTGCCTCTTATCTGCATCTGTATTAATTTGTTGCCTCTTTTCAATGGATCACCTGTAAATATCTCAGAGGATTCGTGTTCAAGCAACTCCTTATAAAGGAACTGCGTGTCAAACTTTGCCCCGTTATGGGCGAGAATATACACAGTCATTTTTTTGAACTTGTCGGCTAACTTGACATATAGGACACAAATAGTTTCACAGGACTATCGCGGACATTCGTTTTAAAAACGTTTGTCCGTTTACCGCATTTGGGGCACTCGTCACATTCGATCCCCATACACTCATCACAGATGGTCTGGCTCACAATAAATGTGGAATTACTCTTTGGTTTCAGCGTTCGTATATGTTTCTATATCGTAGTATACAGTTATACAAGGGTTATTTTTAGGCTTAGCATCTTTCATATATACATGCTTTACTCCATCCGCCTTATATTCCTCCTGGCATGTAGGACAGTGAATTACGTCACACTTGTGCTTAAATTTCCCCAATTATCATTGTGTGAAACATACCACATTCACAGATTCTCATTTTCCTGCACGTGCCAATTGATTTATGGAAATCAAAGCAGTATTATTGAAAATGTGCGTCTACACACATCACATCTCTCTTCTCAGCTTCAACTACACGGCTTTCACATTTGGTGCTTTTACACTGCTCACATACCATGTGACATTCTTTACAATGTCTCACTATATCATCCGCAAACTCGAGGCACCCCTTACACATATCATGATGTCTCCCATATTTTCGACTTTTGTCATAACTCGCGTAAAGCCATCTTATATTACGAATGGGGAGATACGTTGTCCCTGACAATCCTAAAATAAGTAGGGGTCTTGTACGATCTCTCACACAGCTTCAAATACAACTATACGGACATTCATTTCCTGTTCTACCATTCTCAGCTCTTCAGGACCCATATTACAGTCAAATTCAAGTTCACAGTCTACAGCTAGTTTACGGGCACGTTCCACGACCGTAGGCAACCAAATTTTTTGAGTCCGTGTATTTTGTACAGTAAACATACGTGCTAAGAGTACTGCTATAAAGCCGCAACCACGATCGACGTTTATATGCTTTCGGTAAATAGTCGGAGAATTGAAGTTAAGAGTATACGGTATGGCACTATGGCCCGCAACACGGAATACACGATCAATATTTACCGTGAAGTTGTCCATATTAAAGGCTATACTACTTTGGGCGGCGCATTATACGTCCTAATATATATTCTACATCTTCAGCCGCCAAACGTCTAAATGGCACTATCACCCAATATCATACATCACCGTCATCTGACCCGAATCCAAAGGACAGACTCGTCCTGACTTCACGCTCGTCGCGATTCTGAAGAGCAAACTCTACAATACGCTGTACAACCCGGCGTAGCCCGCGCTCAATTCCATTGCTATACATGGCTCTAGGGTCGACCCTGACTCTATACCGATTTCTAGTCAAGGCTGGGGTGGGGGCTGCGGAGCGCACCAACTCAAGCGTTATATCATCCTCAACAGAACGGGGCAACTGTGGCGGATGAATTAGGGGTATATTAGCGGAAGGTGCTGATGGGGGGCCTGTTGCGTAGGAGGTTGAGGGTTGGGGATCTATTATTGTAGACTTAACAGAACGGGGGGCAACTGTGGCAGATGAATAAGTGGATATATTAGCGGGAGGTGCTGCTGGGGGGATTGTTGCGTAAGAGGTTGAGGGTAGGGGATCTATTACTGGTGCAACAGGCGCGTATTTCGGTCGCTTTATACCTGACGTGGGGTTCTCTTCATCATACCTCCGCTTTGGACGTGCTACCGGTATCGCTGGTGAGGGTTCGTTGGCAGGGGAGGAGATCACAACTACACTGTCGTCGAGGTCATCCGTAATGTCAATGATGGGATGCTCTACCTCATCGTCATTCACGGTTCTGTGGGAGAAGAAAGCAAAATATAATTAACAGCACACAAAATTTGTAATATTTTGTAAATGACCCACTTAGGAGTGTGACGTGTTAGAGATGGACTCCACGAGTCCATCCACATGTATTATATCTGGACCTACAGGATGTGGTAAAACTGTGTTTATGCTTAAAATCATTAAAGAAAAGGGAGAGATGTTCTCGAAATTTGTGCATAAAGTTATATGGTGCTATTCGACGTATCAATCAGTGTTCAACGAGTACCAAGATGATATTTTGTTCCACAAAGGCGTATATGACGTTAATTCGTTAAAGGGAAATGAACATACAATCATTGTAATTGACGATCTCATGTTGGAGATGGATAAAACGTTTGCCGAGACATTTACAGTATTCTCCCACCATCTTAACATAAGCGTGTTCTTCATCAATCAGAATCTATTTTTCAAAAATAGATACATGCGCGATGTGTCGTTAAATACGCAATATCTAGTCTTATTCGCGCAACGTAGAGATGTATCACAAATTGGGGTATTAGCCAATCAAATGTTCCCGAATCAGCGTAACGAGTTTCTGGAAGTTTATAAAGAAGCTACAAGCACGCGTTCCGGATATTTGCTTTGCGACCTTCATCCGCGAAACACGTTTAGAGTGCTTCTACGAACGAATATATTTCCAAAGGAGCCTCAAACGGTGTATATTCCAGAATGACAAAGAGACTAAAGAAATACCGTGAATTAATAAAAATCTATCATCGACTGCCCCGGGCAATGCAGCAGATGTTTATTAAAAATATCAACGCCGACTTTTTAAAATGCATCTGTGAAATCTGTCTTAACGTTATAAATTGCAATGTATCAATGAAAACCCCTCAGAAGGCTCGCCTACGCCGCTACAAGAACATAATACGTGCACTCGCTCGTGCACGTACTGAAACTAACGATAAATTGATTAGTTTTGATGTTTGTTCATTGTTTACAAAAGTGCCGATTGACGATATGCTTGACTTTCTCTCCCAAGAATTACATAAGTATGACCTGCCACTACCTTCACACATTGTTTTGGAACTCATTAAGCTTTGCATCAAAGACTGTAAATTCACTTTCAATAACGAGTATTATCAACAAGTTTTTGGGATGGCTATGGGCAACCCCTTATCGCCCCTCCTCTCCAATATTTATATGGAGTTTTTCGAAATTACCTATATTCCGAGAATCCTGGGGGTTGGCATCCCTTGGTTGCGGTACGTCGACGATATTTTGTGTATCTGGCCCATGAATCGTGACCTGGATAGCTTCCTCCTTCAGTTAAATGATCAAGTCCCCTCCATTAAGTTTACTTTAGAAGTTGAGCAAGACAATTCAATCCCATTTTTGGATGTGCGTGTACATAGGGAAAGCCCAGGTTTTAAGTTTAGTATCTATCGGAAAACGACAAACAATTTGTCCTTCGTACACTTTTACTCGGGACATGATACCCCCACTAAGAAGGCCATATTTTCATCAATGTTTCTCCGCGCCCTTAGGATCGCCAGTCCGGAATACATCGATGCCGAATTGGAAAAAATCAACGGTATTGGAAGTAATTTGTGTTATCCATCTGCGTTTATGGAATCTTGTCTCAACAAGGCAAAACGAACTTTCTATCGTGTCAATATTAACACTCGTACTTTGTCAAAAAATATTTTAGTACTTCCATTCTTCCCGGGCTTTTTAGACATTGCTAATGTACTTAAACTTTTGGATATTAATGTAGTATTTTCATATAACAATATTGTGAAAAATATCATAGTAAAAAATAGCCCTACCAATAATTCAGGCATTATCTACAAAATTGGTTGTAAACAATGTGATTCCTTTTACATAGGTCAGACGGGAAAGGATTTGCACATACGTATAAAACAGCATCAATATTCCGTTAGAACAGGACAGTTGTCCAGTGCCCTTTTTGTCCATTTGTCAGAGTTAGCCCACTGTATTGATTGGAATAATGCTTCAGTTTTATTCCATTCAAGCAACATTGTTAATAGAAATATTCTTGAGTCTGCCATTATCCAACTTTCAAATAACTTCAACATAAGCAAAGGTCTTTTTCAACTCGATCCTGTTATGTTGAATTCCTTTAAAACAGATATAGATAAGAAGTGTAAAACATTAAATCTTTGGTAAACTTGTTTTCTACTTTATTAACTTTTAATTTTCATTTTTTTTTTTTTTTTTTTTTTTTTTTTTTTTTTTATCGAAACCTGACCATAGGCAGCATTGTGTTAAAACCCGGACAGTATAAATTTGTATTTTTATAATCCATTTGATCTTGTGCTAAAAATCGATAGTATAAATTTGTATTTTTATAATCCATTTGATCTTGTGCTAAAAATCGATATTTTTCCTTACAAAATCTGTACGCCTCACTGGTAATCTTTTAAGGTTTTAATTTTTAATTTTTTTATAATTTTTTATTATTTTTACTTCTCTGTTTATTGTATATATATGTATGTATGTATGTGTGTATGTTATTTGTATATATAGATATGTATGTATATATACAGGGTGGGCGGAAAGTAGCTCCCTATTTTGGATTGGTAAAAAAATACGTATATTATCCATGTATTTCAGAAGAAATAATATGAAAAGGTAGGCATACATGGTAGGTTTTCTCTAAAATTCAATGTGGGCTCCAACTCTTTCCACCAGCTTCTGGAGCCGCCCAGGAATGGCGTCCACTGACTTTAGCAGGAACTCCGGCGGGATGGAGGACATGACTTCCCGAATTCGGTCCTCCAGTTCTTCCAATGTCCTCTGTTTGGTGCGGTAGACTTCTTCCTTTACCCACCCCCAAAGAAAGAAGTCGCACGGTTACCGCTGAAAAACGGCAGAATCGGTTCAGTGTAACGGTGTGGTGTGGTATGACCTCAGATCAGGTTGTGGGCCCGTTCCTTCTGCGCAACACCATGAATGCTGAGCGGTACCTTGCTATGTTGCGAAACGAGGTCTGGCCGGTTGTCAGCACATGGGAGAACATCGACGATCTGATATTTATGCAAGATGACGCCCCTCCGCACTTCGCTCTTGTTGTCCGTGAGTGGCTGGATTCCCACTTCCCTGGGCGTTGGATGGGTCGTCGTGGTCCACATCAATGGCCAGCCAGGAGCCTCGACTTGACACCGTGCGACTTCTTTCTTTGGGGGTGGGTAAAGGAAGAAGTCTACCGCACCAAACCGAGGACATTGGAAGAACTGGAGGACCGAATTCGGGAAGTCATGTCCTCCATCCCACCGGAGTTCCTGCTAAAGTGAGTGGACGCCATTCCTGGGCGGCTCCAGAAGCTGGTGGAAAGAGTTGGAGCCCACATTGAATTTTAGAGAAAACCTACCATGTATGCCTACCTTTTCATATTATTTCTTCTGAAATAAATGGATAATATACGTATTTTTTTACCAATCCAAAATAGGGAGCTACTTTCCGCCCACCCTGTATATATATATGTATGTGTGTGTGTGTGTATGTATGTTATTTATTTTTTCTTTTTTTCTTTCTGTAACCTATATATAGGCTTAACCTTTTTTATGTACTTCAGTGTTCCTGAGGATGTCATTAGACGAAAGCGCTTGAGCACCATTTTGTGTTTCCTTTCCTTCGTGGTTTTATTCATCATAAATATTTTTCACGTGTTACCTTCGTGAAATAATTTTCATATATATATATATATGATACACACAGACCGTGCATGGAACAAGGAACTCTTCTGGGATAATTAAATCCACTATAGTCCGAATAAGTAATGGTAAATGACAAATACCATAGTTTTTCTTTTTCATGATGCAAGCCCGACGTGGGCAACGGGTCACTCGCAAAGAGGTCCCATAAATATAGCTTCCCTCACCAGCTATCTGCAAAGCAGACAGGATCCAACTTTGGGACATGGATCTAGGGTTTAAAGCAGCCTAGCCCCACTACATTTAGAACCTCAATATAAGTAAAAGACTCGTTGCATTCACGTCGGATTGAATAAATCAAAGAAAAAGGGGTAACTATTATATTTTTAACCAAAACCAAAACTTAAACCTCAACTGGCAGAATTGAACGTCCACTTTTCAAGGCACATAACATGTCCGTTTCATGATGGGAATGAACTCAGAATGGTTCCCTGAGTTTTTTATGATACACACAGACCGTGCATGGAACAAGGAACTCTTCTGCGATAATTAAATCCACTACAGTCCGAATAAGTAATGGTAAATGACAAATACCATAGTTTTTCTTTTTCATGATGCAAGCCCGACGTGGGCAACGGGTCTCTCGCAAAGAGGTCCCATATGTATATATATATATATATATATATGAGTGAGTGAGTGTGTGTGTGTGTGTGTGTGTGTGACTTCATCCTACAAAATTTAGAGGCTACCATTCAGCTCTGTCTTTGGCATAACAGCGATATTACAGCATCGGAGTCGAACCTCGCCCTCAATCTTATATGAATGTGGTAGTTAAGATATTTTAATCATCAATATCAATATTACGGCAGGTCGATCCTGAACCGTTGTTCAAACCCTCATAACGTATCATAAAGTAAGTACAATATAGATATATACTTTTATTGGTGATACACCATCAAGAGTCAAACCTCTAACCTCAAGCCTAACCTACAAACTATCCTTGAATATAGAGTATAGTAACCTAACCTAACCTAAGGTAGAACTTTACAAACCCTCTTTCGCCTTCACCATTCACCCGGCGGAGCTGTAGCTTTATATACGCTCTAACTGCGGTCACAATTTAGAGGATTTTATTATACATCGATATGAACTCTGAACAGTTTTCAATTGAAAAAAAATAGTGAAAAAGAGAATAAGTGCTCGCTTAGAGCGTATTGTTTTATGATAATATTGTAATATGCGATCGTGTACTCGAGCATGCTTTGGAATCTATATCTCTAAAGATTAAAAATTATGAAAATGTCACATCCAAGTGTAAAGTAGGAACAAAAATAATGCTAAATGAACTTAAGGTTTTGTATATCGAGTATAAAAGGCCTCATACATTAAACGGTTCATTATTTCTAAAAATAATTGTTTGTATTATACAAACCAATGAGGATATAACTATTTCCATCATTATTTGTGATTATTTGGGTGATAATTTGCATTTTTTTAAGTTGAATATGAAACAACCCAGAGAGTGTTATGCTATGAAAAAGATTCAGTGATGTATAATTAAATATTGCTTGAATTTCTACTCGTACTAAGCTCCACACCAATAATTGACACTACCGTCAATAGCAAATACATTGTATCGTATTTTACGCCTCATAAGACGCTACTTTTTTCCTGAAAAACGTCTCCAAAAATCACTTCAGGGCTCATATGTTATTGTTTTGTTTAATGTTCTTTTAATAAAGTTATAGGAATATATTTTTTGTTAGGCTGATAAATCTTCGAAATATTTTTTTCCTAAATATTCTTTGCTAAATATAGGGTGCGTCTTACCACTTGTAGCGTCTTATGAGGCGTAAAATACGGTAATATAGAATTATTTCCAGTATAAAATTGTTTCTGAAAGATTTTCATGATATAAATATCAGAAAGAAGAGTTTTATGAAATATAGGAATATATAAAATGACTGTCAATGTAAATATTTTTCAATTATATTAATATAAACTGTTTAAAAAATTTAACTATTCCTATATTTCATGCAAATCAACTGCAGACCAGTTATTTTGTGGAACTCACACTACTCTCGGATTCTCCTCAACAATGAACAAACAGCTAGCATATATTGACCGTGACATGACACTGGAAGCAATATTTCAAAATTTCGTGGTAGACTTTGACTCCAAACATGGCTTGGATTGTATCATATGTTGGATTTAAATTTTCTTTCATCTTTCAACCTTCCTCCTTAAACGTAGTTTCGTAGGAACCAGCCGGTCTGTTGCTGTTTGGTGTCCTTTGTATTCCTTTGTAGTACAACGCAGGCAAAAGAGATAAGAGGAATTATCGAAAGATTAACAGGTACTTATTAAAGGAAAAAGACATTTTAATAAGATATGTTCCTTTTCAAAAGTTCCCAAAGTTATTTACAAGGTGTATAAATTCAAATTCTGGAATGGTTCTTTCATTTGTCTTTTTAAAATAAATTTTAGAATCTCCCCAATTAATACTATAATTATACAGTATCTATACATACAATTAAACAATTCATTGGAATTATTGACGATTCTACCCTCATATTTGTATTGTTTTACTCTAACATCTGAAGCCTTTACAATTTGACCTACAGTACACTATATACACCAATTCACACTGTTTACATCCAAGAGAATATGCACACAGTACTGCATTTATCTAGGCTTTTTTTTAACTGAGGGAGATTTATTTGTATTTTTATAATTAAAAACTACGTTAATTCCAACTGTTTTGAATAATGACGGAAGGTATTTAAGGTTTACACAATAAGGGAGGCTAAAGATATTTTTTTATGACCAAGCTCCTTTTTTAACTTGGCTTAATAAATTTCTGAAAATTGGACAGGTCAACAGAGTTTAATATCGATGTTTATGAAACTGCATATAACACAGAATCCAATATTTCAGCACAAACAACTCTTAATGCTCTGAGAAACAAGAAAAAATTGAAGATTTTATCGAAGGGTGATGGTGCGAATAAAAGTAAATATACATAATAGTAGGTTTACAGAAACCTATAAATTTCAGGTGATTGGTGTATCTCCGAATCCGAATTTTTAGATCCAGAAATGATAAGCATTTGTAATTTTCCTTTTCAACAGTAAATTTTATAGACAACTAAACTACTGAGCTTACTCAGAAATTCATCATCATCCAAATTATTAGTCAAGAGACATAAGACATCATCTACATACCGATACAAAAAACTTAAAGTTTACAATAGTGATGTGGAATCGAACCCGAACCCGGACCCCTAACTGTCGGAACCGGTAAATTTTAGAGGAACTGAACCCGGAACCGGAACCGCCAAAAGACATACGAGTTCCCGTATATGAGTTCCCGCCAAAAAACATACGCCTAAATGGCTTTTGATCTTTATTACATGTTAAAATCAATAAAAATTCACCTATAAATGAATTGTCTGTCAATAAATTATATATAACATGTGTTTAAAAAAATAAATATAATAAATATAAAATGTAAAAAATAAAGCCTATTCTTTCATTTTACTTATGGGGTTCACTCTTGCCAAGGAACCAGTTCCAGAACCGGTTCCGGAACCAATCGGATTGAGCTGGAACCGAACCCAAACCCGAAACCGTTTAGCTTCGGTTCCGCACCACTGGCTTACAATTAGGTACATAGATGATGTCTTATGTCTCTGACCTGATAATTTGGATATTGATGAATTCCTTGATAAGCTCAGTAATTTAGCTTGTCATTTGTTTATTCCTTTTATCTCTTTTGTTTGCGTTGTACACACACACACACACACACACACACACACACACACATATATATATATATGTATATATTACCTTATGCAACCTTCCTTCATCCTATGACGATGCGTTGTTAAAGGCAAGAAAGCCTTTGGAATAATTTTTTATTTTTTCCTGCAGGTAGGAAACATTTATTAATTTCACGTGTTTAATTTGGTGCATTCATCTTATATATATATATATATCAGTGGCGACTGGCGTATAGGCGATGGAGCGGTCGCTCCCCCTTGCTTGAAACGATAATATTAATTTAACAGATAAAAAATATATTAATTTTAAGATATTAAATATATTCTTGAAATATATTTAAATTCATGTGGCATATCTTGATTCATGAAGCATTTTAAGTAAGCCTTCATACAGTACATAATATTCTAAACTTATAGCATAGCTTCAAACAGCGTACCGCTGTTTGAATACAAATAATTTGCAGCCGAATGGAGCGATAGATTTTTCGCTCAAGTAAATATAAATTATATTTTACTGTTGTAATGAAAATATAAGTACAATCGCGAATTTTTTTTATAATAACAACTTTATTTTTACTAATAGTTACTTCAGTAATAATGATATAAGCCATTTATATGTATTTATTGAAATTATTACTTATTTGTAATTAACTAGAATTGTACGTCTGGCATAGCCGCATATGTTAATACAAGTACTCTTGTGAGCGGCAGTTGGATTCGCGCTAGCCTATGTGAGTCCGTGTTGTCGTACAATTTTATGAAATCGCACCCCCATATATTTATACCACGAGTCGCCACTGATATATAATATATATTATATATATATATTATATATTATATATATATAAATAAATTATTTCACGAAAGTAACACGTGAAAAATATTTATGATGAATAAAACCACAAAGGAAAGGAAACACAGAATGGTGCTGAAGCGCTTTCGTCTAATGACATCCTCAGGAACACTGTGTTCCTGAGGATGTCATTAGACGAAAGCGCTTCAGCACCATTCTGTGTTTCCTTTCCTTCGTGGTTTTATTCATCATATATAATATATGTATATATATATATGTATATTATACACACCTTAAAATGGATTTGAACAACGGTTCAGGATCGACTTGCGATCGACTCCTATGGAGCATCCCGCCTCATTTGCGGGATCTGGTAAAGGAGGACATTCGTTTCCGCTCTCCTTCTGCCCTCATGGCCAGCCACGCATGGTGTTCAGGGTCTTTGCGTAAGAACATGTTCAGCTAGTTCTTGAACTTATTGAGATTGGTGTGCTGGAGGTTCCTCAGTTCTTTTTGCAGGACATTAAAAAGTTTTGGGTATTTACCATTCTCGTTTTCATGGTCCCCTGTCCCACTGCAGCTGGGACAGTACAGAATCTGCCCCTTCTCTCATTCCATTGGGTTTCTATTTCATTTCTTAGGTTAGGGACACAACCCTTTAGCATTTTCCATTCCGTTTAAGATAGAGGGAACAAAAGATGAATACTATTGGTCTCAACTGCAGTCCCTAAAACTATTCCTTGTAACGAAGATGCGAGCTGTACAAATAATTAGGCAAGGAAAATACTCAATTATTGGAAGGACTAAGCGCTACATAATTTTAACATGATGTTTGCTTTTCTGCTGTGGAAGCTCCTCCATATAATTCCCATTAGTTTGGTAGCTGTTGTGATATTAATGTTATAATGCCCTCTGAATTTTGCATCCGATGACATTACTCCAAGATCCTTAACTCGTGGGTTTGGTGTTATCTGTTTAGCTTGCATTGTTTTGTCTCTTTTATTCTGTAGCACCTTATTGTTACCATATTTTTTGTTGGAATGTTTTACAATGACCTTTATATTATTGTATTCCGCCCAATTGAATAATGTTTCAATGTCGTTTTGTAACGTTTCTATGTCACCTTCGTTTGATATTTCTTTGCATACCTTTGTCATTCCCGAAACAGGATAGGAAACTGTCATTAATAGCCCCATCAATGTTTGCAGTCATTATTATAAACAGCAATGGAGCTGATAGTGCATCTTGAGGGACAGAGCTACTACTAATCTTTGTGTTCTTTTGGTCAGAAAATTAAATAGCCATTCTCCCAGTTTTCCAATTAGTCCTGTATTGTTAAATTTGTGTGCTATAATTCCATGATCACATTTATTGAAGACTTCAGCAAAATTAGCGTATATTACATCTACGAGTATGTTTAATTGCTGTGATAGGCATAATCTTCCAGCCTTGAAACCATGTTGGTTCGGATTAAATAAATTATTTTATTTTTCCCTCGTAATGACTGTCTTTAAGAGCTCTCTCTCTTCGCCGCAATGATGCCTCACTCCTTCTTTAATATCGCTATTATAACTGACACTGCTCTTCTGAACCCTCTAATTGCATCCCTCCTACTTTAACGCAAGGGTTAATTAATATTCTGTCTTTCATCTACCCAACCGGTTAACTCTGGAAGAATCCTCCTCAATCTATCTTTTCCACTGTCTATAACTCCAGTCTTTCAAATGCGGAGTGTCCAGGCATCTCGAAAACATTGGATCTTGATTTTGGTTCTGTCCTTCTCCTTCTACGTCGAGTGGGGGACATTTTAGGGACCCCCACTTCCAGCATTAAAAAATGTAGCTCTAAATAATTTTTTCTACAGCCAACCTCATCAGTGGAATTTAATCCAGGATTTTTTTCTTTTGCGTTTACTGAAATTTCTCTTTCATCTTTCATCTTTGCTTCATAGTTAGGTAGATTGAACGTTTAAACAAACATTTAACCATATGAATTTTTGTTGCGATAGTCATTATTTTTTAAATGGAATGCTTGAAAATTTTTTTCAAAATGGCTGAGTGTTTGCGACATAGATTGCAATAGAGATTTCTGAGTATTTAAACTCAAAACTACTAATTTTAAATCATCTATTATATATTTTTTTTAGCTGATTATATCATCAAACTTACTTTCACCCGTTTTCTGTACGTAAATAAAGAAATTAAGCCGACAGTTGACGAAGTGTGTTCAAAACGTTCCCGGGCTGATCCCACAAAAACTTTCTGCTAAGACTTACGATCTAATTGATGTTGTCCCCTTCAAAGTAGTCTTCTTGTGCAGCTATACATCACTCCCAAAGGCGTTTCCACTTTTGAAAGCATTAGTGGTAGGCTGTATTCCTGACTGCCTTCAGTTCGTTTGTTGCATTTTTAATAATTTCTTCCACACTTTGAAGTCTTCGACCTTTCAAAGCAAATTTAAGTTTGGGGAAAAGAAAAAAAAATCTGCCGGGGACAGATCTGGAGAATACGGGGGCTGGGGAACGACTATGACGTTGTGCTTCGCCAGGCACTGCTGAATTGACAACGCTGTGTGTGCGGCCGCATTGTTTTAGTGCAACATCATCGTTCCTGCGTTTCAACTTTCAGGCCGTTTTCTTATTACTGCGTCTCGCACGCGTTTCAGTGTTTCCAAATAAAACTGTTGGTTAACTGTTTGACCTTTAGGGACGAATTCGTAATGAACGAGTCCTTAGTAATCGAAAAAAATTACCATCATTGCCTTCACATTCGATCAGACTTGCCATGTTTTTTTTCGGTCTCGGGGACGTCGCGCACTTCCATTGAGATGACTAATGTTTTGTTTCAACGTCATACCCGTACAACCACGTCTCGTCAACCCGTAACGATGTTTCTGGTAAAATTTTCATCAAGATTGGCACGCTGAAGGAGGTCTTAAGACACAACAACACCTCGTGGCACAAATTTGGTTGACACACCACGCATCCCCAAATTCTCTTTGAGTATCGTGTGGCATGATCCTATCGAAATGTCCATTTCGTCTGCGATTTCCCTGACTGTCAATCTACAGTTCCCTCAAATCATTTCACGAACACAAGCAACAGTGTCATCAGTTCTTGAAGTGGAAGGTCGTTCCACCCTTGCATCGTCCTCCTCGACATTCGGCCTTCCTTAAAGCGCTTGTGCCACTCAAAAGTGGTTGTCCGACTTAAGACGTCATTGTGAAATGCTGTATTCAGCATGGCATGGGTTTCAGAAGCAGTCTTGCCCAGCTGAACGCAAAATTTTATGCACACGCACGTTGTTCTTCAATAGTAGCCATTATTCAAATGCACAAAATGCGACAAAACACACAAAATTATTTCAGAAAACAGTAAATATCGAGATAAGAAAATGCGATATCAACAAGTGGTCACCGTCTTTGGAAACAGACTGAGTCACACTACAACATCAACATGCATCACATGACACGCATGTGTGCGCCATGTGATGCGCGCGCAGCATAACCAGTTCGGGAACTTTTTGAACACACGTCGTATATATATATATATATATATATATATATATACATTCAACTGCAAAGAACACGCAGTATAAATAACGTAAAGAACGACGCTTGTATAGGAGATATTCCGCGCAAGACGAGAGAGAGATAGAGAGATATATATATATATATATACTGAGAATTGGAAAAAACAAATAGTTTCTTCAAAATAGTGGTGATGAATTTATTTATGCTAAAGAAATAATGCTAATAAAATTTTTGAGTTGAATAATTTATACACAGTCTATAGAATTTAAATTTAAAATTTTGTTGTTATAGTTAAAAACCATCTCTTAATATATATATATATATATATATATATATATATATATATATATATATATATATATGATACAACTGAGAATCATCCCCTGAGAAACTTTTTTGTTATACACAGACCGTGCATAGAACAAGGAACTCTTCTGGGAAAATTAAATCTGTTATAGTCCGAATAAGTAATGGTAAATGACAAACACTATAGTTTTTTCTTTTCTAAAGGAAACACTATAGTGTTTGTCATTTACCATTACTTATTCGGACTATAGTGGATTTAATTTTCCTAGAAGAGTTGCTTGTTCCATGCACGGTCTGTGTGTAACATATATACTGTGTGTATATAAGGTAACATTCAATGTCCCATATCCCCAGGAAGTAGGGGTTTGGGGCCTGCAGCCTGGGCTACCTTAGACAAGTTAAGATACAGAAAAGACGACCACTCAGCCCTAAGCTGATCGAACCACTTGAAGTTCTCTCTCTCTCTCTCTCTCTCTCTCTCTCTCTCTCTCTCTCTCTCTCTCTCTCTCTGAATAAGATAGCAGTAAACAGAGCAAAGAGAATAACTGGGCAGATACTGAGAACCTTTAAACAAAGGGATAAGAATATAATGATTCCTCTATTGAAAACACTGATCATACCTAAGTTGAAATACTGCTCGGTCCTAACATTCCTATATAAAAAAGAAGACATTAGACAGCTTGAAGGGATTCAGAGAAGCTTCACAGCCAAGATCAATGGGTGCAAAGAACTAAATTACTGGGAAAGGTTACGCGAATTAAACCTATATTCACTGGAAAGGAGAAGACACACACACACACACACCATTATTTATACTTGGAAAATAATGGAGAAACTAGCTCCAAATCTTACTCTGAACTCTATAACTCCCCAAACAACAGTGGAAAGTAGAAAAGGAAGACTGTGTCGTGTTTCCAAATTAAAGGCGAGACAGGGAACATCCTTATCCTTAACCCTGAAAGAAAATTGTTTTGTTGTGAGAGGACCAAGACTGTTTAATTAGCTGCCCAAAGAACTAAGGAACACGAGTGGTGGAGAGGTGGACATCTTCAAAAGAAGATTAGACGCCTGTCTCAGAACAATCCCCGATGAGCTGGGCGCACCTGGCTATGGTGAGGTGGAGAGTACAAGAAACCAACTCTCGACTTCACCAGGCCAACTCGAGAGGAGGGGCGACAAGCTGACCTTCGCGAAATGAGGAATCATCGCACGGAACATTTAAAAGATTGAAAGGTATATATATATAATATATATATATATGGCCGACATTTTATAATTAATTGAAAATTTTAATTATTAAAATATGTTAATTTAAAATTTGGAGTAACTACCCTTTATAGTACAAAATATGCCATATACATAATGTTTTTGATAAGGTTAACCTAAAATCTCGGCATAACATGCGGCGAACAAAAGATACATTTTATCCCTTTTTCTGTTAGGATTGTATCTGAAGTTATAGAATTTTTTTCTCATGTAAACTTTTTTAAATAGAACTTAATTTATCATATTTGGAAAATGGTATTTGATCATTAATAAGTTATTAAGTATTTCAGTAGAAATGCGGAGAGAAAAAAAATTATAAAAATTTTAATTACTCAAACTTGTTTTGTGAAAAAAAATAAAGAAGTCGGAATGAGATTCACCAAATCAATACTTTGTAGAAAAATATCAAACAAAATTATTAATATCGTGAATTGAGAGTATAACTATTCTTTAAAATAAAATTAAAATTATTTTGTTAAAAAATATTTTCTTTTCGTGAAAAACATTATTTTATGTGAATCAAAAGGATCCGTTTTCTGAGTAGGCTGTCAGCATTTGTGCACTACAAACTGGAGTTCGTTCGTGAGTAAAGATCCCCCATCCACAATCTTTGGGTTAAACTTAGTCACGGATACCATTCTTTTACAATCCTTTATTTAACATTTTAATAAGAATGTGTACTGAGTGTAAGTAGAAAAACAAACTTTTATGAAATAAGAAGGGTATTGTAAAAATATTCATATTCTTAAAAATATTCAAGTTCCTGAAAGATGTAACTTGTACGTTCATTACATAGATTCTAACAGCGAAACAATGTCAACGATGGGGAAAACTCCCGAGAATCCACTGCCCGAGTGCCCGGGTTCTCGGGAGCGAAGTTACCCAGTCGTAATAAAATTTAAAAAAGTAGCTTCCTTTTTTTTTTTTGGTAAAACGAGTGAACATGAACATTCAAGGGAGAAGTATAGACTCCCAATGGCAAAGAGGAATAATAAAGGGGAGTTGTAAAGAAGGATAGTAATAGAGAAAAAGAATAAAAAAATTGAATAAGATAAAAAATAAAACGGTCAATGAATAAATAATCAATATACTAGGGGCTCCCAGTATATTTTTCCCCACCCTTTTTTCTTACCAAATAATAGGCCATGGGGCTGAAATGTCTTTTGGGCCGTAAGTTTGAACTTTCTGCGCTTCACATAACCGGATTTTTCCAGTTTCAACCTTCCCTCCTTGTATAAAACCACTTTTAAACGCCCTTGTATAAAACCGATGGTTAACGCAGTTTCGAAAATGGCGTCTGACAGTGATGTGCGTAAACAGAGAGCTGTTATCGAGTTCTTAACCGCAGAGAAGGAAACAGTTGGAAATATTCACAAACGTCTACAAAACGTCTACGGAGATGCTGTTGTTGATCAAAGCACAGTTGGAGGCTGGTCAAAACGTGTGAGAGCATCGGAGAGAGGGAGAGCCAGCCTTGATGATGAGCCACACAGCGGTCGCCCGGCATCAGCTATGACATCTCACACTGTGCAACGTGCTAAGAGCATCATTCGATCAAATCGGCGCGCCACATACAAGGAGCTATTACTGGAGCTAGGAATTAGTGAAGGCAGTATGAATACTATAATTCAGCAACTGGGATACTTAAAAGTGTGTTCACGGTTTGTTCCTCGCTCACAAAGCCCATAGAAAAGAAATTGCTTCTGAGTTTTTGGTTCGATACAAAACAGAAGGGGATGACTTCCTTTCACGAATTGTGACTGGGAATGAGACTTGGGTACACCACTTGAACCTGAAACAAAACGTCAGTCCACGGAGTGGCATCACGTACACTCCCCACGTAAGAAAAAGTTCAAAAGGATGATTCTGGTGGATATTATGAAGAAAGGACAAACAATCAACTCAAACGCATATATTGCTACCCTACAGAGACTCCAGAGACGTATAAAGCGAGTTCGACCGGAGAGAAAACTGGAAGACGTCATTCTTTTGCACGATAACGCAACACCACACAACAGTTTGCAAACAAGAGAGGCCATCACAAAAATGCGCTTGACTGTGTTACCCCACCCTCCATACAGCCCGGATCTGGCACCTTCAGACTTCCATTTGTTTGAGCTAATGAAGGATGCTATTCATGGAAGAAAGTTTCAGAGTAACGATGTTGGTTGTTGAGGAGGTTAAGAGGTGGTTCCAGCGGAACCCAGCGGACTTTTACCAGCAAGGAATAAAGGCTCTTGTTTCGAGGTGGAGAAAAGCCGTAGAAAAGGATGGAGATTATGTGGAAAAATAAAAAATTGTAAAAAAGGTATGTAACTACTTGTGTACAAAATTTCTAGAACTTACAAGGAAACTTGGAAAGAAAGAAAAAGGTGGGGCAAAATATATTGAGTGGCCCTCGTATTAATGATCTGAAGTGCGTCTCCTCTCATTTCAGGTTAAGGAGATCACAGTATTGAAGGAATTAGGAATGGGAGGTTGGTAATAATGTTTGAGAGTGGTTCACCTCCTTCGTACTGGCAGAGACCATGTGACGGAGAAAACGGGGAACCTACAGCTTTACGTGGAATCCGAACTACATCATCTGAATTAAGAGTACGGTCACCCATTTCACTACCGAACAGACCAAACCTCGCTGATGTGACGGGAAGCAGTGTTTTCACGTGACCACGATGTACGCCGCATAGAAGGTTAGATGTCAACGTAGGATGGGATAGGAGTTGTGCGTTATGCAACAGAAATAAAAAATATATAATAAATTAATAAACACAAAAAAATAAAAAACCCGACAAATCTTATCCAATACAGAAGAAATGTTGAATTTATCTCTGATTTGACGTTCTTAAATGTATATTGTAGTTCACAAACATATTTTACCCTCTGAAATACTATGTCTATTTTCTTATTGGTGAACGTTAGTTAATAGCTATTTTACTTCTACGTGAGCAGTGACTTGGAAGCGTGCTATTTCCTAGGAAGGAAAAATATTATACTTATTTAATCCGTAGCACGGGTCCATCCGTGCAGAGGACATGGATCAATTTGAGAATTTTCCCCTGAGTTCCTCAAGTCCGTTTACGTGCTAAATTTTGGCATCATGGCCTGATGCGGTCCTTACTGCCTTTTATGAGGTGTGTTTGAAATGGTTAGGGAAAGGTTAGGTTAACCTAACCTAAACTAACGTATGGTTAGATTAAACGGAGACTTCATGGACATTTATGAGGTACATTTATGGGTAGCGTATCCTCCGTGAATGTCGCAGCCCCGAAGGGGTCCCAAGGGCGACAACTGGAATCCAGAATCAGACGGCTCATGCGTACCCTCCGCACGAACGCGTCCACGCGTCCCACGTACACCCACACGCCCACGTTTAATCCACACGCCACCTCACCGTGTCTTACCCATGCTCACAGGCTTCCCTGTTGCACGATATTGTTTCCAGTGCGTTTACGGACCATCTCCTTAAAGATGAAGAGTTTGTTTGTTTGTGCATGCAGGGAACATCGCTCTCATGCATCAGACCTCTGCTGATATGTATATTAGGGTGCATCAAAAAAAACAAAAAATTTTGATCATCTTCGCGCAATCCACCATTTTTACCCATTTGATGCAAAAACTTCGTGGTGAAAATTTCAGGTCGATCGAAGACTGTTTAGGGGTCGCGCATGGCACTTGAAGTTTTGTATGGAGTGGCTCCCTTATATGAGAGCCTCTTTCCGTAAATCAAAGCTCAAGAGTCTCTCGTATGTGTGCCTTATGATTGATTTGGTATTTTTTCATGTTCTTCAATGCTTCCAGACCTTCCTGATGCAAAATGATCTCATCCGTTTCTTCTCTTTCCTTAGGGGTTCTTTGTAAATGGCTATAACGCGATCTTCCTCAGCCATCTGGCTGGTGGGTAAGCCGCTTCCCGGGTTCTCGGGAGCGAAGTTACGCAGTCGTGGTGAGGTGTTGCGAGTCCTCTATCACCATCAAGGACATGAAGCCTCCTTGAAGCAATGTGTGAAGCTAACGGTGCAACAGGTGGAAGAAGTCTGGGACAAAGCTGAGATCCCAATAATTGACTTCTCCCATCTTTTAGAGAAAGTTACGAAGCTCCATGCAGAGCACATGAGCTTGAAGAAGAGCTCGCTAAGAACGTCTGGAAAGACAGTCGAAGATAGGGAGGAGTTCCAGAAGAGTTTGAAGGAACTCTTCGACGTCACCCATCGCGACACACTCAATCTCATGAAGATTAAAGAGGATAAGGATTTCCTTATTGCTCAGCGTCGGCCTGGACGACCAGGAAGCATGGTCGGAGTCGATAATTCGTGGAAGAAGAAGGAGACAGCGAAGAAGAAGCAGAGAGCTCAGCACGAACGACGACAGAAGCGATCTCTGGAAGACCAAGCTGCTCAGAGTGCCACGGTGGAACTTGAGTCGTCTTCTTCCATTTCCGTGTCGGACAGTAGATACTCGCCAATGCCCTCGCCTACCCGAGGACGAGGACCTTGCTATCCTCCAAAGCGGCCCCGAGGTCTTCCTGACTTCAGCGCTCAGGTGGCTTCAGCTCTCGACCGGACCAAACTCAGCGATCGGAAAGCAGCTCATGTCCTGGTCCCCTTTGCATCCTATCTTGGTCACGATGTGGTGCAGCTGGCCATCAGCCCAACCACCATCCGAAGGAATCGCATTGCTCATAGCACAGCTTTGGCCGCGGAGCTGAGGCTGAGCTTTTCCCCCACTGTTCCCCTCACTCTCCACTGGGACGGGAAGCTGATGTCCAACTTATCTGGTCGGGAAAGAATCGACCGTTTGCCCATCCTGGTCTTCGGTGAGGGAGTGGAGAAACTCTTGGAGGTCCCCAAGCTCACTGATGGGAAGGCTGAACAAACAGCAACGGTCATTGGAGAGGTCCTGGACAAATGGAACCTCAAGGATCGCATCAAGTCCCTCTGCTTCGACACCACAGCAGTGAATACGGGAACCAAATGAGGTGTGTGCCTGCGGATTGAGCAAATGCTGGAACGGGATCTCCTCTACCTGGCCTGTCGTCACCACGTTTGCGAGATTTTGTTGGAGGCCGTGTTCTCTGCTTTGGTCATGGAACAGTCGAAGAGTCCGGACGTTTCCCTCTTCCTGAACTTCAAGGAGTTCTGGCCGAAGGTTCGACAACAGGCGTTCCAAACTGCACTCGACGATTAGACCATGGCAATCATGGCATCAACTGTTGAGCCATGGCGTGAAGACATCCCCAAGTTCGCCCAAGAACAACTCCGCGTCCAGCAACCCCGAGACGACTATAAGGAACTGTTAGAGGTGGCAGTGATCTTCCTGGGAGATGTGCCTTATGGCCGTTCCTCTGTCACTTTCATGGCTCCAGGCGCACTCCATCGGGCCAGGTAGATGGCGAAGGCGATTTATGCCTTAAAGATATGGATCTTCAGGTACCAGTTCGCTCAAGCCATGACTCAGCGACCATCCACCTCCCGAGGATCGAACAGGACGGAGATCTTCTGGATTAGCCTCGACCACCTCTCCGTGTTCGTCGTCCAGTAGTACATTCGAGCGTGGTTCATGGCTACGAGTCTATCTGTTGCCCCTCGTATGGACCTTACCCTCTTCAAGACACTTTCACAACACGAGAATCCGGTCATCAGGGACGCAGCCATGAAGTCCTTCGGCCGACACCGCTGGTACCTCTCTGAAGCCACGGTTGGCCTGGCCCTCTTCGACGAGGAGATCTCCCTGGATGACAAGAGGAAAATGGTCACCAATATGAGTGAGGTTCAGGGTTCAGATGAACCATCACCTCCCACCCTCCTCACTCCTGTAGAGGCAGCTGGAAAAGACCTTCCTGCTTTTTTCACCACCACGACCAAGAAGATCTTCGATAACCTGGAAATCGACCCCGGATTCCTGACGACCGGCCCAGCGCACTGGCCATTGTTGGACACCTATACTTTAAAGCTGGAAAAGCGGAGAGCCTTGTGGTCGCCAACGATACGGCTCAGCGAGGGGTCGCCGTCATCCAGGACTTCACCGCTTCGGAAAGAACGAAGAAAAGACCAGATTCAGTGCATGCTTCAGGTCGTTGAGGATCACCGCCGGATTTACCCGAAAACAGCAAACAAGAGAGACCTCTTAACGTGAACAACTGTTATGAACTTATGATGAGTAACTTGTTCAATGAGAATATGATCGTCTTAAAGCTGTATTTCAGTTTTTCTCAATTGTAGCTGTCCAAATATATGTTCAGACTTTCGTTTTTCCAGCTATGGTTTGCTTTCTCCCTTATGTGAAACTTCAAATTCGTTGCGCGACCCCTAAACATGATTCGAATCGAATGAAACTTCACTAGTACTGTAGTGTTTTTCCATTAAGTGGGTGTGATTGGCAAATTGCTCAAAAGAATTTATCGAAGTTGAATTTTGACCATCTATACAGTGACGCACCCTAATATATATATATATATACAGTATATATATATATATATACAGTAATATATATATATATTATAATATATTATATATATATATATATGTATATATATTGAGGAATAAGAGGACGACAATGTGGTGCATGTTTATCAATCAGATGTTTCGGAAAATTCAGTTTCCATCATCAGTGCTAAAAAACTTAAAATGTATAAAAGTGAGGAAATATGGTGAATAAAAATTTTTATACAATATATTTATGTAGTCATATGATAATAATAATTTAAAATTAAAAAGGTATATAAAATGTAGAGAGGTAGGACAACGGTTAAAATATACAAAGGTTAAAAAGGTGAACGAATATTGAAAAAAATCTTACCGGGTTTTTATACGGGGTGTAATCTAATTGTATAAAGGTTGGGAATGGTTGAGTGTTGAAGTATCCATAGTAGAATTGTTCAAAAGCCGAGGAGTGATAGCAGATTTCTTTTGCAGTGATGAGTCAGAAGAATTATCTAGCTATGTTTAAGTTGAAAGCAGAACTATAGTCGTTGAGGGTTGGTTCCATTCTTAGGATATATAGAGATTCGAGGATGCGGAGGTCTGTTGGTTGGTTGGTATACTGAGTTGATAATTTTGAAATTAGTGGGAAGCAGTGGGTGATTGTGGAGATGGCAATGATCTCTTATTGCTGATTTTGATGGTTTATTTAAAGGTTGTGATGTACTAGTAGAAATACCGCGATGTTCGTCCACTCTTGTTTTATATTGTCTAATGGTGCTGCCAATATAACTCGCTTTGCAGCGAATACAGTTGAAACAGTAAATAGTGGACGAAACACGGGGCTAAGTTTTTTCCCTTTATACTAAAGATATGATTTAATGCTGTTATTGTTGATGAATACAAATTGAAGGTTAATTTGAGGATAAAGAGGGGTGAGTAGGTGGCGAAGTTCTGATTGTATTTTGTAACTAATATAGTTATAATGGGGAAAAGAAAAGTATCGTATGTCTTTTTTAATGGTGGGGACCTTAAGAGGAGGTTGATAAATGTTGTTAGGAAAATTTCTAGTTAAGGATTGTAGTAAATGTTTTGGGAACGACTTATTAATGCTGAAATTGTGGATGAATTCTATTTCATTGTGGAAGGATAAGTGGGAAGAACAAAGTTGATAAGCACGATGGATTAAGATTTTAATGCTGTTAATTTCATATAGTGAAGGACTGTGGCTAAGTAGTTAGTACCTAGGCCTGTGTGTGTGTAGGTTTTCATAATTTTATTCCTAAATTCATCAAATTTAAAGTCTATAACAAACGACTTTATAACTCAAATATGTACAAATCATCTCAATACGAACTGTTGAGTAAAGAAATTAAGTTTAAGCATAACAATAGTAAAAAAATTCCTCATTAAAGATAATATCCTTTTAACTTAACTAAAAGCATCCGTAAGTTTTGTAGACACTCTTCCGCACGACTATCCCCTTACCTTCAACAACACACAACTCAATCCTTCCTCGTATCTTAATATTCTTGGCGTTTCCTTTTCTTGTGAGCTTTTCTGGAAAGATCACATATACTCTTTTTCCAAAACAGCTTCTAAGAGCTTAGGTGTGCTGTACCGCCTCTGCGGTTTCTTCACCCCCGCTCAGTTCCTGTCTCTGTACAGGGGTCTTGTCAGCCCCTGTATGGAGTATGCTTCTCATGTAAGGGCATGGTTCAACCCATACAGCCGTACTTGACCGGGTAGATTCAAAGGCATTTCGTCTCATCAATTCCCCGTCTCTTACTGACTGTATTCAATCCCTCTCTCTTCGTCGCAATGTTGCCTCACTCTCTCTTTAGTATCGCCGTTATAACGGAAATTGCTCTTCTGAACTCTCTAACTGCATGTGTCATCCTTTAAGGAAAGCAGGCAGTGCCAGACTTTCAACACTTTCTCATTCCTTTTCTGTTCAACTCTCTAACGCAAGGGTTAATAAGTATTTTCAATCTTAAATCTACTCATCCGGTGAACTCTGGAACAGTTTTCTTCAATCCATTTTTCCCCCTGTCTATGACCTCCAATCTTTCAAACCATGACACGACAATTGGGCGCAAGACAAATGAGCGCCGACAAATGAGCGCCGACAATTGAGCGCCAAGACAATTAAGCGCAAGAGAAAAGAGCACAAGACAATAGAGCGCCAAGAAAATTGAGCGCAAAAACAAAAGAGCGCAAAACAATTCAGCGAGAGCAAGCAAATAAAAACTGGATAAAGAAACAAAATAAGCTTGAACAAATATTTATTAAGGATTTAAAAAAAACAATATTTATTAAGGATGTTAAAAATAATGTAGTTAGGTTAGGTTAGGTTAGGGTATTGTTTTGCGCTTTATTTTCTTGCGTTTAATTGTCTTGGCGCTCAATTGTCGGCGCTTATTTTTCAGCGCTCATTTGTCCTGCGCTCATAAGTCGGGGTAGCCTTTCAAACGCAGTGTCTAGGCATCTGTAAAATCGTGGACCTTGATTTTGGCTCGCTTCCTCCAAGCGGGGGGGGCTTTGGCGGGCACTTGCCCTTGGCCCGTTCTTCCTGCATAAAAAAAATTAGCTCAGAAATAATACACTAGGTATATAATATATACTAAGAAGAACAGAAAAAGAAAATGATAAACGAATAAAAAGCCGGTGTATTGATTTGACACCGTAAGTATCAAAATTTCGAGATTTCTTTAATAGTTACAGAATCAAAACAAGGCGTAAAAGACCTATATGAAGACATGCAACATGCCAAAAAATACAACAGATAATGAGCATATCATTATCCTGAGGTAAGTTAGTAGAAAGAATCTTTATCCCTACGTGTAATAATGCCATGTTTTCGTTTTTGTATATTGATTGACTTTGCTATAATTAAAATGTGAAACATAATAATAATGATTCAAAGCAAGAAGAAGTGCTTGTTTTTAATAAACATTTTATGTAAAACGTGGAAGAAAAATATTAAATTTCTTTTTAGACAAATTATATTGTACGTTTAGCACGTGGGTAATTATTCTATTTCAGATATAACAGATTTAAATTTGACTAATCTAATTATTAATCAGATACACTAATAATTATTAGCTTAATTATTATTATTATTATTATTATTATTTAATACCAATTAACGTAACTGTTATTAAATAAACTGTATAGCTGTAAATACTTTTTGAGCAATATGGCAAAACGTTTAACTTTAAATATATTACCGACCTTCTGATTCGGTATGGAGGAAATGAAGTATGCTAATAAAGATTCAGCACGAAAGAAAGAATTTTAATAAATATGTAATTAAAAAAGAAAAAGAAAACTTACTGGTTTAAATCCAGTTAAAACAATTTTAAGATGAAATACGTATAAACTTTTTATACATCCATAATATATGTTTAATTATTTACTTTTAAATATGTACTTATTTAATTATTTGCGTTATTGTAGCCGATTAAAATGTGCAATGACGAAAAGCATTTAATTCCTCTCCCGATCTCTTCAAGTATTCGAAACACTGCATCAAGGTTGAAAAGAAATTGCAACAAGATACTTGGTTACATTAAAAGGCATTTCTTGTGCTAAAGTAAAGATGTTATTCCATGAGCAGATGCAATGTAGGTGATTGCTGCAAATACATTATTTCAGACGCGCAAGAAAAATTAACCATAAAAATGAAAAGATCAGCAACAATTATTTCGAAAATTACAAGGAATTCTGAACAGCTGTCAAATTAGAGAAATATTATTATAGTAACGTAAATAAATACTAGCTATGACTAGGTCTAGTACAGGTGGTCCAGAAGTTCCTATCTATTTTGCTGAAATAATTATATTTCTATTTTAGTTTCTACAGGCCATAGATGATGATGGATATACAAGAACGTGTGGTGGTAGCAACACTATGAATCCAAGGGAAGAAGTGCAAAGAAATTCGAGAAAAATTCGAAAGGAGATATCACAAACCACTGGAAGTGCTGGTACCTCACGTAGAATGAGCATACCAAAAACGTAGAATGAGCATACCAAAAAAACGACTGTTCTAAGGATTTTAAAATCAACATTTAAAAAGAAAAGTTACCATATTCAAGTGCTACATGAGTTACACGAAGAGGATTATTTCAGACGAGCCGCCATGTGCACAGAATTGACTGAAAAAATTCATACCGAAAACTTATTAAACCACATTCTCGTTTGGGCGTACCTTTATGAGCTCTTACCATATCGACGGATTGGACGTGGTGGAAACAGGCCCTGGGCAGCATGGTCTCCGGATTTAACACCACTGGACTTCTTTGCGTGGGGCTTTATAAAGTGTGAGGTTTAGAAAATAAGAGTTACAGGCCTGCAGGATCTGCAAACCCGCATTGTCGCGACAGTCGCTAAATTCACCCAAGAGACGTCTGAGAATGTGTTTTGCAATGCAGTGGACAGATTTCAGATTTGCGGAGACACAGACACTGATGGTGCTCACGTCGAATCTTTGACCTAAGCTTGATAAATAAATATACATCTATGTTACTACATTTTTATCTTAAAATTATATGGTTATTATTCGTTTTTTGACCCAGTCACACCCAGCTATAACAGCAATATATATTGAACAACCAATCAAAACTGAATAAGAAAATATATATATTATCTTGTGCAAATTTGTATAAAATGTGTTTTTTTATTAAAATATATTTCCTATGTTTGGTGTTTTTTCAATATATATATATATCGACTATTTGGTGAATATCTTATTTTTGGTGATTCTGGCTACTTCTGCGTAATTCAATTTGTTCTGTTTTACAAATAAATCATTTTTAGCAATTTTTCGTCTGTTCAGTTCGGTCTTTTTGTGACTAGAAGTATGACGTGTCGACGTGATCCGCCATATTGCCCTCGATGAAGACAAGAGTTTAGACCTTTTTTTCAATCACGGAATAATTAAGACATCCGTGACCTGCCCTAAATACAATAGTGCTTGTATTTAAAAAAGACCAGAAGGTCTTTAGATGCCGTAAAAAAAATCCTAAAAATAAACGTGTGTCATTTCAGTTTAAGGGCAGGCGAAATTTAGCGGACTACCCATGCAAGGTTGGCACATGTTATTACATTATCATTTGTATAATTTAGGTCTCGGGGGTACGGGGAGCCCCCGTAAAGATCACGCATCACAAATTGATCGGTCCTAATGTTTTGCGGACAGTTCAGTACGTGACACCGGTTAGGTCAACTGTACGCCCTAGATGATTGGTTAGGTTATGTCATGATATTTTCGTTTAAATTCGTTAGTTTAAACGAAAATGACGAGTGCAAACTTTTCTGGTTAATTTTGAGGTGTTTTGTACGAAACTGCCATCCGTTTCCTGTGCAAATGCGTAGTTTTCAAGATGACGATATCTCGAAAACTACGCATTTGCACAGGAAATTGATGGCAGAGTCGTGCAGAGCACCTCAAAATTGACCAGAAAAGTTTGCTCTCATTATAAAAAGAGACTGGGTCAAAAAACGAATAATTACCAATTATATTATTTCAGCAAAATAGATAGGGTCTTTTGAACCATCCTGTATGATACCTTGAGAAAAATCTTTCAACTTGTCAGTATATACCTCTGCTAAATCTATAAATAAAAATGTTATACCCGCAAATCTATATCTAGTTTTCTTTAATTGTATATATTATGAGGACGTTTATAGCACAGACTTGTTTATTTGGTGTCTTTTATTTTCTTAATGATATATTCGTATATAAATGGGAGAGAGTTATAAGGAAAGTTTTAAGGAATGAGGGTGCCCGTCTAGTCGGTACCCATAGATTTCATTCAAACATAGAGCATTCACCAAGAGAAGAGTTAGTACAGAAAAGCATGAAGGCTGTGCTCTCATCCTCAACCCAACCACCCACATTGGGCATGTTTGAAAATATGAGAGAAGAAAACACTCACCAATTTCTAAGGAAAATAAATTGTCGAGAAATTTTAGAGAGCAGATGGGAACTGGATATATACACACAGACATCATTTACACATTTCAATATCATTTCACTCCAGACAATCATCTATTACTGGATCAAACTTGGTTTTGAGAGTATAACGGAGGCGTTGGAAACGACTTTCGGGGTGATCTTTCATCAATAATTATCAAATTTATACATGAAAAATTTACCACAAATATTCGTATTGTACCGTTTCGGTTCTAATTTACAACCATTATTTCGAGTCGGATTCGTATTAATTGTAAAAAGTTTAGAATAGTCAATGATGTCGATCCTATTCAGAAGTTTAAAAATTTGGATGAGATCTCATCTGAAACGTTACTTTTGTCAGGAATCCAAATTAAGGCTACTGATCCACCATTCTTATAATTTGTGACGGACGTCCTAGTTTAGCCTCGTCGTTCTGATTTGAAAATTTCAAGCCTTTGTCTGTCTTTTCTCAAAGATAGGTACCAGAACTGCACAGCGTACTCGTGGTGGGGCTTAATCAATGCTTTGTAGAGAGGACGAATAATATCTTTACTTTAACACAAGAAATACCTTTTCATGTAAACTAGAAACTTGTTGCAATTTCTTTTCAACCTTGATGCAGCGTTTCGAAAACTTGAAGTGATCATGAGAGGAATAAAATGCTTTTCATCATTGCACACTTTAAGAGGCTACAAGTAAGCAAATAATTAAATAAATTCATAGTTAAAGGTAAATAAATAAATGAACATATATGATGAATGCATAAAAAGTTTATAAGTATTTAATCTCGAAATGGTTGGATATAATAGCCTTCTTTGATGAAATATATTTGAACTAAAATTAAATTAATATTTGTTTTCTAATTTTTAATGAAAATATTTATAAAAAAAATTCTTCTTTCGTGGCAAATCTTTATTAGCATTTTTCAGTTTGTCCACAGCGAATCATGCATGTCAGTAACATTATACTTAAGGTTAAATGTTTTGCCATATTTTTCAAATACGGCAATATTTTAGCTGTGCAGTTTGTTTAATACCAATCATGTTAATGGTTACGAAATAAAAATAATAATAATTAAGAGGATAATTATAAGTCTATCTTATTAATAATTAGATTAGTCAAATTTAACCAGTTCTCTCTGAAATAGAATAGTTACCCACGTGCTAAACGTTAAATATAATTTGTCTTAAAAGATTTAATATATTTTTCCATATTTTTCATAAAATCTTTATTAAAACAAAAACTTCTTGTTTTAAATCATTATTATTATGTTTCACGTTTTTATTGTTATAACGTCAATCAGTATAAAAAAACGAAATGATGACACTATTAAAATTGTAGGAGAAGAAATGATATGCTCATTATCTGTTGAATTTTTTGGACCTTACATGTCTTCATGTATTATCCCTTGTTTCAGTTCTGTAACTATTATAAAACTCTCGAAGCTTTGATACTTGCGGCGTCATATCAATATACTAGCATTTTATTCGTTCATTATTTTCTCTTCCCGTTTTTCTTCTTATATATTATAGACATCATATATTATTTCTGAGCTACATTTTCCAATTATATATATATATATATATATATATATCGTAAAGAACGACGCTTGTATAGGAGATATTCCGCGCAAGACGAGAGAGAGAAAACGGAACAAATGAAAAAATGAAGTAACCACCTGGGAATATATATAATATATATAATGACCGGCAATCGGAAGATCCCGGGTTCGATTCCCAGGTGGTTACTTCATTTTTTCATTTGTTCCGTTTTCTCTCTCTCGTCTTGCGCGGAATATCTCCTATACAAGCGTCGTTCTTTACGTTATTTATACTGCGTGTTCTTTGCAGTTGAATGTATATAATGTTACGGCATGCGGGAGGTGCCCCCTTGGGGCATTGGTTTCTGCGAGTATGTAGAAGAATTACGGCATTTGGAAGAGTGAAGTCCATGGTGTAATGGTATCGCGTCTGATCGGCAATCGGAAGATCCCGGGTTCGATTCCCAGGTGGTTACTTCATTTTTTCATTTGTTCCGTTTTCTCTCTCTCGTCTTGCGCGGAATATCTCCTATACAAGCGTCGTTCTTTACGTTATTTATACTGCGTGTTCTTTGCAGTTGAATGTATATAATGTTACGGCATGCGGGAGGTGCCCCCTTGGGGCATTGGTTTCTGCGAGTATGTAGAAGAATTACGGCATTTGGAAGAGTGAAGTCCATGGTGTAATGGTATCGCGTCTGACCGGCAATCGGAAGATCCCGGGTTCGATTCCCAGGTGGTTACTTCATTTTTTCATTTGTTCCGTTTTCTCTCTCTCGTCTTGCGCGGAATATCTCCTATACAAGCGTCGTTCTTTACGTTATTTATACTGCGTGTTCTTTGGAGTTGAATGTATATATATATATATATATACACATTGTATGTATCAGCAGAAGCCTGACATATGAGAGCTTTGTTTCCTGCATGCACAAGCAAACCAACTCTTCATCTTCAAGGAGATGGTCCGTAAACCCACTGTAAACAATATCGTGCCACCGAGAGGGCTGTGAGCATGGTGAGGAGTGGGGACATGGTGAGGTGGCACGTGGGTTTAATGTGGCCATGTGGGCCCGTGTAAGTGGTCTGATTCCGTGTTGCAGGTGTCGCCGTTAGAACCCCTCCGTGGCTACGACATCCCCAGCTACTATGCCATCCATAAATGTACCTCATAAAGGTTCATGAAGTCTCCCTTAAACTAACCTTACCTAAGGTTAGGTTAGGTTAACCTACCTTCCCGTACCCCTTCAAATACATCTCATGAAAGGCCGTGAGGACCGCATGACGTCATCATGCCAAATTTCGGTAAATGTAGCTCATAAATGACGTGAGAACTCCCGAGAAATTCTCAAATCGTCAGTTTTATATTGAGTGGTTCCCTTTATTCACAAACAGATGGTATTGCCATGGGTAACCCGTTGGGATCAATCATGGCTAATGCCTTCCTGTTTTATCATGTAGAAAAAAAGGTTAACAGAATATTTCATATATTTCAAAACTAAAATATACCAACGCTATGTGGGCAATACATTTACTATCTTCGAGTCTCCAGACCATGCTTCTCAATTCCTTACTTATATTAATAATACATACACCATCATAAGGCTTACCATGAAGATAGAAACTAATGGGTTTCTCTCATTCCTAAATGTATTGGAAATAAGATTTAATAATTCTTTTGAAATTTCAGTTTATAGGAAAAAAAGACGTACACAGGGTTGGGCTTTAATTTCTTTTGCTTTGCACCAAAATTATTTAAAATTAAAAGTATTTGTACTCTACTAAATAGAACGTATATAAACTCATCAACATTTAAATCCTTGGATCTTGAGTTTAAGTTCTTACTAAATTACTTTTGTAATAGACTTTATCCTAAGGATTTAGTAGAATCCCATATTAAAAACTTTCTCAATAACATATATCCACCTAATTTCAAGTTAGCAGAGGTTCTGAAAGATGTTAAATATATAAGTATGTCGTACCTTGGTTACGTTTCAAATAAAATTGAAAGAAAATTAAAGTCCTTATTACGCAATCTTTTTCCTTAAATACTTTGACAATTTATTTTTGTGAACGACAAATCAATTGAATCATTTTTTAAACATAAAGAATCCTTAACTTGTGATCTATGCTGATGCTTCTTTTATTTCTATGCATGTTCTGACTGCAATGCAGAATATGTTTGTTGCTTTGAGCACCAATTTAAAATTCGCGCGCATTTACATTCAAGTTACCTATTTTGCGTCTTCCCTCTCACCCTTCACATTCAAGTATGAGAGTTCTTGTGGTAAACAATAACTGCCGTCTCTGCCTTTCTGATTTTCAAATTACTGACCGTTGCTATACTGCAAATAACTGCAGAAACTCGAGTCTTTGTATATTTACAAACTGAAACATACTTTAAATGAATACACTGAACAACAAAACAGAACTTTTCCCTCCTTCGAATGAACTTATGTGATTCCAATATAAATGTTTACGCTGATTACGGATTTGAAAAATTTGAAAACAGAAGTTTTCTTTCACCCACCAAATTTGAGGGAAATGAAAATGAAAATTGACAGATTTTCTTACTTTTTCATATATTTAATTGTACAAAAAGAAGTGCCTTACCTAAAATGTTTTTGCAGCTTATTTTCGCTTATAACTAGTACTAGGGGCTTCCCTTATAAGTGTCGAACAGTAGTCGGCCAACATACTGTGGCTATATCTTCCCCGATATAGTTTTTCCATGGTTGATATATCTCAATGAAATCTTTCACCCTGCTCATCGCTAACAGCGCCCAGGTTTGATGGGAAGAAGTCCAGGGAATGTATTTTCAAAGATATGTTACACCCATGTCTTGGTAAGCACGAAGCGTTTGCCCCACCAGGGAAACATAATTTTCTGATTTGACGCTGCCGAGGAAATTTATAGTTACTTCTTTAAAAGCTTTCCATGCTGTTCTTTCAATCTCATTCAAAGACTCATCAAATGCAGTCTTTCATCACTTCTCTGATCTGTGGGCCCAGAAAAATGCCTTCTCTGATTTTCGCTTCGCTGAATCTAGAGAACTTCTGTTTTAGGTATAGAAATCCAGGTCCGTCTTTATTCATGGCTTTTACAAAATTTTGGTGCTACTGTAGTATGCGGTCTACCGTTAAGTTTCTACTGTAGTATGCGGTCTACCGTTAAGTTTCTACTGTAGTATGCGGTCTACCGTTAAGTTTCTACTGTAGTATGCGGTCTACCGTTCAAAATATTTAAAAGGAATTGAAAATGAATTGAAAGGAATTATAATTTAATTTACACAATTAAGGAATTATTAAAGAAGTTAAACATACTACTACCGCATACTTAACGGTAGACCGCATACTACAGTACGCCCTTGATGATTGGTTAGGTTAAGTCGTGATATTTTCGTTAGTTTTAACGAAAATATCACGACTTAACCTAACCAATCGTCAAGGGCGTACAATTAACCTAATAATAAAATAATAAGAAGATAAGAAGCTATAATTAAAAGGTAGACCGCCGAATCGTAGGTAGACCGCATACTACAGTAGCACCAAAATTTTTTATCAAACCAAGTTTGATATGGAGAGGTGGTAAGAAAACTTTTGCTGGATCCACTAGGGGTTGATGGGCAACATTTTTCCGTCCTGGAACCAAATTTTGTCGAAGTGGCCACTCTTTCTGTGTATAATGACTCCCCCTTAGCTCGGCTGTCGCACTCGCAGAAGAAACAAGAGAACTTTGTGTATCCTAACTGTAAGCAGAGGAGAAGTGCAATCACTTTCAGATCACCACAGATATGCCAGGAGTGTTCATCATAGTCAATATGTTTCAAAAGTAACTGCATATTGTCATGATTCCTTCATATGAACTTTATGTGCAATCGGAACCGAAGGATAAACATTACCTTTGTGCAATAGTACAGCTTTAAAATTCAACTTTGACGAATCGACAAAAAAGCCTCCATTCTTTAGGATTGTGCTCTCGACCAATTGCCTCCATTAGAGCGTTCACATCATTACAGTACACTAAATTACTTTACATAGAGAAAAACGATGTGAAATGTGTCTTATCCTTACGAAACGATGATATTTTTACAGTCTTTTTTAAGAGATTCCAACCTTTTAATCTAGAACCTACGAGCTCAAGCTGATTTTTAGATAGATTCAACTCTGACAAAATCATGTAATTCTGACTGAGAAATTAAATGAGATTCATCCGATGAAGGTGGTTGAAATTGTATATCCATGTCATCTTTTCTGTCCAAAGGTTCAGTACATGATTCATCATCATGTTCATCATCATCTAACGTCCATGTCTTTGGTGGTTTTGGTACTGGCAAATTGTCACAAGTGAGAGGTCGCATGCCTGAGAGTAAATTAGGATATTGAATCGCATGTTAAGATTTTGAGGAATGTCCACTTAGCTTCTTTAAACAGAAGTAGCAATCACGCGAAGGGTCTCTTTGTTCTCTACATACCATTGGAACCGCAAAAGGCATTAAAAAATGAATACCTTTTAACCACCCTCTCAGAGATCTTGCACAAGAAACACAATATACATGAGGAGCCCAGATTTTTTCTTGCTCTCCTACTTTGCAACAGAAATAAAGTTCATACGCCTTCTTAATTAAAGGAATGAAACCCTGTTTTTGAGATTTTGTTGTAAATTCACCACACGCAAAACAAAAACTGTCAGGGCTGTTTGCACACTTACGAGACATTTTCACTTTTATATCACAAAAACACTATTTTTTCACCAAACATATACCAAAACAAAACGAATAACTAAATGCACTTAATCAATCAACTGGTGGATAGCAATGTACGAGACTGACTGAGAGATTAGCACGAATGCGCAATTCTAACACATAATAAACAAGAATGTACATGTCCTGACAGGTGTGTGCTTGTTTAATTCCATGAGAAGCAGCTGCTGCAGACTCAACTGACTCGTATTGTTTATCTACCAATCATGAATCAGTTTGTCACCATAGTCAACTTTGTTCCACCCACAAATGCCCAAGATACGGTGACGCCCCTCATTGCATCAGTTATATTTTTATAAAAGTCCAAATTGTGAGAAAAAAACTTATTCGATGAAATGGCGTAATGTTACACTTGATGAGTTGTGTGTTTTTGGCCTTGTTTCTCTATAGTAGCATTTGTCGGTATAGTGAAATCAACCATTATTGGCATTGGTTGTCCCTAAAAGCTAAGCTTTTGCTCGCTTGAGCATTTTAAGGAATGGCATGCATCGCGTGAAAAAAAGTAATAAACATTTTATATATATATATTATATATGTTATGATGTATATATGCAATATACTTAAATAAATATATCCTTGGTTAACCTTGGTTTAGTTTCCACCCGAACTGTTCATTCTGACGAAGGTCAAACTTGTCACGCCACCTCAGTCCTACAGTTTACACTAACGTGGAATCCGAACCACGGTCCAGGGTCTTAACCACTACGCTACCCAGGGTACCCATTTATCTACTAACCAATTTTTTTTATTGTGTGGAAGGATGAACAGCAGGGTTTTGCTGCTCGCCGCCTGCCGTCACCGGGTCTGGATCCGGGAGCCAATGGATTCGTAGTCAGCTACTCCAACCACTACACCACCGAGGTGCATATTATATCATGTAAATCTAAATAATATTATGCATAATAAAAAGATTTAATACAAAATAAATGACTTACAATAAATCTCATATTATGATGCAAACTCAAGGATGCTATTTAAAGGTTTTAAATTGCAAATCCCTCAAAAACTGTGGGTGATAGAAAAAATCTGGGTACTTTTGCATTATCCTCCCAACACTAATTTTTTTTTATAATGGAAGGAAAATAAAGTACGTTAGCAAAACACTTTTAATTTTTAATCGTGAAAAGGCATGAAAGCAGTAATATCTCGCAACATCGCAAGAAAGGTATTTTCATGCTCGAAATTACATCATTAGTTATATGAATAAATATTCTTAACCTAACCTAACCTAACCTAACCTAACTTGAAGCCGGCTAACTACGGCTAACGACTGCGACGGGCTGTTTTTAACCTAACCTAACCTAACCTAATCCCAACACTAATTTTTTTTATAATGGAAGGAAAATAAAGTACCATAACCAAAACCAAACCAACATTATATAAAAAAATTAGTGTTGGGAGGATAATGCAAAAGAACCAAAATCTGTTTTCATTTTCGTAATTAGCGTAGAAAAGAACATAAGAATCACCCACATTTATCAAAAAGGAGAAAAACCCTTTTGAACAGTGTTATCAGACATCAGGTGAACTGTGAATAATAAGTTGAATTTTTATACATTTTTTTAGACCTTAATTATTGTAACTTTTACTGTAATTATAACATTTATTGTATAATATTGTAAATAATGAATCTGAAATGTATCTTTCTTCAGTTTCTTGATTAGTAACTTTTTAATTTTTAAGTTTAATTTTAATGTAAGTGAAAATACTGTTACTTGGCAGTGAAGATGGAAGGATTACTTCCATAACGCTTGTGAAAATAAATTGATGTATGCTGTCGCCTTGGTCTTTCGTTTTATACTACGAGTTCGTTTCCTAGTAAGAAGTCTGTTTCATCTATAGTATATGTAAATATCTGTATTACAGAACTACAAACCTACAAACTAAAAAAGACCCTAAGATCCACTGTAAGTTAGGCCGACGAAACAGAAATCTGGTGAGAGAAAGAAATAGCAAAAAAAAAAAAGTGACTCAGAATGAAAACGAATTTTTATTTCCTGCCTTTCATTTCTGGCCTGAAACATTTTCGAAAGAAGTATAGGACAGGTGAAAAAGGTGAAATAAAAGGAAAAGTTGTACGTAACATCCGCACCATGCGTATACTTATCTCGCCGACTTAATCACGCAAAAATAATAGTTTAAGTAAGGATTGCATTAAATTCTAATCAACAAAACCTAAACTATATAATGTGCTTTCTGGGAAGGTTTTTTTTATATTAATAACAGGAAAAGATATGATCAACCTGCTTCCGCATATCATTGAGGTCGTCATCATTTTTACTTTGTTGTGGCAATCCTTATAGGTTGCATCAGTAGGATGGTAGCATTTACCACGAGGGGGAGCGGGGTGGGGATATCGGCGCTCCATTAGAGCTGCCACGTAGTGTTGCTAAACTCAACATTTGGGTCGTTGTTAGGTGGTATGGTGTAGTAGGTCCCTACTTTTTTGAGAATGAAGCTGGAGAAGCAGTAACGGTAACACAAGATTCACATCGTCAGATGCTACAATATTTCTACGTACCAAAACTAATTAGTTTGTACCGTAAAAGAAATAACTACATTACCCACGATTCACAATGGTTTCAGCAGGATGGAGCACCTCCACATACTACTTGTAAAAGTCGCAACTCTTTGAGGTAGCATTTTTTTGGGTCGACTAATCTCCATTCATGAGCCTGTGGAGTGGCTCCCATACTCACCTGACTTCACACCCCCTGACTTTATTTTGTGGGGGTTACATGAAAGAGCGGATCTATTCCACTAAACCTAAGACACTTGAAGACTTAAAGACCAAAATTTATGAGGTAAACAACAAAATCTCAGCTGAACTATTTCCAAAAGTAATGTCAGACATTTGTGTAAAGTTGAATATTAACTATTAGTGAAGGTTAGCTATATGTCCCGGTAGATATTTCAACACCGTAGAAAACACATAATGTCTTCCGAGTTCTTTTCCCTACTAACTCCCATGCACTCGAGGCAATGACAGCATTTCATTCAAATCTTTTGTCAAACACTTAAGCGGTGCTGGGTTCGAATCTTCGTAGGGACATTTTTGAATTATGCAAAGTCGTGCGTGTTCATGCGTGATATTTCACCTACGGATATCTAATGTTACACCAAAGATTTTAATGAAATGCACCACTGTCTCCAGTGCAGTTACCTTAATACTAGTGATGGACCGGATGTCAGTTTTCCAACATCTACGGATGCGGATTTTTAATTCCAATATCCGCGGATGCGGATGCGGATATTTAGTTAATCTTTCAATATAATATAGAATTATGAATATATGAAAAATTTTCAAATTTCGTGGTATTACTATTATGGCAGGCAATGCATAAGAATTAAAATTAATATTAATGTTTTCATTATGATAAAAATAATAACCTTCTCAAGAGTTTCAGCCAAAGAAAATTCAATGAAACAAGTTTCATTCAATTTTCTGTGTTACCAGGTTTTTATATTTTGAGGTTTATATATTTGTTTGTTCATTAATAATTAATACTTTACATGAAATGTACATGACTGGGCCTTATAAGCTACTTTATAAGCTAATTTAATTGTAAATTGCATAATTTATTGGAGATAATATCCGCATAACATCCGCAGTCAGAAGTTAGGATGCGGATGCGAATGTTAAAAATGATGAGGATATCCGGTCCACCACTACTTAGTACGGAATACACCTCTGCACGTGAAATCGTTGTTTTCTCTCGGTTGCTGAAATATCCCTCAGGTTGTACTAACTTATACTTTGTCGTAGCGTGGTGGTAATGCCCTTGCTTTCTACTCGAGGGATATTGTTTTCGAATACTGGTTGGAGCAATATATATATATATATATATATATATATATATTATATATATAACTTGATTGAAGGGTTTGTTCTCGGGGAACCGCAACTTAGTGATGAATATAAATTGAAGGTTAATTTGAGGGTAAAGAGGGGTGAGTAGGTGGCGAAGTTCTGATTGTATTTTATAACTAATGTAGTTGTAGTAGGGAAAAGAAAAGTATTGTATATCTTTTTTAACAGTGGGGACTTTAAGGGGGGTGGGGTTGATAAATGTTATTGAGAAAATTTCTGGTTAGAGATTGTAGTAAATGTTTTGGGAAAGAGTAATTAATGCTGAAACTGTGAATGAATTCTATTTCGTTGTGGAAGGATAAGTAGGGGGACCAAAGTTGATAAGCACGAGGAATTAAGATTTTAATGCTGTTAATTTTATATAGTAAGGGGATGTGGCTTAAGTAGTTAGTGCCTTGGCCTGTATATGTAGGTTTTCGATATATGAAAGTGCTGAATTTATTATTTTGTTTTGTTACTGTTATATCTAAGAAGGGTAGGGTGTTGTTAGGTTCGTTTTCTTTAGTGAACTTGATAGTTTGATGCTGGGAATTGAGATAGTTAAGAAAAAGAGGGGCGTGGTTAGCATTGTGAAAGAGGAGAAAAGTGTCATCGACATATCTTTTATATAGATGTGGTTTGTAATGAGTTGGGCAATGGAGTAGCCAGTTATTTTCGTGATAGCAGAGAAAGATGTTAGCTAGTGTGGCACTTATGGGGGATCCCATGGCTAGTGAATCGGTTTGTTGGTAAAGTTGTTTATTGAAAAAGAAATAGGTGTCTGAAGCGGCAAGGATTAGCAGTCTGGCAAATTCTTGTTTCGTTAGGTTGAGGACTGTGTTCTGATTGTTAGGAAATAAATTATTGATGCAGATTTCGATAGCTTCTTTAATTGGTACGTTGGTGTAGAAGGATACAATGTCAAAACTGTGCATATGGAAGTTGTTTGAATTGTTCACCGTCTGTATTTCTTTGGCGAATTCGTAAGAATTGGGGGCGGAATATTCATTCAGCGTTAGGGGGGTTAGGGTGGGAATTAGTAATTTTTCTAGGTGGTATTTATGGGTGGTGTCAGCAGAAAGGATAAGTCTAATGGGTAAGTTTGGTTTGTGTATTTTAGGGAGGCCGTAAAATACACAATTCCTACGAGTTCGCCAAAGAAATACAGACGGTGAACAATTCAAACAACCTCCATATGCACAGTTTTGTCATAGTATCCCTCTACACCAACGTAGCAGTTAAAGAAGCTATCGAAATCTTTTCATTCTTCATATATGCATCAAAGAATATAACTGGGAGAGAGAGAGAGAGAGAGAGAGAGAGAGAGAGAGGAGAGAGAGAGAGAGAGAGAGAGAGAAATTAAGTATATGTTAATGAGTCAAGCTATAATGAGGGATGTATGTTATATAAAAACTATGCGAGGGTTGATTAGAGTTCGTCAGACCATGTGAATGTATTGGGTAAAGTTAAGTTGGTGTATGGTATAAAAAGAAGAGAGTGGACAGACACAGAGAATAAAAGTTGAAATGTCATTTTCGAATGATGTGGCAATAGAATACAGAAAAAGAGTAGAGCAAGTTCTTGGATGGTGAACAAATAGATGTAGAGAGTATGTGTAGTGACGACAGCATTTGATGTATGTGGGTATGTACGAAATGGAATGAAGAAATAGTGACTGCAAAGCAGAACGAAGATGGAGAATGCATTGAAATAAAGGAGGAGTTTCTGGGATGGAACGTTATAAACGCATCGTGATAGTGATGAAAACAAAAGCTGTAATGTGTTCTGCAAAAAATGCAATAAATATTTTAAAGCGAGTAGTAAAAAGAAGCAAACCGAGAGTAGGCAAATGAATATTTGGAAAAGACGATGAATGGGCAGTATGTAAAGAATAAAAAGTTATTCCAGAAAAGAAATGAGGGGTCCCGCGTCTTAAGGTACCTAAGCGCCAAAATTAAAATTCGCCAGAAATCGCCTCCAAAGTTCAGCAATATTCTCGCAATAGTATCTCTGTTATTAATTGAGCTAGAACGTTTATTTTTAGCTAAATTAGAGTTCTAAGTATGCTAATAAAGATGTTGATGAGTTTTTGGAATAGATTTTCATATTTTATATTTTATATATATTTTTTTAAATTTTTTGATTTTCTTATTATGCCGAACTTTGGGTGAACTTTTGGCTGGTGATAGAGGTGAAAAAAGTAGTTCGCTTCATAAGGTTTTCAACCATACTTCTAGTGTCGTAAGGTCATTATAACCCAAACCACGCGATAGAGGAAGGGTGAAAATAGTGATATCCATCAAAAACACGTTTTCGCCTGTGGTGGCGCTTAGGTACCTTAAGACGCGCGACCCCTCAAATACGAAGGTCACTTTGGTGGAATAACTGGTGTAAGTGCCGTGGTGCCCAACCAGTCGATCGCAGTTTGAAGTCGTTCGCAAGGAACAAATTGGCATTTCCACACAATTTCAATAACTGTAGAAAGTGATCAGAGAAATAAAAGAAAATATCAAAGGAAATACATGCAACGACTGATAATTAATTTATAACTAATCAAGATTTAAAAATTACTGTACCTAGGTAGTATGCAATGTTCCCTCTAATTTTTTTTAGTCCGTGTGCGCAAAACATTTTCGTTGTGCATACACTTAGATTCATGGCGAAAAATTGTGCAAACTTTTCTGAGCGCTATTATCTTCAAAATGAAATATATATAAATATTAAATACTTAATAAATATTATTTCCATAAGGTGATAGCTTGATCATTACGGTACTATTAAATGGATATTAAAAAACTGTTTACAATATTATACAGGGTGTCCCAGAATTAACTATTTCAATGAAATCGGACAAATTTTTTAAAAACACACTTTTATTTATGTTTATCATGTTTAATATGTGTTAAAAATGTATAAATTTCTAAATTTTTTTCATAATTTTATTTTCATAATTTTTTCATTATCTGGTCCAATGAAAGACCGTGTGAAGTCATAGAATGGCAAAGAGACTCTCCAAAAGTTAACGTGTGGCTTGGAATGACCAAATCCAAAATTTATGGTGCTCCATCTTGTTGAAACACAACATTATCAAGAATGCCATCATCAAGAAGCTGTGGTTCGAGAAACTGCTGAAGCATATCAAGGTAGACGGTACCTGTTACAGTTGCCTCCGCAAAGAAGAATGGGCCATAAATTTTGGATTTGGTCATTCCAAGCCACACGTTAACTTTTGGAGAGTCTCTTTGCCATTCTATGACTTCAGACGGTCTTTCATTGGCCCAGATAATGAAAAAATTATGAAAATAAAATTATGAAAAAAATTTAGAAATTTATACATTTTTAACACATATTAAACATGATAAACATAAATAAAAGTGTTTTTTAAAAATTTGTCCGATTTCATTGAAATAGATAGTTAATTCTGGGACACCCTGTATATTCTTAAAAAAGAAAATATTTTATCCATTTTAAAAATATGAATAAAATAAAAAATAGTAAAATAAAATTCAACAAAATAAAGAAATAAAATAAAAGTAACATTAATTGAAAATTACTATTTTAGTTATCATTTCTCAAAACAATTTTTAGCATTTAGCAATTTAAAATAGACTATCAAGATTAATACATGATTTTATCCATTCACAAAATAGGAATAAAATAAAAAATAATAAAATTCAATAAAATAAAATATAATCAAAATGACATTTAAGTATGATTATGATTTCTCCCTACGATTTTTAGCATTTGCCCATTCCAAATAAACTCTATGAAGATTAATACATCCTTCATAATTCAGGTAACTTTCAATTCGCATGAGCATGTCCAAATGATTTTCTTTCAAGCGGTTTCTTAATTTGTTCTTTATAGAATTCATTAAACTGAAGCCACGCTCAGAGTCCACACTAGATGCTAGGAAAGTTCCCCCAATATCCATCAACTTAGCAAGGTCACAGAATTGTTCATTTTGGAGGGCGAATGTCACCATATCATCAAATTTTTAACCAGCTTACTTTTTATTTTCTCGCATACAACAAATTTAAAATCATTGTACTGTTCGATTATGGTAGAACTTTCACCAAGAAAATCTGCATATTTTGCACATAAAGCTTTAACATGCTCAATGCCAACGTCAAAGTCTTTCTGTAAAATAACCGAACAATCAAAGGCAGACCATTCTTTTACTTCATTTTCAGGAAACCTGTCTTCCAAATGGGCATGATACGCTTGAGCCTGTGCGCATTTTATTTTGCTGTGTGCGCGGGTTTCACAACGTGTGTGCGCACGCACACGCGCACACCTTAGAGGGAACATTGGTAGTATGGCTTCATTTAGGGAGAGGAAGTGAGGGGTTGCATTTAGTGAGAGGGGGTGTGGCTATGCGTTTAAGGAGAGGGAATGGGAGGTGCATATAGTGAGAGGGAGGTGACTCCAAAAAGTAGAAAATTAAATATAGAGTAACCTAACTTAGCCTAAACTCACCTGCCCTAAACTGCAAAATAAATTAGTAAAAAATAAAAATAACCTTCCTGACCCATCAGTCATGCACCATTTTTCTGATATATATTTAAAATTTATTTATATACAGTATATATGTATATACCCACAAATAAATTTTGTGAATATACAGGGTGGGCCGTAAGTTTCCATACATAGGAAAAATAAACATTTTTTTATGGACAACCATTTTTATTTATATAATATGCTCTACATGGTTGCCATTGTTTTGAAAACACATTTCAATACGTGTTCCCCACTGTTGATGAACACGTATTAGCACAGTTGACGTTATGCTTGTAATGGCGTTGGTGATACGTTCCTTTAGATGATTTATGTCTCGTATCTTTTCCTGATACACCATGGCCTTCAAGTGCCCCCAAAGATAGAAATCAAGGGGGGTGAGATCTGGGGATCTGGGAGGCCACTCCACAGGACCACGCCGACCAATCCAAGCATCCGGAAACTGCTGATCCAAATACCGACGTACGTGAAGACCATAATGAGGTGGAGCTCCATCTTGCTGGAAGTAAACTGAGAAGTTACCTTCCTCGTTTAGCAGGGATGGGAAAATCTCTTCTTGCAACATGTTAAGATACCTTTCGGCATTAAGATTTCCACTGACAAAAATTGGTCCAATAATTCTGTCACCCCATATCCCGGCCCACACCATCACTTTACCGGCACCTTGCATCTTCGTCGGACTCAGCCAGTTAGGGTTAGCATTACTCCAATAACGTATGTTTTGCCGATTAACCTCTCCAATGACGTAAACATTTGCTTCATCAGTAAACAAGATCTTACACGCATATTCTTAGGGTATCTGAAACATAAAAACAAACGTTTAATTTTTCTTATGTATGGAAACTTACGGCCCACCCTGTATATATGTGTATATATGTGTGTGTATGTGTATCTCTGACGTCATACTATGAACTTTAGTGACAACAGTGATATCCCACCATCAGAAGTTCAACTCCCGCCTCAATCTTTATAATAGAATAATCCATTTATGCACCATCGCTGTAGAAAAAATTTATATTAATTTGTAAAAATATAACGCATATATACTGTTTTCGGCACTCATGTGTGTTTATATATATACTGTACATACACACATACATATATATATATATGTATATATATATATATATATATATATATATATATATATATATATATATATATATGTGAAAATTATTTCACGAAAGTGACACGTGAAAAATATTTATGATGAATAAAACCACGAAGGGAAAAGAAACACAAAGTGGTGCTCAAGCGCTTTCGTCTATGACATCCTCAGGAACACTGGAGTGAAAGGAGAGTTCAAGACAATATATAGGTTACAAAAATAAACCTATATATATATATATAGTAAGTATAGAAATAAAAAAAAAATTGTGGGAGGAGCAAACACATTTGTACGGAAAAATGACAATTTTAGCACTTTGCCCGAAATTCAACATAAATTCAAATGGCTTGTTTCCAACCAATTTTTTATAGTTATTGTCTGGATAGTAAACAGGTCACAAAAGAATAGAGAAATAAAAATAAATATAAATTGGAAAAAATTGGAAAAACGTTTCCTCAATAGCCTTTCACAATTAAAAAAAGATAGTGAGCTCCATATTACTAAAGCAGACAAGGCTAACACCTTAGTCATTATGGACAAAGTGGACTACATTGGAAAGATGAACGAGCTGCTTCAGGACCCCGCCACATACGTGAAACTTAGGAAGAACCCGCAGGATGATGTCATCAAATCATTCAATAGTGGCTTGAAACGCATTCTCAAAGATCATAAGGACTTAATTCCCCTTTTCTTGTCCACTTCACCTTCTCTGCCTTACCTTTATGGTCTTATTAAAACCCACAAACCGGGCAACCCTATGCGCCCTATTATTAGCTCGGTGGGCTCTATTACCTATAAACTCTCCAAATGGCTTGTTAATGTCTTGTCCCCCATTCTTGGAACTATCTCTGATTCACACGTAAAAAATTCCATGAATCTTACTGAAAAATTGAATAATGTTCGCATTAATAGCAACGATAGATTGATCAGTTTTGACGTTTGTTCATTGTTCACAAAAGTGCCAATTGATGATATGCTTGACTTTCTCGCTCGAGAATTACATAACTATGATCTGCCATTACCTGCACACATTGTTTTGGAACTTATTAAGCTTTATATCAAGGATTGTAAATTCACTTTCAATGGCGAGCATTATCAACAAGTTTTTGGGATGGCCATGGGCAACCCTTTGTCGCCCCTTCTCTCCAATATTTATATGGAGTTTTTTAAAATTACTTACATTCCGAGAATCCTGGGGGTTGGCATCCCATGGTTGCGGTACGTCGACGATATTTTGTGTATCTGGCCCATGAATCGTGACCTGGATGATTTCCTCCTTCAGTTAAATGACCAAGTCCCCTCCATTAAGTTTACTTTAGAAGTGGAACAAGACAACTCAATCCCGTTTTTGGATGTGCGTGTACATAGGGATAGCCCAGGTTTTAAGTTTAGTATCTATCGGAAAAAACAAACAATTTGTCCTACGTACACTTTTACTCTGGACATGACACCCCTATTAAGAAGGCCATATTTTCCTCAATGTTTCTCCGCGCTCTTAGGATCGCCAGTCCGGAATACATCGATGCCGAATTAGAAAATATCACGGTATTGGAAGTGAGCTGTGTTACCCATCTGCGTTAATGGAATCTTGTCTTAATAAGGCTAAACGAACCTTCTATCGTGTGAATAATAACACTCGCACCTTGTCAAAGAATATTTTAGTACTTCCATTTTTCCCGGGCTTCTTAGGCATTGCTAATGTACTTAAACTTTTGGATATCAGTGTGGTTTTTTCATATAACAATATTGTGAAAAACATCATAGTAAAAAATGGCCCTACCAATAATTCAGGCATTATCTATAAAATTGGGTGTAAGCAATGTGATTCCTTTTACATAGGTCAGACGGGAAAGGATTTGCAAACGCGTGTAAAACAGCATCAATATTCCGTTAGAACGGGACAGTTGTCGAGAGCCCGTTTTGTCCATTTGTCAGAGTTATCCCATTGTATTGATTGGGATAATGCTTCAGTTTTGTTTCACTCTAGCAACATTGTTAATAGAAATATTCTTGAGTCTGCTATAATTCAACTTACAAATAACTTTAACATGAGTAAAGGTCTGCTTCAACTCGATCCCGTTGCTCTGAATTCCTTCAGAATGGATTTAAACAAAAAGGGCAGGTTGCTAAACTTTTGGTAAAAATTTGTTTTTTGTCTCTTTTTCCTTATAAATTTGTATGTTTCTCTTACAATTTTATTTTTCAATTTATTGTTGTATGCGTATTTCTTATATATATGTATATGTATGTGTATGTATGTGTATGTGTATGAATGTATATATATATATATGTATATGTATATATATGTGTATATATATATATATTATATATATATATATATATATATATATATATATATATATATACAGGGTGGGCCGTAAGTTTCCATACATAGGAAAAATAAACATTTTTTTATGGACAACCATTTTTATTTATATAATATGCTCTACATGGTTGCCATTGTTTTGAAAACACATTTCAATACGTGTTCCCCACTGTTGATGAACACGTATTAGCACAGTTGACGTTATGCTTGTAATGGCGTTGGTGATACGTTCCTTTAGATGATTTATGTCTCGTATCTTTTCCTGATACACCATGGCCTTCAAGTGCCCCCAAAGATAGAAATCAAGGGGGGTGAGATCTGGGGATCTGGGAGGCCACTCCACAGGACCACGCCGACCAATCCAAGCATCCGGAAACTGCTGATCCAAATACCGACGTACGTGAAGACCATAATGAGGTGGAGCTCCATCTTGCTGGAAGTAAACTGAGAAGTTACCTTCCTCGTTTAGCAGGGATGGGAAAATCTCTTCTTGCAACATGTTAAGATACCTTTCGGCATTAAGATTTCCACTGACAAAAATTGGTCCAATAATTCTGTCACCCCATATCCCGGCCCACACCATCACTTTACCGGCACCTTGCATCTTCGTCGGACTCAGCCAGTTAGGGTTAGCATTACTCCAATAACGTATGTTTTGCCGATTAACCTCTCCAATGACGTAAACATTTGCTTCATCAGTAAACAAGATCTTACACGCATATTCTTAGGGTATCTGAAACATAAAAACAAACGTTTAATTTTTCCTATGTATGGAAACTTACGGCCCACCCTGTATATATATTTGGTTATACGGGTGTATATGTGTACATGTGTAGTTGTACGTATTTCTTATATTTTTTTTGTTTTTATATATCATTGAGGCATTATTTGTAATTGTTCCAATTTATATTTATTTTTATTTCTTTATTCTTTTGTGACCTACGGATGTTTCAGACAATAACTATAAAAACCTTTGGTAATTTTTCCCTTATGTATATACAGGGTGTTTGAAAACTTTCTGTACAAATTGTAATGAGGGATAGGCAACACCAAGACAAACCCTTTTCGTCTATAAGTGTATGTCCGCTGACGTCACCATTCGGCGCGAGAGGGCGCCGCTGCAATTGGCTAAAAGGTGAAGTGGGCTAGACTCGCGCTTGCCGCGGGCATTCTTAAATCGGACGTAGTACGCGTAACATGGAGCGCTTCACGACTGCTGAGATGGCTGACATGCATATGGTGTATGGGGCTCAGGCTGCCAATGGAAACGGAAGAGCTGCTGTGAGGTTGTACCGACAGTGTTTCCCAAACAGACGTGTGCCAAACCACCAAACGTTTGCGCATTTGCATCGGCAACTGCGAGAAACTGGAACATTCCATGCAAACATGCATGACACTGGTCGGGAGAGAAACGTGCGCACTCCTGACATGGAAGAAGAAATCCTACGGCGATTTGAGGACAATTCAAGCGCAAGCACGCGAGGTGTTGCACGTATCCTCGGTGTGAACCACGACCTGGTCTGGAGAGTGTTGCACGAGCAGCAGTTACATCCGTTTCATCGTCAGAGAGTCCAGGCATTACAACCTCGGGATTACCCTCTTCGTGTGGAATTCGCACGCTGGTTTCTGCAGCAGACAGCGGTGCAGCCTAATTTTCCGGCTTATGTGCTGTTCTCAGATGAGGCCTGTTTCACACGTGAGGGTGTGTTTAACATGCACAATTCTCACGTGTGGGCGCACGCAAATTCACATGCTACACGGGTGCATGCTCATCAAGAACGGTTCGCCGTCAATGTTTGGGCGGGTATCGTCCATGGCAAGTTGATTGGGCCGTACCTGCTGCCTGCCCGACTCGACGTCAGGAGTGCGCACATTTCTCTCCCGACCAGTGTCATGCATGTTTGCATGGAATATTCCAGTTTCTCGCAGTCGCCGATGCAAATGCGCAAACGTTTGGTGGTTTGGCACACGTCTGTTTGGGAAGCGCTGTCGGTACAACCTCACAGCAGCTCTTCCGTTTCCATTGGCAGCCCCATACACCATATGCATGTCAGCCATCTCAGCAGTCGTGAAGCGCTCCATGTTACGCGTACTACGTCCGATTTAAGAATGCCCGCGGCAAGCGCGAGTCTAGCCCACTTCACCTTTTAGCCAATTGCAGCGGCGCCCTCTCGCGCCGAATGGTGACGTCAGCGGACATACACTTATAGACGAAAAGGGTTTGTCTTGGTGTTGCCTATCCCCCATTACAATTTGTACAGAAAGTTTTCAAACACCTTGTATATATATATATACATATTCCTCATATACAGTATATTGCGTTTATATTTTATATATATACACCTTATATATGTCGTACATATTTTTATAGTTCTTTATATATCATCTAGGCATCATTTTGTTTTCCAGTTTATATTTACTTGTACTTTTTTATTCGTTTGTGACCATAGTATGCATGATTCAGACAACTAAAAAACCTTTGGTAATTTTTTTTCCCTTATAAATTTGGGTGCCTCTCTTACAATTTATTTTTCAATTTATTTTTTTTGGTTTATTTCTTTATTTTATTTCTTTGTGACATATATATCATTTTGGCATCATCTATTAAATTGATTGTAAACTTTCCTTTTGAGCTTGAATTTGTAGACTCCATTTACATTTTTTTTTTTTTTTGTTGAGTGAAGGTCCCCCACCTGTGAGAAGACAGTATACTCCTTGCACGAATGCCGTTGGCACGGATGCCCACGTCCTGAGTATGGTATCACAGGGGACTTCCCCGGTAGATCCTCAGCTGATAGTTTGTCATGGACACGTACTCGAGATCAGCTTATAAGTTCTCAGTTCACCTACGAAGGGCGTAAAGATTCACTACTTTGATTTTTGCTCGTTATACCCCTGCGTGATGAAGAATAACCCATATCCCGTAGGTGCCCATGAAAAGCTCGTGAGGACTCGTTCTACCCACCATCGAAGAGTTCTTAGGAAATTTAAAGGAGAACTGTTTTGGTCTATTATTCGTTGATGTACTTTCCCCTCGTGATTTATGGATGCCCATCTTATCCATTGGTATAGAAAACAAACTTATGTTTCCTCTGCGTGAAGAGTTTATAGGAAAGCAGTGGAGAATGTAATCATACAATAAATCACTTCAAGATCTGCAGGGTTACAAGTCCTGAGCTGGATGAAGCCGTTCGTCATGGTTACAGAATATTAAAGATTTATGATGTATGGAGTTTCCGTAAACTCGATAATCTCTTCACTGCTTATATCAACACCTTTCTGAAAATTGAAGCGTCAGGATATCCACAAGATGTTGAGTCCGAGGATGCCAAAACGGCTTATATTCAGCGTTACCGTGAATGTGAGGGGATCTAACTTGAGTGGGAGCATATTGCGCAAAACCCTGGCAAGATTTTTAGTACAAAGCTTTGTCTAAACAGTCTTTGGGAGATGTTTGCACAGAACACTTAGCTCATAGTTTTGACGAAGTATGGGATTGTGCCAAAGCTGACGACAAAGTGGTTCTTGAAATTGTACACGTAGGTAATACATACATATGTTACAATAGAACCAAGTTCGCTACAGACACATCCCACGTCACAAACAACCATGTCGCTAGTTTTACGACGGCTTACGGATGCATCAAGCTTGGAGTCTAACGCAATCTCTGGGTCGACTCTCCTGTACGCAGACACCGATAGTGTGGTTTACAACGGAGGAGGGTGAGTTCCTCGGTAAACACACTGACGAGATCAAGGACGATTATGGGGACAATGCATACGCGGACTAATTTGTCTCAACCGTGCCGTCAAGACTTATGGAATGCGTATGAGGAATGGAAAATAATTGAAATACATCGAGAAGGCGAGGGGTATCACTTTAAACCCAGGAAACCGTCAAATCATCAACTTCACCTAACTTAAAGACCTGGTGTACCTGTAGGATCAAGGAGATGATGGCGATATATTACCTGCTCATCTGGTTGTGGGAACTCATAACTTTCGCGCTGAGAAACGTAGGGAGCGTGAAAGAGCTTAGAGGGACTAAGGTGTGCCGCAATACTTACAGAAAACGATATCATTTACCTACGATACTCTTTCTTTTGGTTTCCGTTGGGAGCGATTAATCGGCATATATATTTTGACTTAATTTATTGATATCTTTTTTAAAGTTATTACTCTTATTTAGCTCATAAATTATTATTTTAAAGTTTTGATTAGTTTATTTATTATTATTATTTTTTAATGTTTATTTACTTGTGAGTATTTATTTTACAAATTATTTAACTCGTGTACTTTAAATATATTATTTTACGTTTTTAGTTTGTGCGTATCATTTTCTTTTGAATGTGTGTGTGTGTGTGTGTGTGGTGTGTGTGTGTGTGACATTCCAGTCTGGACATGATTTACAAGCTTGGCCCAGTGTAAGAATGAGCGCACGAATCATCAACTTCACCTTGCTTTGGATTTCCTATTTGGTCATGCTCTATTGTCTCCGCCCACAAATCGGTGTCATCATCATTATATGTGTTTAGCCTCGTTAGTCGTTCGCAAACATTACTGTCGTGGACATCAACTCAGTTGCTGAAGTATTGCTTTTAAATTCTACCATAATTACTTGCGTGTGATTATACTCCGCTAACGAATTTACTTTTTTATCAACGATGATATTGTTTGTGACACCTTTGTAAATTGGTACTCTACAAAGTCTGAAGATGTAGCGAATATTCAACGTTCGTCCTTTCACGCCTCTTTTGAAGTTTTTAAATCAACCTGAATTCACGGAAGGATGATGAATCAGGATCCTCAAGAATTTTATGACTATCCTAACGAGAGTGTCTTGGAGTTCGTAATGCTAAAGACGTCTTGAAGTATGTATCGAAGTTAAACTGTATTAAAGTGATATGAAAAATCCGACGTTCAGTGAAGAAAAACAGACTTTGGCTTAAGAAAATCTTTGACGAATGGTACGAGAAATTTTATTACTTCATGTTACACCTCACCGATTAGAGCCCCAAAACAAAGAAAAATGAACCTAGTTATTCTGGATAATTTAAAATATTTTTACAATTACATTAACATTTACCACGAAGAGGTGTCTAGAGAGGTTATAGCTAAAGACTTTTGTACCTTTCTAATAGAACTTGGCGACGAGTAGGCCCCTACCCTTTGTTCTCCGCTAGACACATGCCTATTTCTCGAACAGAACTCCTCAAAGTGGGTTACTCTTGAATCATTTAACGTGAAAAATTATTTTCTGTACATATATTTTTCCCAGCCCAAAACTGTTTTCATGCGGGTGTATATCCTTACATGTTTTCTAACGAATCTCTTGTCAACGATCCACTAACAGGTGGCGCCTCGATCCTAAAACGTATGAATCACCACCCGGTCTGCGGCATGAACTGAAGCGAGCAGTGCTCCTCACAACAGCACTTGAGCTTGGAGCGTCGTGGCGTGCAGTACCAGCAAGAGACATCTGCACCTACAGTAACAAAGAAAAATAGAGTTACCGTTAAGCAGTATCCTTAACGATTAATATGCAGTGACTTTTTCCAAATCAGTAGCGTGCTTAAACGTAGCCGTGGCGTAATTACTTATGTCGTCGAGACGAATTTTAAACGTATAGACTCAATCAAACGTAATATTATTTATTTGAGTGTTGATGAGATGTCGAAAATCTTTATATTGGTTGAGAAGTGGGCGGATAAGAATTATAAAATACTAGCTACCACGCGTGCAATAAGAATAACGATCAGTGAAACCCCTTCATATTGTACGTATTATTTGCATGTTAACTGAGTCATGATAACAGTCAACCCTGCGCTGAAACAAAATTGAAACCAATCCAAAAACCTTCAGTACAAACAATGTTAATAAAGGACTAGTGCCCATGCGTTACCGTTTCATCCTCGAAAGACTATTTGAAGTAGCTGCCTTCCGCAACCTGAACCCTTTACTGTATTAATGATGTTATACGTTATTTTGATACCGTTTTCGAGCATGCCTATGGATTTCTAACTGACAATTTTATGAAGTGTACAGATAAACAAGATGAGAACGGATTGGAGCTTGGAGAATACCGTATTTACTCGCGTATAATGTACACTCTTTTTACCATTTTCCCATCTTTAAAATCGGTGTGTACAGTATACTCTTTTATGTAGAAAGAAGGGGCCAAGGAAGGCTGGGTGCCCGCAAAAATGCCACCTTTTATAAGAAAGAGAGAGCGAAAATCAAGGTTTCCGATGTTCAAAATGCTGTTTGTTATTTTTCTTAACTTTAGAAAGATTGTGTCGTGAGTAAAATGTATGTGTAGTGAAGAATATAGTGAGAAGTGTGTGTTTGAGAGCGAGAGCATGCTGAACTGCTCATAGGGTAGATGAAACACAGGAGAAGATCAGCTATGGAGGACAGTGACAGGAGAAACCGGAGTTCCAGCACTCCCTGTCTCTTGCCTAACATCCCCCCAACGGAGTACCTCCCTGATCGATTGGTGTCTACAGTCTCCTCCTATATAATCTCCTCCTATATCTCCTATTTCGTGCAGGCAAAACATGAAAAATATCAGTAATAAATAGGCATAACAAACAGTGGAAGAATACAGGCATTTTTTTAAAACTGTTATAGCCATACTTACTTAGTACGCGAAATAAAACGATTATTCAGAACTCGCTTAATATTACACTATTGACAATATTAGGTTAATCAGGTAATCACAGCGCAACATACATTCTTTGAATGAAAGGTTTACCGTAATTACTGTCTATACAATTTCTGCATCCCTGCCCGAGTCAATGGTCTTTGAGGAGTCTCCTGCTTCCTCAATTGGGTTATCAGGGTTGCTTGCATCCTCTTCCTCCTCCCACAGTAGATCATCTTCAGTACCGTCGAGGGCATTGCTGATGCTTCAGTTCTTGAATTGGCTATCAAACAGCGCACGTGAAGAGCAACAAACAAGTCGCAGCTTGTTTCGAGACTCAGTTTTTAAAAGACACCAGCACCATGATCTAGCGGGACGCGAATTATACGTGCAAGCAAACTTTTTTTCTAAAGCTGGTCTCTGAAAATCATTGTTCACATTATACGCGATGACGCATTATACGCGAGTAAATATGGTATTTAGAAGACACTTCCCCCAAGAAGTAACAGTCGCTTTGGGACGCTGGTCTAGAGCAGGGGTCCCCAACCTTTTCAATGCGGTGAGCACCAAGTAACTTTCTAGAATATCAAGCGAGCACCAATACATTTTTGGAAAACTAAAAAGTAATCAGAAATAAAATCAAACCAACGTCAAAGCTATTACAAATATGTTTTAATACATTTAAGAAGAAAATTTAAAAAAAAAATTAAATTCCTTTTACAAAACATTTGAAAACAAAATATTATAAAACTTTTACAAAACAACTTCCTTTTATCTAACACTAATTTAATAAATATGCAATAGTACAGGGTGTCCCAGAATTAACTATCTATTTCAATGAAATCGGACAAATTTAATAAAAACACATAATTTTGTGTTTATTACTAAATTATGATACAAAAACAAATAGATTTATAAATCATAAGTCAAAACTTTATTTACTTGAATGTGATAAGCCTTTTTCATCAGTGTCGAACGCAAGATTCTATGAACTGTTGTCTTGGATATGTTGAGTCTTCGACCGGCCTCCCTAACCGAAGTTGTTGGTTCATCCTCAAACAATTGTCGTACCTATTCGGTACTGTTACGTGCTGTCCTTGGGCGTCCTCTTCCCACCTCGTCGTGTACTGATCCAGTTCTTTTAAATTTGCTCACAAGTTCACGAATCGCTTTGTCTGTAGGACCGGTTCTGTGGAATCTTCTTGTAAATTTTTCTCTTTCATTACATTGCATTCCTTTGATACGGGATGTTACAACAAAGATGCGTTCTTGTGTATTCATTATTAATAGGGTTCTGAAAGAGAATGAAAATAAAACTATGAAAAACTATGAAAAAATTATGAAAATAAAATTATGAAAAAAATTTAGAAATTTACACATTTTTAACACATATTAAACATGATAAACATAAATAAAAGTGTGTTTTTAAAAAATTTGTCCGATTTCATTGAAATAGTTAGTTAATTCTGGGACACCCTGTATTTAGTGACAACACTGGTTCTGAGGTGCATTTACCAGTTTTTCAAAATCGAACTCTTCTTTGCTAAAGCAATTCGCAAACAATTTTCCGGGTGGTCGTGATTCAGTCGTGCTCTCTTTATTTTTCAAATTATTCATGGCAGAAAATGCACTCTCACATGCATAGGTGGTCCCAAAGAAACAGCTTTCAAAGCTTCAGCACGAATTACTGGAAAATTCGTTGTATCAGAAATTTAAAATTTTCACATTACTGCCAGAATGAAGCAAAATAAATGTACAAGGTGATGTGCTAAAACTAGAACTGGTGCTTGCGAGCACGATTTTAAGCATTATAGAAGAGCAACGTTAGACTGTCGAAGAGCACAGCGGTGCTCACGAGCAATTGGTTGGGGGACCCCTGGTCTAGAGCATTACAAACCCTCTCTCGCCTTCGCCGTTCATCCTGAGGAATTTTTTCTTTATATACGTTCTAACTGTCGCCACGATTTAGAGGATTCTCTCACACATTGACATGATCTCTGAACAGTTTTTAATTGAAAAAGCAGCTGAAAAGAGAATAAAGGCTCGCTTAGAGCGTGTTTTGTATACATTGACTTTTCATGATGATATTGTAGTATTCGACTGTGTACTCGAGCATGCTTTTGAATCTATATGTTCAAATACTAAGATTTATGAAAATGTTACGTTCAATTGTAAAGTACGAAAAAAATAATCCTAAATGACCTTAAGTCTCTGTATATCGAGTATAAAAAGCAGCATACATTAAACGGGGCATTATCCCTAAAAAAATTGCTCGTAATATACAAAGCAAGGTGAATGTAGCTATTTCCACCGTTATTTGTAAGTTTAATATACTAATAAAAAAAAATTTCTTGACAAATTAATAAATATTGCATGCAGATGTAATGTATTATTTTTAAAATGAATTATATGTATTAACTATTTTCACCATTATTTGAAGTTACTGATGAAAAATTAATTGGTTGACATGTAATAAATATTGTATACAGATGCGTTTCTATTTACTTCTCATTCATTTTTAAATTATGTCTATGAATACGTCTTAATAAGATGATAGTCAACGAGGATTCGTCAACCAGACTCCTTACTGAGCGGACGCATTACCTCATTCCCTCGGCTCTCTGATATTTTTCTACTTTGGGATATTGCCGCTAAATTTACTGTTGGAAAGTTCTGAATTTTCTATACTTGCGTTTATATTCACATTGTTATAGTTAAGTAACTGAATATCAGTGGTTTTTAGCGATTTCGAAGTTTTCATAGCGTGCCGGCTTAATTTAATTTAAACTTTTGACGGTTATAAACGTTAACTACCCTTAACTTGTGCGATGCCGTCGCAGAAAGCGTCGTGTGCTAGGTGTGGGGTTAGTCGGTGGTATGCTGATTTTAAAGATTACAACGGCGGTCCTATGGCGATTACCGAGAGATCGGTTTGTTTCTTTTGTGAGTTAAGCGAAGAGATAGTTGATTTAAAACGTAGTGTACGCGAGGTGACGGAAAGACTTGCAACGCTTCATGAGGGTAGGGGTAGGCTTACAGTTGACGAAGGCCGAACCTATACTAACGTTGAAGGCGTTAATAAACTGAAGGGTGAGGTTAGGAAACTTGTTTCGGTTAATATTCGATTTTACTCCCAGTCACAAGCAATTGAACAAGTAATATGCAGGGTGTTTCAGGAGGAAAGGTCAATACTTCGGGAGGTGATAGTATCGGTCATTGTGAGAAAAAAGTTCATATGAACATGTGTCTAATTCTGAATGGTTACGGAGATAGAGCTGTTTGAACCTGATGCGCGCGCAGCTCTTCTTCCCCCCGCGGTGGTCCCACTCAATGGCCACCAAGGTCTCCAGACCTCTCTCCGTTAGATTATTGTTTGTTGGGGTGAATGAAAAGTCAAGTTTACAAAAGAAAGGTGGATACACGAGACGAATTACTCGCGCGCATTTTGGATGCTGCTGCCCGCATAAAAGAACGTCAAGATCAATTCATACGAACAACACGTGATCTTCGCACACGAGTTGCAAAGTGCATTGAGGTTGACGGTGGGATTTTCGAAAACGTATTGTAAACTGTAACAAATTTGTCATTTCTGTATCTGATACCATTCAAAATGTCAATGTTTAAACATTAAATGTTAGAAACAGTAATTGGCTTCTCTTTCTTGATTACCATTAACAATGCTTTTGTATTTGTAGATTCAAACAGCTCTCTCTCCGTAACCATTCAGAATTAGACACATTTCAGAATTAGACACATGTTCATATGAACTTTTTTTCTCACAATGACCGATACTATCACCTCCCGAAGTATTGACCTTTCCTCCTGAAACACCCTGTATATTGAATTGCCATTAAAAAGTGACTAAAAATATATATATCTTATGTTGTGCAAATTTGTTCAAATGTACTTTTTTAATAAAATATATTTCGTGTTTTGGCTATAATGTACTTTTTTCATAAAATATTTTTCCTGATTGGGCTACTTTTTCGCTACTCTGCGACTTAATTATTTAGTTGTTTTCTGTTCTGGCTATTTTTTTTCTAATTGGGTTCAGTATGGTGGTGTTTGTGATAGAATTATGACGTGGCGTTCGTGTGATTTCGACTTTGAGAACTTGATTCGTCATGTGCCCTAGATGAAGACAAAGCATTGGATGTTTTTATCAATTATGGCGTTATTCTCTCATCTTTAACTTGCACAAATGTGACAGTGAGTGCCGGGTTAGGTCAACTGAATGCAAAGCACCTCAAAATTGACCAGAAAAGTTTGGACTGGGAGTAAAATCGAATAGTTACCCTAGTTTCTAGTATAGGTAGCTTATCGGGAAGGTTAGACAGAGTTGAGGAAGGGGTTAAGGTTGGTCCGAGATTAGTAGACGGGGAGGGATTTAAAGTAGTTAAGGAAGTCACTGGAAGCGGGGATTATACCTGAAGACTTCAAATTAGCTAACGTTAAGCCCATCTTTAAAAAAGGCGACCGCACAGTAGCTAGCAATTATAGGCCTATAAGCTTAACGTCAATTGTGGATAAACTTTTGGAATCCGTAGTTAGGGATCGTATCGTCGATCACTTAGAAAATTACGATTTGATTAATAGTTGTTGTTGTTTAGCCGATCAGCCCACCCTGATCGAGGAAGCGGGCGGCACGCAGGTAACCGATCGCCCTCTCTGGAGTGGACCAGAGGTTCAGCGCACTAGCGATGTTGTGTTGTGTTCGTTGTTGTGCTAGAGCAATACAGTCTGTCATAATGTGTTCAATTGTTTGTGGTGTGTCCTGGCACAGGTGGCAGGTGTCGTCTGTGGAGTTGTCTAGTCTGTGTTTATATGTCTGTAAGTTGGGGTGATGTCCACATCGGAATCGTGCTAAGTTAACTCGATCCGATCTGCTTAGGCGTGGTATGGAATGGAGTATTTGGTTATAATGTCTCTCTGGTGTTACCTTAATGGTGCGAGGTGTCGGTGCATGATTGTACATGTAGTGGCAAGGGTGTTGTGGGTTAGTTGTTGCTGCTGCCATGAATTGTGTTCCCCTCATGTCTAAATGTTCCCTAACTTTCAGTATTTTTGTTTCTGTATGTAGATGTTCTGTTAGTATTGTTTGAGTGCATCCTGTAATGATACGAAGTGCGTTGTTTTGTATTGTCTGTAAGGTGTTTTTGTGTGTATTTGAGATAATGGGTGCCCAGCATGGACTAGCATAATCCATAACTGAGCGAATATATTGTTTGTATATGAGTGATGTTGTTTCCTGCTGGTGTCCAAAGTTTGTGCCTGTTAGTACCCTAAGCGTGTTAAGTCTTGACGTACATTTGTTTCTAATGTCCTGAATGTGGTTTGCAAAAGATAATGATGTGTTGTATGTGACCCCAAGTATTTTGGTCCTGTGAGTGTGTGGAATGTTGATGTTGTTTAGTGTAAGCTGTGGAGTTACCTGGTGTTCTTTTGTGTTGCTTGTTATGAAGGTGATGGTTGATTTTGTGGGCACTACTTTGAGTCTATTGTGTGTGAGCCAGTCTTGTATACTATTTATGTATGTTTGTAGGTTATTTGTAGCGGTGTCGATGTTGTTGTGGGTGGATGTTAGAGTGATGTCATCTGCATATGATTATAAGGTAAGCTTGTTAGCTATGGGTGTTGGAATGTCATGCATGTATAAGTTGAACAATGTTGGTGAGAGAACAGAGCCTTGAGGGACCCCGTTCGGAAAAAGCTTGTTTTTGGATGACGCCATTAAATGTGACATGTGAGTATCTTCCTGAAAGATTTTTGCTCAGCCACCTTTTGATGTTATTGTGTATGTTTGTGTTGAGTATTTTGTTTATGAGAGGGAAGCGTGGGAGAGCATCAAATGCTTTACTAATGTCTATTGTTGCTAATAGTGTACGTTGAGCTGGTCGTCTGGAGTTGATGCCATCCATGATGTGCTGCGTGAGGTTAGTGAGTAATGTCGTGGTTGAGTGGTGAGGTCTGAATCCATGTTGAGTAGGCGATAGTGGTATGTGTGGGTTGGTGATTTGTAAGATTAGTCTTTCTGTTACTTTGGAAGGTGTGCATAGTAAAGTAATGGGTCTATAGGAAGCTGGTTCTGTTGGATTTTTGTTTGGTTTGAGTAGTGTAATAATTTTACCTTGTTTCCATATGTCAAGAATAATACAGTGTTGGTATGAATATGTGCTGATATTTGTGAGAGCTATTATTCCCTGTGGGCGCAAGTGTTTAAGGTGTATGTTAGATATGTTGTCTGGTCCAGTAGCCTTCGAATTCTTAATGTTTTTGATGATGTTGGTGGTCTGGTCTGTAGTGAAGGGTGTAATAGTCGTGTCGAGTCCGTAGGCTTTCTTGTGTCTGGCTGTTTGTCTGTCTGCGTGTTTCTGGTTGTTGTCTCTGTTTAAGCGACTTATCTTTGCGTATTGATTAACTAGAATGTTAGCTTGTTGTGTGTATGTTGGGATATTATTTTGGCTGCGACAGATAGCCGCGTGTGAGGTGTGAATGCCGCAGTTAGAGTGGGTAATGCTGTTTATAGTCTTCTTTAGCCTGGATGTATCTGCGGAGTGGGTAGTGTTGTTATGAACTTCCTAAATGTTTCTGTTTGTTTTTCTTTGAGTTTCTTGTTTTTTTCTGTGTTGAGCTGTTGTATCTGCTGTTTTATGGCTTCTGTGTGTGGTGTTTGTGTGTTATGTTTGAGGTTTGAAAATAAAAACCCACTCTAATAGAGAGAGTTTATTTCCACAACAGTTTCGATGCCCACTGGCATCCTCCTCGGGTGGATACAGAAAAAACGAATGAACCAAAACAAGACGGAGAACAGTCCAGGGACCGTTAAGAAATTCGCACCTAGGTTAGATCCCGTTCTCCCGACACCGGAAGGGCATTTTCATTAAAGGGACCCGCTTATAAGTACATTCGCACAAATTTAAAACTATCTTCTTGTTCTATACATGCAGATTCTATTATTTTATTTTACATAATTATTACATTTATTATTAAATTTATTACATTTAATATTGCATTATTATTTATTACAGAAATTATAAATTTATTATTACATTGGTTATTACATTGTTGTTTATTATACAGAACTTATAAACCGAAAAACGAATGTAAAAGGCGAGAAGGAAACAATCCAGTGACCATTGAGAAATTCGCACCTAGGTTAGATCCCGTTCTCCCGACACCGGAAGGGCATTTTATTACAGGGTCCCGCTTATAAGTACATTCGCACAAATTAAAACTATCTTCTTGTTCTATACATACAGATTCTAATATTTTGACATAATTACTGCATTTATTATTGCATTTACATTTTTTTAACATTTATTATTATTACCTTTACACTAATTATTAAATTTATAATATTAACTTTATTATTACATCTGTTGCATTTATATTTATTTCCACATTTATTACTTCCATTATTACATTTACATTTACGTTTATTATTCTATTTACATTTTACCAAAAAAAAATCGAATGAACTACAAGCGAGTAAGGAAACAATCCAGAGACCTTTAATAAATTCACACTTAGGTTAGAACCCGTTCCCCCAACTCAGTAAGGGATTTTTTGACCAAGAATCTCATTAAAGGGTCTAACTTATAAGTACCTTCGCACAAATTAAAATTATCTTCTTGTTCTTTACATACAGACTATTATTTTTATTTTGACATAATTATTACATTTATAAAGTACCTTATTCATTCCTAATCTATAGCATGATTATTTTGGCTGGCGTAATAAAAAATGGCATTATTAGTATTACAACTTCTGAAGGTATATTTGAGTTCTTAATACGGGTTTCAATATTTCTTCCAGTTTCTCCCACGTATACTAAATCACAACTTTTACAGGGAATGCTGTCGACACAGGCTTGTTCCTGTTTTGCAACGTTATTCCTAACCAATTTAACAAATTGTTTTTGCATATGTTTGAGGTTGTTACGTTGCTTTATGAGGTGGGCTATTTCTCTATTGTAATTTGGGTTGTATTTCCTAATGTTGCCCTCGGGTATGTATTTGTTTGCATTATTGATGATTTGATTAAATGTCTTGAGTGTTGTATTGATGTTTATGATGGGTGTGCTCTTTAATGTGGTGAATTGTTCCTCAGTCTTTATTTTGAACTGTTCACAATCAGCTTTCTTGTAACTTCTGTAAGTGTGTCTAAGGCTGTTGGGGAAGAGTGTAGAACGTGTTGTAATGATGATGGGCTGGTGGTCTGATGACAGTTGTTTATCTGTTCTCCAGTGTGTATGTGTTGCTAGTGAGGGGGAACAGAACGTTATGTCTGGGGAGGAGTTTGAGTATCCTGCTTGATGTAGTATGTGTGTGTATGTTCTGTATTGTTAAGAATGAAGAGGCTGTTTAGTTGTGTGGCTATGTTGGCGCCTCTGGTGTTGCTTTGGTTGTGCAGGTACCAACTAGTGTCTTTAGCGTTGAAGTCTCCTCTTAAGATAACATTAGTGAGAGAGGCCAGATTGTGTAACTGTGGATTGTAATTGGCTAGCACCTGAGGTGAACTATCTGGTGGGATGTAAATGTTGATTAGTGTGGTGTGTTTTGCGCGTGTTTTAATGTTAACTGCCTGTATTTCTATCGTGTTATCTGATTGGATTGTGGTTGTAATGTTTTGGGTGGCATTATTGTAGCTAATGCTTTTACGTATGTAAGTGATGAATCCACCCCCCGTTACCCCGAGTACGATCTTGACGGATCGCCGTGAAATTAGGGATGGTGGGTGTTTTGTGTGTGCGTTTTAGTTTTGTTTCTTGTATAAATGCAATATGAATGTTTTGTTTGTGTACGAATTCCCTAAGCTGCATGATTTTGTTTGTGAGGCCATCTACGTTGTACTGTAATATGTTAATATTATACTTCTGTATGTGTCTCATGGTGCTATTGTGTCTATGTCTTTGTGTATAGTGACATGTGTAAGTTGTAGTGGGGCCTGGATTAGTCTTAATGTCCCCGGAGAGTAAGAGTAGTCCGGGGAGCACGCAACTGCTCCCCGTAAATGAAAAAAATAGCACGCTGAGAATAGGTCCGGCTCCGGGAGCCGATCGGCACTCTGACCGTGCCACGCAACAGGCCGTCGACTGCCAGTCTGCCCAACCGTAGACAGCCTATGCACGGAGATTTGACGAAGTTTGGCCACCAGCGCGTTGATGTTTTGGTTTGATGTCGCCTCTTCTTCGCGTTGACGTGTCCCGCGCTGGAGGATACAGCCACTGTTAGAAGCTTCCTCGACAGCTGCTAACACTTTTTTCACGTTGTTCTAGCTAACTGTAAAGAGGTTTTTTATAAATAAATCTCAGTTTTCTGCTCAAAACGGCTCTTTCTAATTTTAAAATTGATTATTCAAGGAAGGAAGATGTTGACTTCTATTTTGCGGCAGCAGTTGATAATATTTGTCACTTTATTGATTAATGAAAGTGATTAGGCTCTTCAAGTTATAAAAGATTTCTTTCGTAATAATTGATAAATACGAAACACAAAACGTATATGCAAACAGAATGATGATGCTTAGACTACTCAAGTTGATAAAATTTTCTCTTTCTCATATATTGTATCGACGTAATACTGTAAATATATTTCAAGTTTCTGCATAAATAACTTGTATTTCACAGAAAACAAAGACTTCTCTCAATCTTCTATCACATCCAAACAGTCCAAACGGTGTCCGGTTTAAGTTGTATGAAATCAGCATCGGTTTCGACGTCATAAATCTTCTTTAACTAAATTGTTAGAGTTTTATAATGAAAGAGTGCGCGAATACGATAGGCATAGAGCGGCTGACGTTATTTATTTAGACTTTAAAAAAGCGTTCGATACAGTTCCGCATAGAAGATTAATTACGAAGGTTAAAGCGCACGGTATACGCGGTCAGGTAGCTAAATGGTTAGAAGAATGGCTTCCTGCTAGGAAACAGAGGGTCGTTGTTAATGGTAGTGAATCGGGGTGGTTGGATGTAAGTAGCGGTGTCCCGCAGGGTTCAGTGTTAGGGCCATTGCTATTCGTAATCTATATTAACGACATAGATGTAGGCTTGATCAGTAACGTATAAAAATTCGCGGACGATACTAAAATATGCGGTAAAGTTCTTAGCGTGGACGATAGAAATAGGCTCCAAGACGATGTAAATAGGATTATGGAGTGGACGGATAAGTGGCAGATGCAATTTAACGTAGATAAATGTAAAGTTTTGCATATAGGTTCTCGTAACAACAATTACACGTACACGATGGATGATAGACAGTTAGCGAGCGTTGACGAGGAAGTAGATTTAGGCGTACGCGTATCTAAGGATTTAAAAGTTAGGAACCAGTGCCTGGAGTCTTGCGCAAAAGCTAATAGGATGTTAGGATTCATAGCGCGTAATTTCGAATTTAAATCGAAGAATATTATATTGTCCCTTTACAAGTTCCTAGTCAGGTCTCACGTAGAATATGCCGTTCAGTTTTGGTGCCCGTATTTACGTGAGGATATTGATAGGTTGGAAAGGGTTCAGCAACGCGCCACGAAACTAATTCCGTCACTACGCAACAAGTCTTACGAGGATAGGATTGAAGAATTAGACTCGCATTCATTCGAGACTAGGAGATTAAGGGTGGAGCTTAGTGAAGTTTTCAAAATCGTTAATAAAATCGATAACGTAAATTTTGACAAATTGTTCATTTTTGATAATAGCAATACTCGTAATAACGGATTTAAATTATGTGGCAGACGTTTCATCGCTAAAAACGTTTTTACGTTTAAAGTAATTGATAAATGGAATAATCTTCCCACGTCCGTCGTGAACTCTACCAGCGTTAATATGTTTAAAAACCGTCTAGATACGCATTTTAAAAATATTATCGTCGTTTAAAATAATAAAACAATTAGCAACAGGAGCTCTGGGGGTAATGGTCGAGGTTTGAGTCTGTTGATGATTAATGCCAGCTTGTGATATGCCAGTAATAAAATTACACAGGCCTGCGAATGAGAATTTTTTAAGGGTTGTTTTCATACTAATAATTGATTTTACATAATTCAACTACGCTGATTTCGAATAAGGAGTCCATTTTTTTTTATCACGTAAGGATTTTCTGCAAACTGGAAGGGAAAAAACAATAACATAAATAAATATTACCGTATTTATTTCAATTTACATTAGGTGCGTATTTCGCTTTGTTATACAATTACAAATACAAACAACTTTAAAAAGAAAGAAGACTATTAACGTCAATTACATATTCATCTTTATTTATCATGAGTTTTCTTGTGAGATCTATGCCCTTTAGACTCGAATGTGCGCGCTGTTCCTTTTCTTTTATGTAATAATTCTGGAGTATCCCGTTTCAACATCCAGCAGTAATCAGCCATCATGCTGATGTCCCACCATCCCTGATATCTCTTCTCCATTTCTCTGATGTCTTGGTGAAACCGTTCTCCTTGTTCTTCGCTGAGTGCTCCGAGATTCTCAGGGAAGTAATCCAAATGTGAATGTAAGCAATGTAATTTTGAACTCCTATTACAACCCAAATCTTTGAACTTATTTAGCATGTTGTTCACGCTTCTTTTTCAAGATTGTTCATTGTTCTTTCAAAGTGTTCATCCAAGTCGGTTTTCTAATCTGGGGACCAACGAAGATTCCTTCTTTCAATTTTGCTTCCGAAAGAGCTGGGAATTTACTAAACAGATACTTAAAACAATCTCCATCTTCGTCCAAGGCCTTAACAAATTGTTTCATCAAGCCAAATTTTATGTGAAGCGGGGGTAAAAGGACTTTCTTCGTGTCACCCAAACTTTCACGTTGGATGTTTTTAGAACCAAGTGTCAGGTTGACTCTGCGTGGCCATTCCTTTTTTATCGAGTGCTGAGTTCTTGCTCGGCTATCCCATTCACACAAAAAACATGGAAACTTCGTATAACCTGGTTGTTGACCTAACAACATACAAATCACTTTTAAGTCTCCACAAAGTAGCCAACCGTGTTCTTTGTATTTAACCTTCGCTAGAAAAAACTCAAGATTTTCGTGCGTTTCCTTCAAGTGAACTGAATGAGCCACAGGAACGGATGCATACAAGTCACCGTTCTGAAGGAGGACGCCTTTTAGACTTCTTTTGGAGGAATCAATGAAAAGTCTCCACTCAGCGCCTAGCAAAAGTATTAGTTCCGAAACATTGTTGCAATATACCAGTGAATTTTCTTGACAAAAATACTGAATGAATTCTTTTTCTCGATTTCTGTACCAGTAAAATGGCGTCCCGGGAGAAAGAAGGTTCTTTGCATGAAGTCTGGATCCCAAAATCTCTGAAGAATCCTTCGGGAGACACAAATCTCTTACCAAATCATTAAGTTCACTTTGTGTAAACAATTGGGGTTCACCAGATATTTCGGTTTGAAAACACTCAATATCATCGTTTCCATCGCCATCAGACACCGAATCAGATGAAGTTATATCAAGGGTATGTGGTTTGGTAGGTACAGGTATACCAGGTGCACGAGCAACAGGTCTTATAGCAGAATAAAAGTTTGGATAAGAAATTTCCTTTTATTTTTAGTATTGTAGCCTTGCACGATACATGAACAAAAAAAGCAGTCATTGCTGTGATTTCTAGGCTCACACCAGACCATTGGAATCCAAAAAGGTAAAGAATCCTTTTTGCCTTTACTCTACAGTCTAAGTTGTTCAACACAAACAATGCAAACTTCATGTGGAGCCTATGATTTGTCTTGATCCCCAAGTTTCATTCCGAAGTACGTATAGTATGCTTTCTTGACGAAGTCTGTAATATCTCGCCTTTGTTTTTTGCACAGTAAATTTTCCACAAATATATCAGAAAATGTTTGGGCTTGTTACACACCCTCTGGTTGCCACAGCGACAAATAAACAAATTTCAAAACAGAAATATAGTCACCGCGCCCTTTTGAATAATAAAGAACTATAACCTCGCACGCACAAGACAGACTGACTCATCTCGTGGCTTGTCAATTACTTATATACTAACGGTGCGTTTCTCGTATGTTCTAGAAGACGCTATGACGTCACTTCTGATCTGGAAGCATTTATAGGCAGTAGTTTTTAAACAAAATTTAATTGAGTCAATTTTAATGAAAACTACGTACATATGTAATATGAAATGACATTTTGCAAAAATCTGTACGTGATGGCAAAAAATGAATATTATTTTCGGAATCAGCGTGCAAAAATTACTATATAAGTGATGAAATATTTCGGACAACAAAACCATCGCATGCCGTGTGTTATATTAAAAAAAAAAAATTAGACTAACACGAACTTAGATGTGGCTCGTAAGGTAAACTAACCCACTTTTTGTTAAACTCTTTTTACATTTTTTTTCTTTTCTTAGCCTCTCTTTACTTGCATGTCTGTAATTTGCATGGTATGATAGTGTTTGAGTTAAGACTGTGTTTGCATGGTTTGTAAGCGTTCTTATTTACTTCTTACTTCTGCGCACATCGGAAACTTGACTCCCGATAGTGTAATATCACTGTTATGTCTAAGACAGAATTGAATGACAGACGTTAAAGGTCATAGTATGACGTCACACACGCATATATATATATATATATATATATATATATATTACTTTCATTTCGTTTTTAAAATGGTTGCCGGTAAAGTTCATAGTATGGCATCTCACAAACATATATTTTTTATTTTTATTTTTTATTTGTTTTCTTTTATCATGCTCCCCACACCACAATCTCCCACCCCTTTATCTTATCACCCTTAGCTTATACCCAACTACCAACCACCCCATCTCACTAAGTGCAACCCCTCACCCTATCTCTTCTTTCTTACAATTTAATATAATTAAAATAATGACGAGGAACATGAATGCAATTGAATGTAAGTGTGAAGAGGTGGGGATGGAAAGATGGAAGGCAGTTAAGTACGGGAAGGTTAAGAGTACAGTACCTCATTTCTCGGGAAAGTTTGGACATCCCTGTGTTTGTGAAAGTTGAACAAATACGCAGGAGATTTGGGGAGTTTTTTTAATGCGCTAATAAGTGAGGTAGATGGACACTAAACAAATGTGAATTCAGTTCGTTTTGGCGGTGTATGTATAAAGCATACACCAGAGAGTAGATATCAATACATATGAAGTTAAATAAGCAGCATACAAGCTGAAAAAAAGATCAGCAGAAACTGATAGGGTATGAAGCAGGCATGGGGTAAATGTAATTTTTAATTGTAATTGATTGTAATTAATTACATTTTTCATGTAAATGGTAATTAATTGTAATTGACTACCTAAAATGTAATTGTAATTATAATTATTTACATTAGGAAACCAAGGAATTGCTACAATTACAATCAATTACTTTCAATTACATGAATATTGAAGTTAATGGGTTATACTTTTAGTTTGAACAACTTGCTTATCATGTCTCAGGGAGCTTTCTTTTGAAATAAAATTTTATTCTTTTTATTTGAAATAAATTATTATTTTGATAAAATAAATGCCACTTCTTATGTCTTATATTAGTATTTTTTGAGTGCCTTATCTTTGGTTTCATTAGACCATATCACATATATATGTTCAATGTTCAACTGTCCATAGCAAGAACTGCTTGATGAAAAATAGAGTTCCGTGCAATGTTAAAAAGAAAAAGAGTACATTTTATTGACTTAATATTATCTAATTTTCATTCAAGATTATGGCCAAAACTGAAAATAAAATTGAAATACCTAGGTAGAAAAGCATGACGTAAATCAAATAGTGTGTATTTATGAAAAAATTGCAATTCTTTGTGAATGTAAATATAATTATAATTAATTACTTTACTAAGTAATTGTAACTGTAATTAAGCATTTCACCATCTACAGTAATTGTAACTGTAATTGAGAATATGTTAAGTAATTGCAATTGTAATGTTTTACATTGACCAAGTAATTGCCCCATGACTGGTATGAAGTGAAATGTCAAGAAGAGTGTAAAGTGGTGTGTTCAGACTTGAACAAAATTATAAGAGTATAAATCTTTTAAGTATAGTTGAAAAAGCATGCGGAATTGTTGATAAACGCAGTAAAACAATTATGGAACTATTGGTTGGAGATGAACTAGGCGGCTTTAGAGGGAAGAGGATGTGTTGATAAAGTTTTTGCGATGAGACAGCTTACTGAGGAACTAAGTGATAAGAAGAAAGTGTTTATGGCGTTTAGGATTTAGAAAAAGCGTATGATAAAGTGAATAGATTTGCCTTGTGGCGAGTGCTTAGAATGTATAGTGTTAGCGGTAAGTTGTTAATTGCAGTGAGTTTTTATGTGGGTATGCACAATACTCGAGTAATACTGTAGTTAAGGGTGAGCTGGGTGACCGGTTCATCATTCATATTGGAGCACAATGAAAGCAGTAACTTTCCTTTTAACGTGAAATTTTATAAAGTTTTGTTTCCTATTACATGTCAAAAAAGGTTAAGAAAGAGTTTCTCTGAGAAGCAAACTCTAAACTGGGGACCACATAGACACCAATCGGGAGCTTATTGGCTCTCTTTTGATTTTATATTTACCGAAAAGCTATAGCAAAAAGGGAACGTACAATACGGTTACTGTTGCAAACTCTCTGCTTTTGTGGGACGTTAAGTTTACAAAATAACCATTTATGTAACTATTTCGACTAGAATGTCTTACGAACTTTTCTGTTTATAGTGTATAGATGTGAGAAATGGAGGAAAACCGCATAAAAAGATGAAAAGATCCAATTATAGTGTGTAAATAACGTAGAATTGATACAAATGTGGCACAAAAATCGACAAGAAACAGAGGAATGGAAGCGGTTGTTGAGGTGTGTAAATGGAGATGTTGGTCTCAGCTGGCGTCAGTAGCGGATCTAGGATTTTTGAAAGGTGGGGGCGGACCTTTAAGTAAAAATTGCGCCAAAATAATGTTTAATTATGCGAGTTTATTCAAAACGTTCCCGCACTGGTTATGCTGCATGCGCGTCATGTGATGCATGTTGTAGTGTGACTTAGTCTGTATTCAAAGACGGTTACCGCTTGTTAATATCTTATTTTCTTCTATCGATATTTACTATTTTGTGAAGTAATTTTGTGTGTTTCGTCGCATTTTGTGCATTTGAATAATGACTACTGTTGAAGAACAACGTGTGTGCATAACATTTTGCGTTAAGCTGGGCAGGACTGCTTCTGAAACCCATGCCATGCTGAACACAGCATTTGGCAATGATGCCTTAAGTCGGACAACCACTTTTGAGTGGTACAAGCGCTTTAAGAAAGGCCGAACGTCGACGGAGGACGATGCAAGGGTGGACGACCTTCCATTTCAAGAACTGATGACACCGTTGCTTGTGTTCGTGAAATGATTTGAGGGAACTGTAGACTAACAGTCAGGGAAGTCGCAGACGAAATGGACATTTCGATAGGATCATACCACACGATACTCAGAGAGAATTTGGGGATGCGTTGTGTGTCAGCCAAACTTGTGCCACGATTCTTGACTGCCGAGCAGAAAGAGCAACGTGTTGTTGTGTCTCAAGACCTCCTTCAACGTGCCAATTTTGATGAAAATGTTCTCAGAGACATCGTTAGGGATGATGAGACGTGAGTGTACGGGTATAACGTTGAAACAAAACAGCAGTCATCGCAATGGAAGTGCGCGATCGTAGCCATTATTCAAATGGACAAAATGCGACAAAACACACAAAATAACTTCACAAAACAGTAAAAATATCGAGAGAACAAAATACAATATCAACAAGCGGTAACCGTCTTTGGACACAGACTGAGTCACACTACAACATGCATCACATGACGCGCATGCACGTCATGTGATGCGCGTGCAGCATAACCATTTCGGGAACTTTTTGAACACACCTCGTATATAAGTATAATTACATACACTGGAATTAAAAATACATATGTTAACACTTTAAACACCAACAGGCAAATTTTTAGCGTTCACTAAAATGTAGTTAAAGACCAGGTTTCTGGTAGTAAATATTGAAACTAATTTGATTGACGTTATCTAATCCATCTGTTCAAAGTATTACTTGAATCAGTCATTTAAAGAGAGGAAGATCGTGAATGTGAATCCTACGCAAAGGGTTTACAAGCATATTAACCTTGTGTCTACGAATGCTTACAACCATTACTAAATGAATACATAGAGTTGGAAAGCATAATTTAATTGAATATATGAAGGGAAATATTATTTTTTTCACAGTTTCTAAAAACAAAATTGAAAGGTAAGTTGCCAGGTATTTATAAGGGTGGTGTTGATATTTTTATAATTTAAAAAAGTATGTACATTTTTGCTTTTAGAAGTTAAAAAAATTATTATAAAAAATAAAGCATTTGGAAGGGGCGCCAAAATGACAAAAAAGGGCGCCAGATTGACCAAAGGGAGGCGACCCCCCCGTAAATCCGCTAGTGGCTGACGTACAACTAGTTATATCCTGTCTTGTCATGAAAGAGAAAACTGGATCCTGAGGTTGGGGAGGTACCTTATTCCCGGTAATGATCCCTTTTTATGTTTTTTTTTTTGTAAATGATTTGCAGTCCTTGCAGTAAGTCAACTTTACTCCCCAGTTTTATAAAATTTAAAGTTTACATGGAAAGGAAACACATTACATTAAAAATAATTAGATTATAACGGTAAAGAACCGTAAAAATAAAACTTACTGCGTTTGAATGAAGAGAAAAGATGATAAAATGTGAGTTCCAAATGGAACACCTTGAAAACTGGGTGTGTAACAATATTTTTTGCTTCAGATAATTATTGTTGAAAAATATAAAACAACAAACATTTTTATCTTCAGTAGTTACACCATTTATTTCAGCTAAGTAATGTTTCAATTTTAATGCTTATTTTTTCATATATAAAGAAATAGTTTATTTATAGAAATGAAATGTAGTTGGAATCGATTGCAGATATAATGGTGGAATAGGAACTGGAATAGGAATAGCTATTTTCCTGAACTGAAATTAAAATTTTTCGCTTGGAGTCGGAATTGGAATCGATTCCAGAATAGTTGCAACTCTCTATACTCTCCAGAGTATGTATATATATATATGATGATGAAAAACCACGAAGGAAAGGAAACAGAATGGTGCTCAAGCGCTTTCGTCTAATGACATCCTCAGGAACACTGTGTTCCTGAGGGTCATTAGACGAAAGCGCTTCAGCACCATTCTGTGTTTCCTTTCTTTCGTGGTTTTTTTCATCATAAATATTTTTCACGTGTTGCTTTCGTGAAATAATTTTCATATATATATAATATATATATATATATATAGATATATATAGATATATATATATATATATATATATATATATATATATATATACATACATATACATATATATATATATATATATATACATACATATACATATATATAGGGTGAACCAAATGTAGGTGGACAGTAAATGATAACGTTTATTTTGAGAATACATATTTAATTTTTTTGTATACTATAATACAAAATAAAATTTAAATAAATTTAGTTATAATATTTAATATAATAAAACACAAACACCATAGTTATAATGAACACCATAGTTATAATATAATATAACACAAACCGTATTCAACCTACTGTCCACCTACTTTTGGTTCACCGTGTATATATATATATATACATACATATACATATATATACGTATATACACAATTTATACACTCCTCTTTGTGAGACACTAGTGGGATGTTTAGATAACATGAGGATAAATAACTTCGTTGATGTGGTATTAATAAGACCTTCATTTAAAGGTCTGGATCATCTTATTGAAGGGTTGCCTCCAAATCGCTCTATAGTTATTGGGCCTCTCTGCGAAATGATGAAACTTATTTAGTACGAGTGTTCTATAATTTCGAAAATGGGTAGCGTTAGTTGGTTGTGGCCTACCAGCAAACGTGGAAGGAGCAAAGCTTCGGTGCACCTTTGGTAAATGCATCCCCTAAAAGAGTAGGTATTTCGCATGTTACGCGCTGCCCTGTTTCACTTTTAGCATGAATTCTCTATTTAAGAAATATTTAGTGCGGGTAATAAAAAAAGTATATAATTCACTGAAATGGTAACAAGAAAAAAAATTATAACAATAATCTTATAATGTTTAGTTGTAACTTTAAAAGAATTCCCGTTAACATACAGGGATGTTTGGATTAATTGTTCAAATTAAATAATTGAATAAACTTTTTAATTCCCATAAAGATCCTGGGAGAGTTGGATTAATTGTTTACATTGAATTGATTAAACTGTTTATGAAATTCCAGTGAAGATCCCAGACGTAAGGATTAATATGCTCCACTTTTTGTCCTCTAACTAAGGCCTATCACAATTTTACGGCAGACGATTACAACTCTCAACTCCACTTCTCGCTTTAAACGTCTATCTTCAACTATCTGCAAGTTTCTTCCATTCCGTTCTCTTGCCTCCGTCCCACTCACAACTTCCATCACTGATCTCGTTGGATGGACAATTTTGAGACCTTTTTCCTCATAAACCTGGAACTACACAAAACTTTAAAACGCTCTACACTAAAATTTTTACTACGTTCTACTTCTTGAATATTATTTAACTAACTTATTTGGCCTATTTAACCGTATTAAACCCCTATCATTATGTTTATTTAGTGCTATTTATAAACTGGTTATAAATACATGATTGGATGAAATGGAAGGCGTTACGTCACGTGACTATTATTCTTATTTCTAATGGGCTGTACAAGATGACAAGTATGAACGCAACGAAACCTATTCTTCTGGCTTCGTGCAAAGTCAAGTATTCCTCTGAGGCCTATTTACTAACTTTATAATCTATCTATTAAACCTAACTTATGTTTTCTTCCAATTAAATATTATGGATTTTATTTCGTATTTATTAATAAACCCCAATTTTAAAGTTGCTAAATCTAAGGTTATGCTGTTCTATCCCAACAGCTCAATTCAAACAGCTAATATTATTTTCAAGATGAAAGATGCACAAATAGAAGAAGCACAAGAATTTAAGAGTTTGGGTCGAATTATCACTAGCACACTGAGTCATGACTCAGATATAAGAAAAAACGATATTGAAGTTTCTGTGCTAAAGCAAACATGATTATAAGGAACTTCACATTCTGTCAAACGCAGCTAAAACACTTTTCCATATTTTCTGTACTATTACCCATGGGCAGGAACTCTTTGGGATAATTAAAAAACGGTCTGACAGGATTCTATTTTTGCTTTATAACAAAGTTATAAAGCAAAGTTATAAAGTTATAAAGCATAAGTTATCTCCAAGATGCTCGGCTTCACAAATGTTCGCTAACCACAATGTCTGAAGCCTCGAGTCGGTAATACGACGTGCTCAATGAAGTATATTGCAAATAATCCAAAACTCAGACAATCGACTTGCTGAAGGTATTTATCAGTCCGCCTTTAGATCTTCTGGACTTTGGGCTTCATGATATAAAAATGTCTGTCTGTCTGTCTGTGGTTCCACTTTACATCAATATTAGTATTTTAATTACCTGTATTTTTATTTGTTGTCATTTTTTTAAAATTTTTATTTTTACTTGTATTTCTTATTTTAATTTTTGTAGTCCTATTTTTGTTTTTATTTTTTATTATGGCAACCTGCATTATGAAAGTTATTTTGTTTTCTTCTGCCAATCTCAATTTCAATCTCATTTTCACTCTATTATGGAAAAGTAAAGATGATTAACATATTTACTACAGGATTAAAAGGTGATAAAAATATAGTATTTTTATCTGCATTTATAGTGGATGAGCATTTTATTAATTTCTTCTATTTTAATTTCTCTTCCATGCATGTAAGAAAATTTTTCTATACATTCGTAATCACGCTTTGCTTAAATTATAGTTTCGCTAATGCCACACCAATATACAAAAGTTTTTGTTGAAAAACTAAAGAGAGAGAGAGACAGCATTTTGCTCTTTCGTCACTTCATCCCCTCCTCGTTTAACAACCGATACCTAACCGGGTGGTGTGTGCTCTTATCATCCCGCTGAGGCCAGCCAAATTCGTGACGATCAGCGGTAACTAATGATAATGACCTCAAACATAAAACAAAATATACATTACAATAATAATTATGTTGAAATTTTATAATCAAATATAAAATTTATTATGTAATCAAACTTATTACGTTATTACCAACTTTATTACGTAATAAATTGACTAAAACGAAAATAATATGTAAAGAATAATAAGTTGAGCGAATATAAATAGAATTTGGCGTAGCAGAATTCTAAATTAAAAATAAATGCAAAAGATAAGTACTCATTTTATTCTAGCAGATTTCTTCTATAATATAATATAATGGAAACCATGATACGTACGAGTTGAAGGGAGGGCTACCAGGGAGTGCCACGTAGCAATGCTGCAGTGCACTCGCAAATATGGGTTGCGTTAGAATAAAAATTAACCTAAGTACCATGATACTACTTACAGCCGTCCAGATAATAATTACATAAATTGAACGCTTACGAAATATAAAGATGTTCAATTAAAAATTCACCAAATATGGGCATCCAGGCTATAATTCGTGTTTATCCCTTTTTTCCCGTGGGCCGACTCCATCTGCTTGAACTATGAGTCGCCGAAAGTTTAAACAAATACTAGAGGAAATTCCATTGACTCGAGAGGGTTGAAAATGGAGAGTCGAGAGAAGGCACTCATTCACTATTTTTTAGATGGAAAAATAAAAAACTATTGAGCAAAATCAAAACGCGTACATAGAGGAACTCGGTATTCAAGTTCATTAACGCAATCAGAAGGGGAGACGACAAGTTTTTTTCTTAACCAGTTTATGATCGTTTCACGCTAAATCATCACTTAACTTCCGTTCGCTACCTAAATAAATTAAATAATTGAAAAGGAGGAGGTAAGACACAAACGTGAACACAACACAACAGAACCAACGATGCGAAACTAAATCAAAGTGAATTTTACTACCACTACTACTACAACTAATAATAATAAAATTCTTATTACAAAAAAGTGAAATAATGTGGGTGAAAATGTTTTTAAAATATTTGTCAGCTTCCCCGTAGGTATTTACCGCTGTTATAAAACTTGCATTAAACTTTCCTTCATCCCCTCCCCAGTAGCACCCACAGGATTTTCTGACATGGGTGGCACTTCCACTACTTTATCTGGATTATATATATATATATATACAGGGTGGGCCGTAAGTTTCCATACATAGGAAAATTTAAATTATGGCCTTCACGTGCGTCGGTATTTGGATCAGCAGTTTCCGGATGCTTGGATTGGTCGGCGTGGTCCTGTGGAGTGGCCTCCCAGATCCCCAGATCTCACCCCCCTTGATTTCTATCTTTGGGGGCACTTGAAGGCCATGGTGTATCAGGAAAAGATACGAGACATAAATCATCTAAAGGAACGTATCACCAACGCCATTACAAGCATAACGTCAACTGTGCTAATGCGTGTTCATCAACAGTGGGGAACACATATTGAAATGTGTTTTCAAAACAATGGCAACCATGTAGAGCATATTATAAAATAAAAATGGTTGTCCATAACAAAATGTTTATTTTTCCTATGTATGGAAACTTACGGCCCACCCTGTATATATATATATATATATATATATATATATATATATATATAATATTGGTAATTTATAGACGATATTTAAAATAACACCTTACTGTGTAAGTAATCTCGAGGATTTATACTGTTATAAGTTAAACAAAAGTAATGAAAGCACACTAACACAGAGATAACAATTTGATATAAAAAAATGTTAGTTATTGCATGTAAATATACAGGGCGTCCCAAAAAAATGTATACACACTTTAACAGCTGATAGCTCAATTGATGTTTCTTTCTTTCCAAGTTAAACCCATTAGAATTAATAATGGCAGTCAGACTAAGCTTTGAACAAAGGAAATTCATTCTAAAATGCTACTGGAAGTGTGAAAACGCAGTTGAAGTGCAAAGACAGTTTAGGAGGGAGTTTCAAACAGATCCACCAACGCGACTTACCATCACTCGAATTAGAGATAAGTTTGAAGCCGATGAAACTGTTCAGAATGTCCACAAGAAGCGTTCCGGAAGACCACGGACATCGACAAGCCCCACAAAGCAAGAAAGAGTACTGGAAACGTATCACCAAAGTCCAAGAAAATCTGTGCGGCAAGCGAGTCGTGAGGTAGGAATTTCAGAATCGTCTGTCCAACGCATTTTGAAGCGCTGTCAATGGAAAAGTTACATTCCAAGATTAGTCCATGCTATTAATGAAGATGATGATCCGGACCGAAGAGTGGAGTATTGCGAGTGGTACTTGGCACGATGTGGATGTGGATTGGACGAAGGGGTTTCGTAGAATACCCTCCGCGTTCACCAGACCTCACACCACTAGACTTTTTTTTATGGGGATACTTAAAAGACAAAGTCTACGCTATAAAACCTGCAACAGTCGCTGAATTGAGAGCAGCCATTGAACGAGAATGCACACAAATACCAAACGAAATGTTTCGTGATGTTTGCGATTCCATTGCTTCGCGTTATCAGCAGTGCCTGGACCAGAACGGACGTCAGTTTGAAAACAGGCGTTGACAAAACAATTAAATAATGTCTGTAGATTCTATTACATTTTGAAAATGAAATGTATTTTAATAAACACTGCCTTTATAATTATTTAAAGTGTGTATACATTTTTTTGGGACGCCCTGTAGTTATTTCACCAGTGTAAAAAAATTCGAGAAAAAAATAAAAACTTTGTGGGTAAATAATTTGATGTCGCTTACTTTATTTGCACCTATTAATTGCAAAAATGCATAAATTTTAGATTCAAACAAGGCTGTATACAGTGGTGGGCACGCGCAACGATTTTTGTAGCGCCGCAACCGCAACCGCAAATCTGCTGAAATAGTTGCGCCGCACGCGCAAGCGCAACCCTTTTCAAAAAGTTGCGCCGCAAGCGCAAGCGCAACCAAAAATGTTGCGCCGCAACTTTTTGCGGCGCAACTGCCCACCTTTGCATTTAACGTATATCTGCAGTGGTGGGCACGCGCAACGATTTTTGTAGCGCCGCAGCCGCAACCGCAACTCTGCTGAAATAGTTGCGCCGCACGCGCAAGCGCAACCCTTTTCAAAAAGTTGCGCCGCAAGCACAAGCGCAACCAAAAATGTTGCGCCGCAACTTTTTGCGGCGCAACTGCCCACCTTTGGGCCTGTATATACATTCAACGGTGTAAATATCTCAGATGGTATCATTAGCATATATTTTTGGTAGATTTTACGTATTGTTTTATAATTTTGGTAAATTCTTATATTTTATCAAAGAATTTCTGATTTTTCGTATAAACTCATAATTTCGGTAAGAGTCCACAAATTTTGGTAGTGGTGGTAGCACTAATTTTTGTCGATAATGATAACTGATTTTTATTTCTGTGCATTTCATGTATATCTGCTTATAGAAAAAAGTATATTATGGACAATGGTAGAGGCACGTGGCCAAGTGCTTCCCCCTGCGGAAGATACTACCCTCCCCCCCCACACCATATCTATATCTCAGCTATTGACTTCTCCTTAGGGAAACGGAGTTTACAGATGAAACTCTTCTTCTTCTTCCGCAGCTTATTATCCCATCTTTACATGGGGTCGCTGTTTTTGGTTCGTCTTCTCCACTCTCCTCTGTCGTATACCACGTCTTCCTCCAAGTCCTTCTCTCTGATGTCCGCCACCACACAGTCCCTCCATCTCGTCTTCGGTCTTCCTCTTCTTCTCCGTCCCGGCAACTCCATCTCCAGCACTCTGCGCCCCACATACTCCTCCTCTCTTCTCCTGACGTGTCCATACCACCTCAGCCTGGCCTCCTGCACCTTCTTAGATGCTTCCGCCACCTTCACTGTCTCTCTTATATGCTCATTTCTGACCCTATCCCTCCTCGTCACTCCACACATCCATCTCAACATCTTCATTTCAGCCACATCGATTTTTCTTTCATTGCTCTTCTTCATTGGCACAGTCTCCATTCCATACAACATTGCCGGCCTCACCACTGTTTTGAATACCTTTCCCTTCAGTTTCACTGGGGCCCTCTTATCACAGAGCACCCCTGATACGTCTCTCCAGTTCTTCCACCCCGACTGTATTCTACAGTTTATCTCTCTCTCTGCTCCCCCCTCTGCATCCACTGTTGACTCCAAGTATTTAAAATACTCCACCGTCTTAACACGCTCTCCACTCAATGTCACTTCCCCTCCTCGGTCCTGCTGCACATCACATCTCATATATTCGGTCTTCTTTCGGCTAATTCTCATCCCCTACTTTCCAACGCCTCTCTCCAATTTTCCAACTGCTGCTCCACCTCCTCTTTCGTCTCCCCACTCAACACAACATCGTCTGCATACATCATGCACCACGGCGCCTCCCCTCTAATCCTGTCCGTCAACACATCGAATACCACATTGAAAAGGAAGGGGCTCAAAGCTGATCCTTGGTGCAGACCAACTTCCACCCCAAAGCTCTCTGACACACCCACGCTACTCCTCACCTTAGTTGTTACTCCCCTGTACATCCCCTTGATCAGTTTAACATACTTCTCCGGTACCATCTTTTCCCTTAAGCATCTCCAAACTTCCTGCCGTGGTATCCTATCATATGCCTTCTCCAAGTCAATAAAAACCATGTGCAACGCCTTCTGCCCCTCTCTGTACCTCTCTGCCAACTGTTTCAATGCAAAAACTGCATCTGTCGTTCTCCTTCCCGGCATAAATCCAAACTGTTCCACTGACACTTCCGCTTCGTCTCTCAACCTACTCTCCACTATTCGCTCCCATATCTTCATTGTATGTGATATTAGCTTGATCCCTCTATAATTCGTGCAATCTTGTACATCTCCCTTCGCTTTGAATATAGGCACTATGATGCTGGTCCGCCACTCATCCGGAATCACCTCCTGGTCAAACAACTTCTGCATTAGATCCCACACCAGATCCACCCCCTCATCTCGCAGTGCCTTCCATGCCTCGGAAGTCTATAAATTTAAAATTTCTTTAAAACAATGAAAGTAGACGTAAATTAAGTAGAGACAATAAATTACATAACATTTAAACACATTAAATTTAAACGACATTAAAACAATTAAAACAAAATTATAATATAATTATAATATTAAAGCATAATATGAAATGTGAAAAAAGTTACCTCAAATGCCGAATTCAAAATAACGACGTCAACCTCCATATTCAATGAAAAATTGGAATTGAGCTGCGCGTGAATGTTAACTTTACTGCGTGGTTTGTTGGTTTGTGAGAATTCCTAGTTGCTTAGAAAAGATGTAATTTTTGAGTTCTAATTTGTAGTTCTAACTAACTAACAGTTCTCAGAAACCAACCAACCATGCAGTAAAGTTAATATTCACGCACACGCAATTCCAGTTTGTTGTTGAATATGGAAGTTGACGTTCTTATTTTGAATACATCATTTAAGATAAGTCTACTTTTACAGTTTTAAATGAATTTTAAATTTATAGACCACGGAAGATCACGGAAGTATTTGTCGAAACGTTTGGAAATAAAGAAGAATATTTGCCATCGTGTTTCCACTCCTTTTATATATAATATATATATATATATATATATATATATGTGTGTGTGTGTGTATATATATATATTATGCAGGAAGGAGGCGTCAAGGGCGAATCCCCGAAAAAACGCCACCCCAATAGAAGAACAAGAGAGTCAAAATCAAGGTCCATGGTTTTTCAGATGCCTGGACACTGCGTTTGAGAGATTGGAGGTAATAAACAGGGGTAAAGATGGATTGAGGAAGACTTTTCCAGAGTTCACCGGTTCAGTAAGTGAAAAATTGAAAATACCGATGAACCCTTGCATTAGACATTGGACAGAAAAAGAATGAGAACGTGTCGAAAGTCTGGTACTGAGTGCTCTCCTTAAAGGAGGAGGCATGCAGTTAGAGAGTTCAAAAGAGCAATGTCCGTTATAATAGCGATAGTAAAGAGAGAGTGAGACAACATTTCGGCGAAAAGAGAGGGATTGAAGACAGTCAATAAGAGGTGAGGTGGGGAATTGATGAGACGAAAAGCCCTTGATTCTATCCAGTCAAGTACGGCTGTGTGGGTTGAGCCACCCGACACGTGAGAAACGTACTCCATACAGGGGCGGACAAGACCCTGTAGAGAGACGACAACCGAGTCGGGATAAAGAAACAGCGGAGCCAGTACAACACACCTAATCTTTTAGAGGCTGTTTTAGAAAGAGAGATATGTGATCTTTCCAGGAAAGCTCACAAAAAAACGAAACACCAAGAATGTTAAGAGAAGAGGAAGGATTAAGTTTGTATTGTTGAAGGTAAGGAGATGGTGGTGTGGAAGATTGTGACGAGTAGACAGATGGAGGAACTGAGTTTCTGAGGCATTGAAAGCCACAAGGTTTTCTCTGCCCTAATCAGAGATAGCAGAAAGATCAGAAAACAGGTGTACCATAGTCGTCCTACCCGAAGCATGGAGTGACTGTTGAGAGGGGCGCATTGTGAAGCGCGTGGGGAAGTAAAAGAGTGGAATCATCGGCATAGGAGTGAACAGGGAAGGAGGTGGGATTTAAAAGATCATTGATGAATAAAAGGGAAAGAGTCGGGTGACAGGACAGAACCCTGAGGGACTCCAATGTTGATAGCTTTAGGTGAAGAGCAGTGGTCATCTACAAACGCAACTATAGATAGGCCAGAAAGGAAATCATAGATAAAGGTAGAGAAAGAAAGAGAGAAACCAAAGGAGAGCAGTTTAGAGATTAAAGATTTGTTCCAGACTCTATCCAAATCTTTTGATATGTCTAGCGCATTAGCAAACGTTTCACCGAACTCCCGAAAGGAGGATAACCAAGAGTCAGAGAGATATGCAAGAAGAGCGCCAGTAGAGCGTCCCTTGTGGAACCCATACTGCCGTTCTGAAAGAAGATTTTGAGAAGAGAAGTGTTTAAGAATCTTCCTATTAAGGATAAATTAAAAAACGTTGGAAAGACAAGAAATCAAAGTAATTGGACGATAGTTGGAGGGTTGAGAGCGGTCACCCTTCTTTGGGACATACTGAATGAAAGCGAACTTCTAGCACGAAGAAAAAGTACCATATGAGAGAGAGACGAAAGAGTTTGCCTAGATATGGTGCCAGCAGAGAAGCACAATTCTTGAGAGCAACAGGAGGAACACCATCAGGACCGTACATCTTCCTAGAGTTGAGCCGAAAGAACATATTTGGAAGAGATTCAAATTTCATGCATAATAAAGTCAGAGGGGGAGAAGATGGAGGAACAGCACCGGAATCGTCCAGGGTTGAGTTCGATGTGAAACTTTGAGTAAAGAGTTCGGCTTTATCAGGAGAAGAGATGGCAAATGAGTCGTCAGAACAAAAAGAGGAGGGCAGGCAGAAGTAAAGTTGCTGGAGAGGTTCTCAGCTAGATGCCAGAAAGAGCGAAAAGAATTAGAATTGGATAGGTTTTCACATTTCTGTCTGATGAAGGAATTTTTGGCGAGTCGAAGAACATATTTTGCACGATTTCGGGCAGAAATATAAGCTAAGTGAGAGTCAAGAGTTGGATGTTTTTTTGCACTACTAGTTGGAGTATAATATAGAATGTACGCTTCCATGCCTGAGCGAATCATCTGCCCAAGGAAGCAGTAATTATTCCATGGGAAATCAGAGAAGTACTGCCTGAGGGCCTCCCACTCAGCGGCACCATATATATATATATATACACACACACGCTGTTCTTTAATATTAGTGAGGTTTCATTATTGTTATTGTATATACTAGTAGATATAATAAAACAATAAATACAGTATATATACAAACAAAGTTAGTTAGTTATTGCATGTAAATATAGTTATTTCACCAGTGTAAAAAAATTCGAGAAAAAAATAAAAACTTTGTGGGTAACTAATTTGATGTCGCTTACTTTATTTGCACCTATTAATTGCAAAAATGCATAAATTTTAGATTCAAACAAGGCTGTATATACATTCAACGGTGTAAATATCTCAGATGGTATCATTAGCATATATTTTTGGTAGATTTTACGTATTGTGTTATAATTTTGGTAAATTCTTATATTTTATCAAAGAATTTCTGATTTTTCGTATAAACTCATAATTTCGGTAAAAGTCCACAAATTTTGGTAGTGGTGGTAACACTAATTTTTGTCGATAATGATAACTGATTTTTATTTCTGTGCATTTCATGTATATCTGCTTATAGAAAAAAGTATATTATGGACAATGGTAGAGGCACGTGGCCAAGTGCTTCCCCCTGCGAAAGATACTACCCTCCCCCCCCCACACCATATCTATATCTCAGCTATTGACTTCTCCTTAGGGAAACGGAGTTTACAGATGAAACTCTTCTTCTTCTTCCGCAGCTTATTATCCCATCTTTACATGGGGTCGCTGTTTTTGGTTCGTCTTCTCCACTCTCCTCTGTCGTATACCACGTCTTCCTCCAAGTCCTTCTCCCTGATGTCCGCCACCACACAGTCCCTCCATCTCGTCTTCGGTCTTCCTCTTCTTCTCCGTCCCGGCAACTCCATCTCCAGCACTCTGCGCCCCACATACTCCTCTCTTCTCCTGACGTGTCCATACCACCTCAGCCTGGCCTCCTGCACCTTCTTAGATGCTTCCGCCACCTTCACTGTCCCTCTTATATGCTCATTTCTGACCCTATCCTTCCTCGTCACTCCACACATCCATCTCAACATCTTCATTTCAGCCACATCGATTTTTCTTTCATTGCTCTTCTTCATTGGCACAGTCTCCATTCCATACAACATTGCCGGCTTCACCACTGTTTTGAATACCTTTCCCTTCAGTTTCACTGGGACCCTCTTATCACAGAGCACCCCTGATACGTCTCTCCAGTTCTTCCACCCTGACTGTATTCTACAGTTTATCTCTCTCTCTGCTCCCCCCTCTGCATCCACTGTTGACCCCAAGTATTTAAAATACTCCACCGTCTTAACACGCTCTCCACTCAATGTCACTTCCCCTCCTCGGCCCTGCTGCACATCACATCTCATATATTCGGTCTTCTTTTGGCTAATTCTCATCCCCCTACTTTCCAACGCCTCTCTCCAATTTTCCAACTGCTGCTCCACCTCCTCTTTCGTCTCCCCACTCAACACAACATCGTCTGCATACATCATGCACCACGGCGCCTCCCCTCTAATCCTGTCCGTCAACACATCGAATACCACATTGAAAAGGAAGGGGCTCAAAGCTGATCCTTGGTGCATCTCCAAACTTCCTGCCGTGGTATCCTATCATATGCCTTGTCCAAGTCAATAAAAACCATGTGCAACGCCTTCTGCCCCTCTCTGTACCTCTCTGCCAACTGTTTCAATGCAAAAACTGCATCTGTCGTTCTCCTTCCCGGCATAAATCCAAACTGTTCCACTGACACTTCCGCTTCGTCTCTCAACCTACTCTCCACTATTCGCTCCCATATCTTCATTGGTATCAGGACAAATTCCCCCGTGGACAAAATCCCCTCGCGGACAAAATCCCCCATGGACAATATCCCCCGGACACAACCCCCCCCCCCCCGGACACAATCCCCCCGCGGACAAAATCCCCCTAAGGCTTTATTAAAAAAAGAAGAATACGACTGACTTTATTAAAGAAGAAAAATTAAAAACACAATAAGAATAAGAATAAGAATAAGAAAAGAGGCTTACAGAAACGGATTACAGAAACACTGATTACAGAAAAAATATCAAGATGACAATGATTTTGCCTTAAAAATTCGAATGATACCTGCTCTAGCTTTTGTGCCTCCAGAAAAAGTTGTTGATGCTTTTGAACAATTATACGATTTTATACCAGTGGAAGGTTTGCCAATTCTCGATTATTTTGAAGATAATTATATTGGAAGGCCATGCCGACGAGGACGAAGAGAACCCACTTTTAGCATTTCTATTTGGAATATGTACTCAAGAACAATTACAGAACTTCCACGTACAAATAACTCTGTCGAAGGCTGGCATAGACGCTTTGCATCTCTAACAGGATGCTCGCATCCAAACATATGGAAATTTTTAAAAGTTTTACGGCAAGAAATAAGCTACCAACAGGCATTTATTTCTCAAATTATCGCTGGCTTGCCGACAGAACCGCAAAGGAAGAAGTATAAGTCTTCTTCTTCTGCATTTTGAAAATTGTACAAGACTATAACAACAGGTCTATTTTTGATTTTCTTAAGGGAATTGCTTTTAATTTGTCTTTTTAAATTTTGAATTTTGTTTGACTTTGTGTTTTTAATTTTTCTTCTTCAATAAAGTCAGTCGTATTCTTATTTGTTTGCCCGGTTAGGTAATTGTACGCCCTTGACGATTGGTTAGGTTAAGTCGTGATATTTTTGTTAAACTTTAATAAAGTCAGTCGTATTCTTATTTTTTTAATAAAGCCTTAGGGGATTTTGTCCGCGGGGGATTGTGTCCGGGGGGGTTGTGTCCGGGGGGATTTTGTCCGCGAGGGGATTTTGTCCACGAGGGGATTTTGTCCACGGGGGGATTTTGTCCTAGAAGCATCTTCATTGTATGTGATATTAGCTTGATCCCTCTATAATTCGTGCAATCTTGTACATCTCCCTTCGCTTTGAATATAGGCACTATGATGCTGGTCCGCCACTCATCCGGAATCATCTCGTGGTCTCAAAGCATTAGATCCCACACCAGATCCACCCCCTCATCTCCCAGTGCCTTCCATGCCTCGGAAGTCTATAAATTTAAAATTTCTTTAAAACAATGAAAGTAGACGTAAATTAAGTAAAGACAATAAATTACATAACATTTAAACACATTAAATTTAAACGACATTAAAACAATTAAAACAAAATTATAATATAATTATAATATTGAAGCATAATATGAAATGTGAAAAAAGTTACCTCAAATGCCGAATTCAAAATAACAACGTCAACCTCCATATTCAATGAAAAATTGGAATTGAGCTGCGCGTGAATGTTAACTTTACTGCGTGGTTTGTTGGTTTGTGAGAATTCCTAGTTGCTTAGAAAAGATGTAATTTTTGAGTTCTAATTTGTAGTTCTAACTAACTAACAGTTCTCAGAAACCAACCAACCATGCAGTAAAGTTAATATTCACGCACACGCAATTCCAGTTTGTTGTTGAATATGGAGGTTGACGTTCTTATTTTGAATACATCATTTAAGATAAGTCTACTTTTACAGTTTTAACACTTTGGGTGCCACGCCCAAATCCGCAAAAATTTCCCACCAGCCCATTTTTTTTTTTGTGTGAATTAATAATAGGCATGAATAGAGAAACAGAAATGCACAAGAAATTTTTAAAAATTCTAATAATTTTTTTAAATATATGCATTTTTATTTTTTTAAATAGTCACCCCTTATGAGCCCATGGCACACCCATGTGTGTGACAAGTAACAAATTTAGCCTTTCTGGTCATGGCACAACCATGTGTGTGACATTTTTTTTCATTATTTTCTCTTTTTTCAGATTCTATTATAAATATTTATAAAATTATAATCTTAAAATTATTATCTTATGTTTACATAACTATATATTTTATAAAATAAAGAAGAACATGCCACCTGAGGTAATGAGTGCAGACCTGAAAAAAGGGGAAATGATTGCAATGGAAGAACAAAACGGAATAGTTGTATTGAAATGGAAAGATGCCAGAGATGTCCGGTTATTATCAACAAAACACAGTCCTGAACTTGTGGAAATTAGAGAGAGAAGAGAGGGAAACTGAAGAACCAGGCCCATCCAATACACAAGAAAGGCAAAGAAATCGTAGGAAAAGTGGAAAGAAGCCCTTAGGAATTATTGCATACAATAAGGGGAAGACCGGAATAGACATCTCTGACCAGATGGCATCCTATGAAACGGCACTTAGGAAGGGTATAAAATGGTACCGCAAGCTTGCCATTGCACTTCTATTAGGAGTCTCAGTTGTGAATGCTTGGATTGTGTATAAAAAAGTAACTGGCAAAAAGATGCAACTGAAAGAATTCAAAGAGAAAATAACTTTGGCACTCCTGGATTTTGAAGAGACTTTACCCCGGCAAAGGAGACCAGCGTCTACATCACATTTAATTCTTGAAAAGAAAAATGTTCAAGGAAAAAGATCAGAAGAAGATGCAAACAATGTTATGAAAAAATCACAAAAGAGAGAGGCAGAGAAGAAGCAAGGAAACATGCTAAGAATGTGCATACGTATTGCAGCTCTTGCCCTGGGAAACATTCTTTTGTCTAGAATGTTTTAGAGATTTTCATAAATAAATTACAATAATTATATTCACATAAAAGGCTTTGTATTTTGTAATCAAATAAAAGGATTTTTTTTATATAAAAATGTATTTGTGTTTATTTCCTAAATAGATTACAATAAGTATTTTCATGTAAGTCTTTGTAACCAAAAACAACGGAAGTAAAAAAAAAAAAAAAAAAAGGGTTCCACCATCCACCTGGCTCCACGTGCCGGAACCTGGATGCAGTTACTTATATCATTATAGTTTTATCATTATAGTATTATTTTGTGCATTATACATGCACATAATAATACAAATAAAACATAAAAATGCTAAATATATTTCACTATAAACTGATTTGAGTAACTGTAACAGAACACTGGATATTTAATAAATTTTGTCCCCAACGACAAGTATAATATATAAAAATTTTCCTCAGAGCCCACAGATTTCAAATAACATAGTAATTTCCCTATACTGTCACATATATTTGTGTGCTGCGCACCGCAATTCCAGTTTGTTGTTGAATATGGAGGTTGACGTTCTTATTTGAATACATCATTTAAGATAAGTCTACTTTTACAGTTTAAATGAATTTTAAATTTATAGACCACGGAAGATCACGGAAGTATTTGTCGAAACGTTTGGAAATAAAGAAGAATATTTGCCATCGTGTTTCCACTCCTTTTCATATATATATATATATATATATATATATATATATATATATATATATGTGTGTGTGTGTGTGTATATATATATATTATGCAGGAAGGAGGCGTCAAGGGCGAATCCCCGAAAAAACGCCACCCCAATAGAAGAACAAGAGAGTCAAAATCAAGGTCCATGGTTTTTCAGATGCCTGGACACTGCGTTTGAGAGATTGGAGGTAATAAACAGGGGTAAAGATGGATTGAGGAAGACTTTTCCAGAGTTCACCGGTTCAGTAAGTGAAAAATTGAAAATACCGATGAACCCTTGCATTAGACATTGGACAGAAAAAGAATGAGAACGTGTCGAAAGTCTGGTACTGAGTGCTCTCCTTAAAGGAGGAGGCATGCAGTTAGAGAGTTCAAAAGAGCAATGTCCGTTATAATAGCGATAGTAAAGAGAGAGTGAGGCAACATTTCGGAGAAAAGAGAGGGATTGAAGACAGTTAATAAGAGGTGAGGTGGGGAATTGATGAGACGAAAAGCCCTTGATTCTATCCAGTCAAGTACGGCTGTGTGGGTTGAGCCACCCGACACGTGAGAAACGTACTCCATACAGGGGCGGACAAGACCCTGTAGAGAGACAACAACCGAGTCGGGATAAAGAAACAGCGGAGCCAGTACAACACACCTAATCTTTTAGAGGCTGTTTTACAGTAGAAAGAGAGATATGTGATCTTTCCAGGAAAGCTCACAAAAAACGAAACACCAAGAATGTTAAGAGAAGAGGAAGGATTAAGTTTGTATTGTTGAAGGTAAGGAGATGGTGGTGTGGAAGATTGTGACGAGTAGACAGATGGAGGAACTGAGTTTCTGAGGCATTGAAAGCCACAAGGTTTTCTCTGCCCTAATCAGAGATAGCAGAAAGATCAGAAAACAGGTGTACCATAGTCGTCCTACCCGAAGCATGGAGTGACTGTTGAGAGGGGCGCATTGTGAAGCGCGTGGGGAAGTAAAAGAGTGGAATCATCGGCATAGGAGTGAACAGGGAAGGAGGTGGGATTTAAAAGATCATTGATGAATAAAAGGGAAAGAGTGGGGTGACAGGACAGAACCCTGAGGGACTCCAATGTTGATAGCTTTAGGTGAAGAGCAGTGGTCATCTACAAACGCAACTATAGATAGGCCAGAAAGGAAATCATAGGTAAAGGTAGAGAAAGAAAGAGAGAAACCAAAGGAGGGCAGTTTAGAGATTAAAGATTTGTTCCAGACGCTATCCAAATCTTTTGATATGTCTAGCGCATTAGCAAACGTTTCACCGAACTCCCGAAAGGAGGATAACCAAGAGTCAGAGAGATATGCAAGAAGAGCGCCAGTAGAGTGTCCCTTGTGGAACCCATACTGCCGTTCTGAAAGAAGATTTTGAGAAGAGAAGTGTTTAAGAATCTTCCTATTAAGGATAAATTAAAAAACGTTGGAAAGACAAGAAATCAAAGTAATTGGACGATAGTTGGAGGGTTGAGAGCGGTCACCCTTCTTTGGGACATACTGAATGAAAGCGAACTTCTAGCACGAAGAAAAAGTACCATATGAGAGAGAGACGAAAGAGTTTGCCTAGATATGGTGCCAGCAGAGAAGCACAATTCTTGAGAGCAACAGGAGGAACACCATCAGGACCGTACATCTTCCTAGAGTTGAGCCGAAAGAACATATTTGGAAGAGATTCAAATTTCATGCATAATAAAGTCAGAGGGGGAGAAGATGGAGGAATAGCACCGGAATCGTCCAGGGTTGAGTTCGATGTGAAACTTTGAGTAAAGAGTTCGGCTTCATCAGGAGAAGAGATGGCAAATGAGTCGTCAGAACAAAAAGAGAGGCAGGCAGAAGTAAAGTTGCTGGAGAGGTTCTCAGCTAGATGCCAGAAAGAGCGAAAAGAATTAGAATTGGATAGGTTTTCACATTTCTGTCTGATGAAGGAATTTTTGGCGAGTCGAAGAACATATTTTGCACGATTTCGGGCAGAAATATAAGCTAAGTGAGAGTCAAGAGTTGGATGTTTTTTTGCACTACTAGTTGGAGTATAATATAGAATGTACGCTTCCATGCCTGAGCGAATCATCTGCCCAAGGAAGCAGTAATTATTCCATGGGAAATCAGAGAAGTACTGCCTGAGGGCCTCCCACTCAGCGGCACCATATATATATATATATTATATATATACACACGCTGTTCTTTAATATTAGTGAGGTTTCATTATTGTTATTGTATATACTAGTAGATATAATAAAACAATAAATACAGTATATATACAAACAAAGTTCCGACTACATAATAACAAATAATTTATAAACGTTTATTTAAAAAACGAATAAATGTTTAAAATAAATAAACAATTATTGAAGTTTGTTCGGTGTCCCCTCGAAAGAAAACAAAAGGAGGAGGAAGTAAAAATAAGGAGAGACCCTTATAGATCGGAGGTCGAGCAGAACAGAATTAGGAAACATAATTTAATTTCTATTTTTCTTCATAACTTTTGAATTCTATTTTCTCTCGTAGAAGTTTGTATGTAAAGAGTAGAAGTAAATGTTGCTTAAATGCAGGATAGGTCTCTCGTTACGTTTTATGCAATGATTTTTTTTTATAGAATGAGAATATGAATCAACTTTATTAAATCCTTTAAGGCTTAGAAATCTTTTGAAAGACTTTTCTAACCAGCACAAGATCAGTAAAGTGCACACTGGACACGAAAAGATTGATTTACTATATGTACAAAGGCCTTTATTGATTTGAACAAAAGGTGCAATTTAAATGTATCGAGTTTGAAATATTGTGAGATTTAATTATTTTAAAATTTAATTGAATAAACTCCAGCTGAAATAAAAATATAAAACGTTCAACATTTTGAGAATTTTTTTTTCATTCGACACAGTTACCATTTCGTTTTCATTTCCGATTTGAAGGTTTGAATTCTTGAAATGGAAATCATTTCCGGCTTTGAGAGAAAGGCAAACTCACAACCTAATTTTAACCTAAAATAACCTACAGTCACCTTAGTACGTCCTAATCTAATCTAACTAACCAAACCTATTTTAATGGTCAGTGTGAAATTATAGAAAGGGAGAATAAATAAATGTATTTGAAATGAAACTCATCTGATGTCATACTTTGGATTAATCTTTTAGATTAAGAGTGAAATGAAAACAACCTAAAGCGGGAAGTGACGTTTAGACTTCCCATTTTTAGAGGAAAAAATAATAAAAAAAGGCAATAAAATTCCAACACAGACAAAAAATCGCCCAAAAACAACATTTCAAAAATAAACAAAAACTAATTGGTAATAATTATATTTCTCTTCTGATATTTCTTTTTGACGAAAATAAAAAAAATAAAAAAATAAAACCCAAACATTACTATTTGCTAATTTTTGGAGTTTATATTTTAATTTTTCTGCGAAGTTTTTTCCTCATCCGTATATTTAAAAGAAGTTTCAGTTAAATTTTCATAAATACTAATAAAGTCCAAAAGCAAAACACAAAGTGAAATAACGTTAACTGTAATATATCATACTTCAAATAGTTTATTTACTACTTTCTTTGCCAGCTCCGGTAACTCAGTGAGTAACACCGTTTCCTTATAAGCGAAGGGAAGATACCGAGGTCAGGGGTTCGAATCCCGAAGGTGCTGGCTAAAATAATCCAGGAGTTCGCACAATGCGCCACATATGCGGCCTCAGCAATGTACTAGTTTCTGGTGCTCGTGACTGATTATTGTTACTATTTCTTTGGTTAATTCGAATTTCACATTTACTGTTGAGAAATTTATGTTTGAAGGCAGTATTTTCCCGTTCTGTAAGACTATGTCATTAACACTGGTTTTTAACTTCTTTCATTCGGCCGTCAGTGTAAAATATTTAGGTGACACACCTTAATCTTCACTAGTGATAAAATCAGCCTTCTCATTACTCACTATTATGGTGGTCCAACAAATTTTTCACATTTACTTTTCTTTCTTTCCTTTCCCCTTTTTTAAGGGTCTGAAGAAAAATAACCAAAATTTAATTTTCTGACTGGCCAAATATTTCAGCGACGCAGCTGATCATGGTTTGTGACCCACTGGTGGATCCCAACCCACAATTTGCCAGCCATTGGTGTATAATGAGCGACTGGCGGTCGAAGCTCAAGGCTAACAAGCTGAGCAGTGTGCGCAATGGGATTTACAAACAAAATAAAACACGATATTGGAAGGGCTCGGGTATTTCTTTCGTAAAAAGAAAGAAGTAGAACTTCATGGCTGTTAATAGAAAAAAGTTAGGTTTAGTTGTTAACACAAATGAAAGAAGTTTAGTTCTTTTCTTAATCTGGAGAATTTATCATATAAGTGGGTGATAATTATCAATTATCTTACCAGTGAGGAGTGATGGAAAGTAAATCGATATTTCAAATAAGTGATTTTAAATAACAAGGTTCGTATGGATATATATGTATCTCGGTCGGTAGTTGTTGATTTACCATATAATGATGCCTCAATTCATTATTGTTTGTGATCATTATATTTTGTGTAACTGGAAAGAAAAGTATGTTTTGGTTTTAATGTTAATTTATGAATTATATTTGGTACTTGTTATAAGTTTTATGGCCTGTGTTTATTGCTAAATGGTCACATGTGCACCTTGAATAAAAAATTGGTTTAATAAAGAATGGATGGTTTTGTTGTGCTTATTTTATGGTGATCCAAAAAATTGTTAGCTGAAATGCAACTTGGAAAATAGTGTTCCATTGCTATAGAATTTTTTAAATACAAGTTATACTCGTATATATATATATATATATATATATATTCTTGGCTATGTTGTGGAGGAAACAAATAGATATAACCCACACAAAACTTAAAAATATATCTTCTGCAAATAATTTTCAGGTTATTTAATGAATTTCTATTTACTTTTTCTTTTTTGGATTAATGATATTCTCGAATTTAGTGTTTTGTTGCGAGGAATATAAGAAACAAGAAAAGAAAAATACCATTTTTTAACTTGTTTTATTAAATACATATAGAGTATAGGAACACAACAAATGAGTACACAAATGGTAACTACAAAAAACAACCTTGACTATTCGAATAAAGAAGGCAAACTTTTAGTCAAAATCCATTTGGGTTTCTACGTCTGGCATCAGACTACGTGAAATCATTCTAGCTCTGATAAGACCATCTCGTGCTTCAATCCCAAATACCAAACTTGAAGAGTCCGTCACTAATTTAATACAACGCTCTACATTCTGGGTATGAACGGGATAATTTAGAATGTTCAATATGTTTTCTTTGATAGCTAAAATTTCTGCTTTTGTTAGATTTATTATAAGAGGTGACACACTTTGTTTAGTATCATTCAAATTAATTATTTCATCCCAGTCCTTTGCATCGAAATTAAGATTAGGAACCTTGAAATCTCTCAATTCTAAAGTTTGACCAATCTCATTTCGCATGTCCATGATTTTTCTTACAACTTTTTCAAGTTTTTCCGTAACTGAGTCACACAACATTGCCAGAAGATTATTTTCCGGGTGAACAAAATAAGCATTTCGGGATATATACTTTCTAACAATTTTTTATGATTCTCTAGGCAAATGTTTAACCCTATTAATAGCAGAAAACACATATCTTGGGCCATCTATGTAATTAGGTCTACACTTGATGTCAAACCAATTAAGACCATAATTTGTCACAACTAAGTGTGTCATTGTGTAAAGTTTCTTTGTTGGTTTCACTGTTGAAACATAAAACCTACAAGCCCTATTAACAAGAGTTAACCATCTAGCATGACAAAGAGGATCAGGCTTTACATGAGCAAGGTGTTCATCAACTGCTGATCTCCACGAAGATCATCAACAATGTTTTGTGGTAGGTATAATCAAAGCTGGGCACTTGCGGTATTTTTTGCGGTACTGCGGTACTGCGGTACTACCGCACTACCAAACCGGTACCGCATAACGCAGTACCGCAAAGGATCGCTGAAAGTACAGCAGTACCGCTACCGCATTCAAATTTCCCGCGGTACTTTCCGCGGTACCGACAAACACGACTTTTCAAAAAATTAACACTTTTTTTGAAGTAAACCTTATTACAGGAGTACAGTAAGACGAATGCTGCGTGTGTTGCATCAGCCTAACTCTAGACACGTTAAGTTTTCGTTCAGAACATGTTACGTTGCCATCCTATCACAACGCCTCAGTGCAGTGCTTGCTTTTGAGCCGGTTGCACGTGTGTTACATTTCTGTGACAAAGATCGATTTTTAGCCATTATGGCAGAAATTTCAGGTGCGAAATCGCCGATATGCAATTTCTGAAAATATGTGCTATTACTTGTGTTGTTCTTGTGTGCAGTACCGCAGTACCGCAGTACCGCGGAACGCACCAGGGGGACCTGAAAAAGTACCGCAGTACCGCGTAACGCACTGGGCATGCTGAGGTACCGCAGTACCGCGTAACGCACCCCCAAATTTTGGTACCGCGCCCACCACTGCGTATAATAGTTCTTTATCATAGTTATAGGTTTGAATTGAACTACTGGATTGTTTTCACAAAACTTAATAGCTTTCCCGAGAGGTCCAACAAAGGTACTTGCCCCAGATGTTGCACCATCCAATGATTCAAAAATATGTCTTAGAGGTAATTCATTTGTATGGAGCATACAAATGAACCATTGAAATGGCCTACCAAATGCTTTCTCCATAACATGAATCATACCTCCTTTATAACCAGTGTTGGTATTTGTGCTATCACAGCCTATTACAGCTATATCATTTTGTAGATGTCTCTCTTTAATAACTGACAGTACTGAATTTACTATGTCTGCAGCCTTACTCGATGCTGGTGTCTGATGGGTAATATATTCTCTACCTGGTTCAGCAATCATTATATAGTGTTCTTCACTCTTCTTTTCACTGTGCCACCTATCATTGACTTTCACTTTACTTAAAGTCTGATCCTTTTGACCATCGAAGTATATGGAAGTAATAGGATTCACTTTATCACTTTTCAATGTTTTTCGAGGTCTTTCTCTTTCTCTTCGCACTTTACTTCTGTCTATTACGAGATAGTCATCTTCTTTAGTGATCATACCAACATCTATCAAAGTCGCAGTTGCAATGGCAGCAGTAGCACGATCTGATACACCAAATCTATATGCCTGCATTGCAACATGCTATAAAGACCTTCTCATTTGGCTTCCATTATTTTTAAAACCACAGTTTTCAGTTTCCGTTATTCCATTGTCACTGTCTTCATCTGAAGAATTTTCTACTAAGCTCAAAGGCTGAACTTCAGTGAGACAATTGATGGTTTTCTTTTCTTTACTTACTTGTTCTGAGAGCTTTCTCTTGTATTTCTTTTGTAAAATTTGTGTGGCATGCACATCTACACTACCTATGTACATTTTACGATCGCTCCTCTGATCAAGTAGAGTAAAATGAACGCAAAATGAACGAGTGCAGAGCAGCTGCAATGTTGATCGATTATTGCAAAGAGGGGTAGGGGTTAGCACCCATGGAGGGAGGGGGTTGGCACCAAAAAAAAGGAAGAGGGTATGCAAGGAAGGGAGATGGGTTTATCCCCCAAGCTGCATGAAGGTGGGAGTGGTGGTTTACTCCCAAACCTAACCTAAGAGAGAGAAGGAGAGAGGAGAGAGAGCATCTTTTCGCCTGGAAATCCAGGCGCATAATGATCGCTCTTGACCTCACAGTTGGCTTAGAAGGTGTAATCAGCCAGGTGGCTTAGAAGGTTTAAGCAACCAGTTGGCTTAAAAGGCGTAACCAGCCATTTGGCGTAGTATGCTTCAGCATCGCAGCCAACAGGCTTAGAAGGCTTAATCCGCCAGTTGCCTTAGAATGTCGCCGCAATTTGGATGTCCGTAACACGGAATAAATAAAGACTTTCAGAGCTCATCCCATCAGCAACACGTGGCTGAGATGACGGCTGCCCCAATCGTCTACGTATAGACTTTTAGAAGCTCATCCCATCAACCACATGTGGTCGAGATGAGGGCTACACCAATCGTCTAAGTATAGACTTTATGACCTTCAGTATAGACATTAGGAGCCCACCCATCAGTAGCCCGAGGCTAAGATAGGGCTACAACCAATCGTCTAGACCTTAAGACCTCTCAGCAGTAACACAGTATTACATAGCCGACTTACCCGGCTTTACTTACCAACACCTGATTGACCAAAGCCAATTTACCTACGGCTTTTACTTACCAGTTCCTGATAGACCGACAAGGTCTCTAAAAACGACCCATTTAATAGACAGAGCTAGTAAGCATAAACAAATACATTTATGGGGCCACGGTAGACCGACAAGGTCTCAAAAAAAGGCAACGCCAATAGTTTATTCTATTGAGCTTCTCATGGCAGAAAACCACCACGAGGCCAATGTGATGTTTAGGTGAGCGATCTTTTAAACAAAAAATCGAATATGATAAACCAAATTTAATACAGAAAATTTTTTTCACCGTCATATACAAATCTATCTTTAAACTATAACATAAAAAAACATTAATATAATTTTTAAACACAATAGAAATTAAATTAGGAATAACTATTTCATTTCTCGTCAATTAGTGAATTATCCAAACATCGTGTTATTTAAAACAAATTTTCGCATTAATATACAAATTTATCTTTTAACCATACCTTACCTTACAACCTTACAAAGGCTCCGCGCGACGACTCCTCACTTCGCAAAAGTCAAGCTTGTCGCCCCTCCTCTCGAGTTGGCCTGGTGAAGTAGTGAGTTGGTTTCTTGTGCTCTCCACCTCACATAGCCAGGTACGCCCTGCTTATCGGGGATTGTTCTGAGCCAGGCGTCTAATCTACTTCTGAAGATGTCCACTGCACCTCCATTCGTGTTTCTTAGGCCTTTGGGCTGCTGATTAAACAGTTTTGGTCCTCACACAGCAAAACTATTTTCTTTCAGGGTTAAGGATGTTCCCTGTCTCGCCTTTAATTTCGGAATACGATACAGTCTACCGTTTCTACTTTCCACCGTTGTTTAGGGAGTTATAGGGTTCAGAGTAAGATTAGGGACTAATTTCTCCATTATTTTCCAAGTGTAAATATTGGTGTATATCTCTCTCTTTTCCTTTCCAGTGAATATAGGTCTAATTCGCGTGACCTTACCCAGTAATTTAGTTCTTTGCACTCGTTGATCTTGGCTGTGAATCTTCTCTGGATACCTTCCAGCTGTCTAATGTCTTCTTTTTTATATGGGGATGTTAGGACCGAGCAGTATTCCAATTTGGGTATGATCAGGGTTTTCAGTAGAGGAATCATTACATTCGTATCCCTTCTTTTAAAGGTTCTCAATACCTGCACCGTTATTCTCTTCCCTCTGTTTACTGCTATCTTATTTTGTGTTTCAAATTTCGCATCATCTGTCATCACAAACCCTAAATCTTTTGCTTTAGAATTTCTCTGAATTTAATGTCCATTTGGGATATAATATTCCATGGATTTTAGATCTTCACATTTTCCCTACCGTAACACCTGAAATTTCTCGGTGCTAAACTTCATATTGTTGTCTTCCGTCCACTTGTAGATTCTGTTTATGTCGGTTTGTAGAGCTCCTATATCTTCTGGGTTTTTTATTTTTCTACTGATCTTTATATCATCCGCAAAGGATGTTACTGTGCTGTCTCTGGTAAAGTCCTCATCTATGTTAGCATGATTATGAAGAGTAGTGGAGCTAATACTGTTCCTTGTGGTACTGAGCTGAGGACCTCTGATTCTGATGAAGATACTCCTTGTACTGTAACGACTTGCCGCCGCTCACTAAGGAAATTATATATCTATTTCCCTACTTTTCCTGTTATTCCCATATATTTCAGTTTATGTATTATGATTCCATGGTCACACTTGTCAAACACTTTAACAAAGTCTGTGTATATTACATCATAGTTTTCATTACTTTCAAGTGCATCAATAATGTTGTAGTGTTCCATCAGTTGTGATAGGCATAATCTCCATGACCGAAACCCATGTTGGTTATCATTGAATTTTTCTGAGTTTCCAAAAAGTCATAGATTTTCTGTCTAACTATTCTTTCAAATATTTTAGTGAGATGAGATGTAAGCGACACTGGCCTATAGTTTTTGGCTTCGGATCGATCTCCTCATTTATATATCGGGACTATGTTCGTGCTCTTCAGGATGCCCGGTATTTCTCCCAGTCTAGTGATCGTCTCCATATTCAGTATAGGGGTTCAGCGATTGCATTCTTGCAGTTTTTGATCAGTGTGGCATTCCATTTATCCGGTCCTGCCGCTGAGTGTGTTTTTAGTTTCCCTATAGCTTGTAATATCATCCGTCGTAAAATCGAAGTCCGTTATACTTTCCCCTTGTAGTTTTTATTCAAAGAACGCGTACTGAACTTTTAATATTTCAGATACTTCTGTTAGATCATCAGATAAAGCACTGTTCTCGTTTTTTAAAGGTCCGATAGTTGCATAGTTTTTCGACTTTTTGCGAAATTATAAAAGTACTTTGAGTTAACCTTTATCGCTTCTATAACGTCGTCGTCTTATTTTTCTGTATGCTTCTCAATTAGTTCCTCTAAGACGTCATCGATACTTTGCAGTTTATCATTTAATATTTTTCTGATGTCGTTATCTTTACAGTTACTTAATTTTGCAGTCACTTTTTCTCTTTCGAAATAATGCCCTCTTTTGTCTCTCGAACCTGCTTCTCTTTCATCTTTGTTGTATTTTTGAGACATTTTTTTTTCACAATTTCTAACGTCTTCTCCTCTAACGTCATTAGCATCTCCTCCGTTGTCTTGGCCTTGAAAATGGTTTTCCAATCTACTACTTCCATGCTGGATGTAACATCTTCCCAGTTTATAGCTTTGAGTGAAAATTAAAAATTTCGAATTTGCTTCTTTCTGTTGTGTGTGCTCTTTCCTTTCCTATTGCCTTTATATTAGTTGTTATTTCAATGATGTTGTGGTCCGATATCATAGTTGGGGATTTCTACCTTATCAATTATATTACTGTTGTTTGTGAATACCAAATCTAGGCAGTTGTTTTTTCTTGTTTTCTGTTATTTCTTGCGTGAACATAAATACATCAGCTTAAGCAAGAAGCATTTTTACCTGCTCCTGGTCTTCTCGTGTGCCCCCTTGTCCTGGTGTATATATATATATTATTTTCTTTTCCTTTTATATTTTATGAATGGGAAATTAAAATCACCACAGAGAAAAATATTTGGGGTTGGAGAGTGTAGATCTTTTACCCAGTTTCTCACATCTGTAATGGAATCTGAAGATTTTGAGGTTGGCGTGTTCGGGGTCTGTACATTACAATTAGTACCATATTTAATTTTTCAACTTTTGCTGCTACACATTCTACGTAGCTGTTTGACGTACTTATAGTCTTTTCTGCCATATGCCTTTCACGTGTGTAAATAGCACATCCTCCTTTACGTCTCACTGTTCTGTCGGCTCGGAGGATGGTATAGATGTCAATTTGTATTTCTTTTTTGTCAATACAGGACTCACAGTTTTCACAGTGAGCCTGGCAGTCCTTTAGATGAGTTTCCGTAAGGCATGTAAAGTCTGCTCCGGCTTCTTGCATGAGTCCTTTCAGGCATAAAACTTTGTTCCGGGAATGGTTTGATTTAAGGCCCTGAATGCTGGCTAGGATTATTTTTATTTTTTCTCTATCGTTTTCGCATACAGGTGGTTCCGATTTGTTTTCCAATAGGGGTGCCGGTTTCGTTGCTTGTGGTCTTCCGAGAATTTACCTCTTTTTATCTTTGTCGATACCTGTTGTCCCGATAACCCATGAAGTGCCTTTGTGCGTGCCTTCTGTCCGGCTCTTGGATTCCTATATTTGTCAACTGATTTTGTAATTGCTGGATAGTATTTAGCAGCTGAATTGTGTTGGCTGCGTCTAAAAATTGGCACTCTTCTTTGATGTTCGTTTTTCCTGTTCACTCGTTGCTTTCCTTTGAGGGTGGTGGTAACGGCATTTTTTTCCATATTTGCAACTCCCATATCTTGCATAGGTGTTGGAGACCGTAAGATGGTGGAACTTGCATTTCTTATCAAATTTGCAGTAGCCACTTGTGTAATGCATGTTGCATAATGTGGGATGTGCATATGTGCTGCTATCTTTTTATCATTTCACTCGTTGAACAGTTTGACTACTTCGCAACTTTTACTTATTTCTTTTCTTTCATCTATGTCTTCCTTCCATATCATATTGTTTATATTGGTATTCGTTATTAAATTATTGTTCGTTATTATGCTGTTATTCGTTATTTCGTCCTCTCTCCCATCCACCCGGTTTTTCGTTGGGACATTTCAGGACCCTTATGTCCCCATTATTTCATTCTTTTTTGTAATATTCGAGTCTGCTATCTCCATTTCATTAAATACTGCGAATGAGTTTACCGTCTGTGTACATGCGCCACAGAAACATTTGATCCCCACGATGTGTTTCGCCTTCGAGACAAGTTATTTCCCTACCATTCCAATTCATGCAGATAAAGTCTTGCAGTCGTTGACAGAAATCACACTTAACCGCCGAGTTTTCCGTTGTTTCCAGATTACACAAATTACAGATTAAGTGAGAATTTGGACCCATAGCCATTTCTATTCCTTAATTAGTGTAAAAAGAAATACCCACACAAATTCTTTCTTTATTTCTTTATTTTTATTTATATTTCTTTCCTTTCGATGGTCGAGGGTTTTTTGAGGGTTTTCTGACCTTTGCGTTTTATTACCTTCTTCTTTCCTTGTTTCAAACTTTCTCGAATACCAACCGTATTTCGTTTTGAATATATACTTCAAAACTGGTGATAAATTATGTAAACTGTATTGCATTTTCTTAGTTTTAATGAATTTCACTTTATATATTATATGCACGGATTCACTGATACTTTATACACTTTCGAGCGTAAACAGAATAAACCGCCGAGTAGTTTATTCCCTTCTAATTTGGGTGTTAAATACAGAGAGAGAGAGACAACACGTCCAATCACCACAAGGTACAAGCAAACATTCAATCCAAAACAGCGCATATCGTTAAAAATTTCAGCTAGTTATATAAAAATTTTTCACCTTAATGTACAAATTTATCTTTAAACTATTATGTAAAAAAATATAACTTTATATTAAAACTAGATTTTAAGTTTTAGTAGGGCTTACCCAGCAAATTACATTTTCTATGCATATTTATAAAAATGGAATTTTTGGCATAACTTAGATATTTTGCGCAATCACAGTTCAATAAATGGAATTAATATGATTTACTCTAATTAGTTTCTCTCTCCAACATTACTGCACTATTTTTAATGTGATTTTTTTATTATATTAAATCTTACTATTCATGGAATAAAGTAAACTTTCTACAGTGCAATTCTCGAATTAAACACTGCCTTGAGGATTTGGTTCCTAATACAGCGTATTGTCACAAACACATTTTAAAACGTATAACTATGGGGCTTACTATCCAGCAATAAAGCATTATTAAATGCTTCGTTATTATTTCTAATCAATTGTATATATTTCTATCCTTAGTATGTAAACTGTCATTATATTAATAATATTTGTTATGTGGACTATAGTCTGCCACTAAACCTTTTCATTTTCATTTTCATTCATTCTCTCTCTCTCTCTCTCTCTCTCTCTCGCGCTCTCTCTCTATCCGTCCTGCGCATGAGCAGATTCGACTATCGTAGAAATTCCTAAACGCCCACAAAGGTATCACTGCCCAATCACGAAGTCCGTGATCTTGTGATTGGTGTACAGCTATTCGTCACTCGAAATGGGGTAGCGCAGTCACATATAAAAATGGGGCATTTTCAGCTCGGCTCCATATTAGCTGATATTTTCCATTGAATTACCAGCATTACTAGCCGTCATGAGTAGAAACAGTCAAACAGAATTCTATTCTTCACCACAGGTGTTTGAAGTTGGAGATCTTAGGTAAGCCACACACACACACACACACATATATATATATATATATATATATATATATGAAAGAGTGATTTATCATGTCTTCTTGCAGTGCCGGTTCAACCCTCCATCTTTTTGTCGCCGCCAACCGGAAAGAATTATTTTCAGCGCAACAAGTGGCAAACATTTGTGAAGCCGAACAGAATGATACACGAAGGAGGCACAGATGAGATATAAGTAGAAAAATTAATAAGCTCGTATGTTATAAATTTCTCTATTTACCCATAGATCTCTTTTAAGCAACTTTTACTATACAATGAGTTTATCAAAGTATGTGTGAATGACCCAGCTAGGCTAATTGTTTATTATCTACCCATGGGTTCGAGACCCGGTGACGGCGGGCGATGGGTAGTATACCCAGCTAGTCATCATTCCATCATTTCATTTGTAGATAAATGGTAGAAATTAGGTATTTTAAAGTGTCCGCGTTATGATTTATTACACAATCTTTACTAATTTGTGAAATGTGATTTAATCTGATTAACGCCTCTCTCTCTCTCTCTCTCTCTATATATATATATATATATATATATACACATAAATATATCATGTGTCATTCAGCTCGGTGATTAATACGGTTCTACACAATATTAATCAAGAATCCTTTGCAAGTGTTAGTTATTTTTATAAAGATCCATAATTTAAGCATATTTTGACTCGTACCAAGAATGATTTACTGCAAACTTTAAAGGGAGGGATTTTATCGCTGGTTTAACCTAGCCCTTCGTCAAACTGGTACAATTAAGCTAACCGTGCAATCAGTTAATCTATCTAGACCATTCAACTAGACTAGCCAGTAACCAGGCATTCAATATTTTCCCTTAGATCTCTTTTAAGCAGCTTTTACCATACAAAGAATGTATTAGAGTACATGCGAATGACCCGTTTAGACTAATTGCTTAGTGTTTATTATTTTCCAGGGTACCCTAGCTGTTTACGCGTCTCTCTCTCTCGCAGCACAAACGCCAGCTTTTCAGACTTTCTTCAGAAAAATGTATGAACTGGCCAAAAGTAATTTTAAAATTTCTGTCTACAACCGTGTCCTCTCTCCTTAAAGTACCGATGCGGAGCTCGATCATGTTATAGAAACTTTTCTTAATAATTTTGAAGAAACTCAAATCGTGGACGAGGATGTGGACACAAAGGTACAAGTTTTACTGCACACTCAGCCCAGCGATTGTCGTATCATCGACGAAGTGATGAGTTTTTCCTTTTTTGTGTGTTTCGTGAACGGACAACCATATATCTTCAACAATTTATTAAATGATAGTCTTGAAATTTTTTTTATAAAATATTACGTAATAGCGTTTATGGTATTCAACACAATTTTACGTAATATGTCCTTCAATGTTCTCACACATATAGGAGTGACATTACCATCAATTTTTTTTTATACATTATATATTTATATCCAACTTAAAACAGTTACAGAATTAGTATCCATTACAGTTTAAATAAACTACAGAGCATAAGACTCGTTCTTAAACGCTACACAATCTAATACTATTGGAGACATTTTATATTTTACACAATATTTTTGCAATTGCTTAAGTTACAGTTATCTATCTATATCTTTATATATATATATATATATATATATATATATATATATATATATATATATATTAGGGTGTGCCAATTACATAGAAGTGAATTTTTAATTTTATTTTTTTTAAACGACCAGGGTATATTATTGTTCAATTTAATGTAGAAATGCAACATAAAAAAATTGAAGGAGCTGCATCAATATTTAGGACTTGCTCAACAGCATTTAATGTTACAGTATTTAGCTATGTTTTTAGTAATTTGTCAAGTTCTGCACATTATGTTTCTTGGTAAAGCATTCTTTCTTATATAAGTATTTCACATAAGTGGAGTTATAGAGCTACTGAACAAGTATTAGTCACACATTCTCTACACATCTGTACAGGTTTAAACGTAAACAAACAAGGAAAGCAGCTATGCACCAGTTGGCACACATGACACGTCAGTCGTTGTTCTCAAGCACTGCTGGTGGGTTGTGTTAAACTGTGTTTTTCTGCTCAGCCACATACAGTAATTGTTCAGTTTTTTTGCTTTTAGTGTCTACCAAGAACGGCAATGAAAACAAGACGCTACAGTGATATTTGGTTAGTTGGTAAATGTGAAGAAAAATTTAGTGCTGCAAAGTTACCATCAAGGCGTGATGTACTAAAAGTGTTATTTAATTTTCATACTGATAAACAAATGAGTCTGAAGGAACGTGTTAAGAAAACTTCGTTTAATTTTGCCGATTTGGGAAAGAGCACGTACACCTACAACAACTGAATTACATGTGCGTGAGAGAGTTGTACGTCTTCATAAAGAATGGCAGTCACTCAAAAAAAACATAAATAGATCAACATCTACACAAAGCAAGAAACGTGATATTTTTGGCGAGTCACTGGATGATTTATTTGATATTGCACACCAGGATGCCATGAGTTTGATTAAGATTGAGGAAGATCGCTTATTCTTACAAGGTCAAAGAGAAAAAGGCCGTCGTGGATCAATGATAGGAGTAGACATGAAACTTTCAAAGAAAGAAGCTAGCAGAATTGAGCGATCACTAGCATATGAAAGGCAAAAAGAGAAACAGAAATATTTGCAGGAAGCATATACATCATCAGCAGCAACAATTAATGAATCGATAGAATTAGAATCATCAGGAGAATCATCTGATAAAAGTGATCATGCTGATTTTGATCAAGAGATTGCTCATAAGGCTGTTTTGTCTAGGTGTTCTAACAGAGGTCGTGTTCAAGTTGTTACGCAAGAAGTTGCTGCAGCACTAGATCGAACAAAAATAAGTAGCAGAAATGCTGTTCACGTTTTCTCAGCAATGGCTTCATCTAATTTGCTCAGAGCTCCCAGAAGTGAGTTACAGATTAGCCACAGAACAATTCATCGAGCCAGAAACAAACATCGTGAATCTCTAGCAGCAGAAATTCGAGCATCTTTTGATCCAAAAGTACCCCTTACTCTCCACTGGGATGGAAAAATTATGGATGATTATACTGGAGCTGTTCAGAAGACTGTAGAGCGTTTACCAATTTTAGTGTCTGGTAAAGATATTACAAAATTACTTGCTGTTCCAAAGTTCAATACTGGGAATGCTTCTGGTATTGCTGATGCTTGTCTGACAGAAATAAGAAAATGGGGACTAGAAAATAGAATAGGTGCATTGTGTTTTGACACTGCACCAATTAATACTGGATTGAAAGGTGGGGTTTGCCTTAAAATTGAAACAGAATTAGAGAAAGATCTGCTGAGTCTTGCATGCCGCCATCACATATTTGAAATTATGTTAGAGAAAGTATTTTCTCTGCATGATGCTGGTAGGTCACCTAATATTGAATTTTTTTCTCATTTCCGTGAATCTTGGCCTCATATTGATAAAACGCAGTATAAAACTCTACTTAATATAAATACTGGTAACATGGTAGAAGAAGAAAGGAGAAAAGGTCTAATTGCATTTGCTCTTCAGCAGTTGCAGTCAAAACAGCTTCGGGGAGACTATCAAGAGCTCCTAGAACTCTCCATTATATTCCTTGGAGGTACTCCCTCCCAAGCAATGTTCCCTCTAAGGTGTGCGCGTGTGCGCGCGCACACACGTTGTGAAACCAGCGCACACAACAAAATAAAATGCGCACAGGCTCAAGCATATCATGAGTCACGACAGTAAATGAAGTAATTTAAAAAATTTCAGTTTAATGATTTCTATAAAGAACAAATTAAGAAACCGCTTGAAAGAAAATCATTTGGACATACATGCTCATGCGAATTAAAATATACCTGAATGATGACGGATACTTAAATGATACTTAAATGAAAGGCACTTTCATTGAATGTTATTTTGATTATATTTTATTTTATTGAATTTTATTATTTTATTATTTTATTCCTATTTTGTGAATGGATAAAATCGTGTATTAATCTTGATAGTCTATTTTAAATTGCTAAATGCTAAAAATTGTTTTGAGAAATGATAACTAAATAGTCATTTTCAATTAATGTTATTTTTATTTTATTTCTTTATTTTGTTGAATTTTATTTTACTATTTTTTATTTTATTCATATTTTTAGAATGGATAAAATGTTTTCTTTTTTAAGAATATATAATATTGTAAACAGTTTTTTAATATCCATTTAATAGTACCGTAATGATGAAGCTATCACCTTATGGAAATAATATTTATTAAGTATTTAATATTTATATATATTTAATTTTGAAGATAATAGCGCTCAGAAAAGTTTGCACAATTTTTCACCATGAATCTAAATGTATGCACAACGAAAATTTCTTGCGCACACGGACTAAAAAAAATTAGAGGGAACATTGCTCCCAAGGCATCACATTTCGTAAACCTGGAGCAGTACACCGAGCTCGATGGATGGCACGAGCAATTTACGCCATAAAAATGTGCCTTTTCCAAGAACAATATTCTGTTCAGCACCGTCAAACTGCAATTAGGGGATCCCGCCTCTCCTATGTCAGAATGTTAGCAGATCACTTGTTACGAGTGTCACTGTTCGTCACAACTGTGTACATTAAATATTGGTTTACATGTACGTCATTATGTGATGCTCCAAGAAACGATCTCATGCTTCTAAAAACACTTGAAGACTACGCTGACAAAGAAGTTTCAACTGTTGCTTTGACTGCATTCTCACGACATTTGTGGTATTTATCTGAGATATCAGTAGGTCTAAGTTTTTTTGACAATAAAGTATCCCATGAAGAGAAGAGAAACATGATTTATAACATGAGAGTGCAACAAGGTTCCGAAGAGCCTCCAAAGAGGATTCCCCCTATAAAAAAAATTTCTTTATGTTCATTGGCTGACTTTGTGACAAAATCAACTAAAAACTTCTTTAGTATTTTGGGAATTGATGAAACCTTTCTCGGTAAAGACCCCGCAGACTGGTCCAGTGATGCAACCTACAATGAAGCTCAAGCAATTGTGTCATCTCTTAGAGTAACAAATGATTTGGCAGAACGAGGAGTTGCTCTCATGCAATCCTTCAATGAAAGCCTTACTCGTGACGAGGAACAGAAACAGTTCCTTCTTCAAGTGGTTGAGTATCATCGAAAGAAGTTTGATGAAGCTGTCAAAAATGTTGATTAAAGCTAAGTGTTAATGTTATTGAAAGTAAATGTTTGTTAATTAAAGGTAAATAAAATTAAAGGTAAATTTTTATGTTAATTGAAAGTAAATGTTTATATGTTAATTAAAGGTAAATAAAATTAAAGGTAAATTTTTATGTAATTGAAAGTAAATGTTTATGTTAATTAAAGGTAAATTTTTATGTTAATTGAAAGTAAATGTTTATGTTAATTAAAGGTAAATAAAATTAAAGGTAAATTTTTATGTAATTGAAAGTAAATGTTTATGTTAATTAAAGGTAAATTTTTATGTTAATTGAAAGTAAATGTTTATGTTAATTAAAGGTAAATAAAATTAAAGGTAAATTTTTATGTAATTGAAAGTAAATGTTTATGTTAATTAAAGGTAAATTTTTATGTTAATTGAAAGTAAATGTTTATGTTAATTAAAGGTAAATAAAATTAAAGGTAAATTTTTATGTAATTGAAAGTAAATGTTTATGTTAATTGAAAGTAAATGTTTATGTTAATTGAAAGTAAATGTTTATGTTAATTGAAAGTAAATGTTTATGTTAATTAAATGTAAATAAAATTAAAGGTAAATTTTTATGTAATTGAAAGTAAATGTTTGTTAATTAAAGGTAAATTTTTATGTCAATTGGAAGTAAATGTTTATGTTAATTAAAGGTAAATATATTTAAAGTTCAACATCTTTGAGCAAGTCCTAAATACTGTTCAATTTTGATAAGATTTTGTACATTATGTTTTTGCACTGAATACAAAAAAATTACATCCTGGTCGTTACAAAATTTTGAAGTTGCAATTTTAGGCACACCCTAATATATATATATATATATACGCATAAAATTTTACACAATACACCTAGTGCGTACAAACGGGAATCGATTTTTTGTCTGGCTGCGTACCAGAACATCATTCCGCTCAGTGTCGCACAAATCAAATAATTTGAAAAAAAATGTAAATTCGTTCCCACGCGCCATATGCAAGAGAAATGAAAGGCAGTACATCCCGCAAGTATTGCTATAGTACCCCTGTAATTGGTAAGGACTCTAGAAAATTTGAGGGATTTCCAATTGCTCGAGAAATTTTACAATAATACCGTCATTCCAAGGACGAACCCCCAGTGAGTTAAAATAGTACATTCGCTCCCTATTTGTAAAATAGACGGCTAGCCAATGAATCCCTTCACCTCCGCTAATATCTGTATTTAGAATAAGTGCGCCGCAGTGTCTCGTGTCTGGAAGCTTCAGCATTTCGTTCTTCGCAAACACACCGCTATATTTGGAGCGTATGATTCGGTCACTACTCATTACTCTCTGGAGTGTATTCGCATCTATTTTAAAAGTCTGTGACTATGCATCTAAACCTGTCGATCTATATTACGGCTTGTGATTCGACGTATAGTAGTACACTAATAGGCGCGTCTAGCGGCTTGGCGAATTCCGATCCGACTGAGATGTTTCCACTCTGTTGTGCACTTAATTGCATGTTTATACTATCAGATAAGTCCGGGGTGACGTCAAACGGGTAAAGGTTAACTTGATCGATGAATTCCTTCTGTTACGCCACTTCCTAGCTCGTTGCAAGTACCGACAATATGTGCAAGATTACTATAAGCTCTCGAGCAAAGCAGGAACACGACTTATGTTGAATAATCCGTTTCTAATGTCCCAACTAAGGCGACTCCATTGACGTATAGAGTTATATTTTTAAGACCGAAATTTTCGAAATTAAAGGCGTTCTTTTTATATTTTCCATTCACAAAAACGTGTTCCTGCATTCCAATTAATAACCTTTTAGTAGAGATCCAAAGGCGACGCTTTCTAACTGCTTCTATGCCAGCCTTGCTGGTACCGTTTAGAGTTTAATCTGTACTCTGTTAATTGGGTATTTTACTGTGGCGTGTAGTAAATTTTTTCAATTTCTAGTTGTCTAGTAGATCTTAATTTCAATCGGCGCAGGGGAAGATATGTTTCAATAACGAATTACCACGGGCTTTGCGCTCTCTTCTTGGTGATCCCCCCGATTTAAACATATTTTAGGATTCGTGCTAGTGAGCTTTATTTTCATATCGACCCCATTCACAAGCAGCTTCTCTTGAAATGTGAAGTGTGTATGCAGGCGTCTGAAGCATTCATACATCTTGGTAGGATTTTTAAATTTGTTCTTTACACTGGTTTCGTCTTTAGCTTGATAATAGCCCTCGGCAGTTAAAAAGGTGTCCTTCGCTTCTTTTGTAAAGTTGAGGACATTTTCCAGATAGGCCCGAGATGTTGAACTGGTTTAAATACACGTCACACTGACTGAATATTGAGTGTAGAAAGTTTGTTTCCGGAAATACAACGTATTTGTCTTTGCAATCCGTTTCATCTGAATGTGCTACACGTAGTTTAGCGTACATGTGCACACAGCTTGGATCAAAAAAGTAAGGGTCTGAGCTGGGGATCACGAATTCTATAGGGGCACTCGGACAGCTAATTGTGTTTAACGGATTAATTGTAATAAAGTCAATGTGCTCAATAGAAACTTGAGTTGAGGGCATGTCAAAGAGGGACAGCTCCGATTTACAACATTGTGAACTACACGGATGGATGAAACGACCCATGACGAGTCAGAAATAGTGGCACCTCTCTCGGCAAGTAGAAAACAGCCTACGATTCATGAGAGCAATGTCTTAAGCTTATATCAGTTAAAAAAATGATCAACCATAGGTTTCAGTCGCTTAGAACACTTTTTTTATGTCCTTTTACGTTTAACGCCACATGCTGATAGCCCCTTCTTCTTCCGGACAGGCCTCGTCTTCTTATTCCCACCAACACGCACTTTTCTCTTTGCATCTTTGATGATTTCGTCCCGTGTACGCTTTAAGTGCTTTTTTAGAGCTTCTTTAGGCTTAGTTCCCGCCACTATGTCTTCTACCGTATTAAGAGATATCTGGCACCCCTCTTCAGCAAGTGGACAGCGTACACAGTATGGTTGAAAAAAATGGACCCAAGCCCACCCCTGCGCTGGTATTTCACCCATCGATAGAATGTGAAAGGCCTTCGGGTCATTATACCACAGTGCGACGAAAGTGCAGCGTCACTGTTAAACTCCCGTCACCGAATGGAAAACTTTTCCCCCCAATCGTTCTTATATATATTGAGATATTGGTTAATAGATTAGTTGCGACATGGACATAATGAGGCTTGTCTTATGTAATGCTCAAGCTCCTTTCTCTATGATTTGGAATATGAGCGATGCGCAGCAGGCGCACCTGGGTATCCCCGACAAACTGATGCTCCACGGTATTAATGTAAATATAACATATGTCTGGGGGAGGATAGCCATCGTTCAATTTCTCCAATTTCAGCTGATACATTAGGCTGCACAAGTCATGTTGTGTTTCGTGAAAGGTATATCTTTGGAGGGCTGCTCCATATCGGCCCTAAGTTATAATTTTGAACAGTCCTTTGTCTTTAATATTTCTGTTAGCCTGTGATTTTAGGGTCAGAGGATGTGCAGGGGCATCTTTGTTTACGATTTCGTATACTAAATCAGACGTAAGATTTGAGCTTTTCAAACTACCGTTTAAGTCTCTCACAACATCCTCGACCGCACCATAATGACCCGGTCCTAGTGTAACTACTGTAGTGTAATACTGTCCCTCCCTACTCTGGGCGGCACGCAAGGACTCGTCCCGAATTACACCTGCCTTTTCACACTCATCACGGTCTCTAAGAACCGTAAAAACGGATTCTTTATTTTCAATACTTAAAAACTTGGTAGCCAATTGAATCTTGCATATTCCAACCTCATACGAATCACGACCCAATTCGATGGGACCGTGGAATTCTGTTACAAAGTTGGCCAGAGTGTTGCCAGGATGTACAGACAGAGAAGAAGATGACGGAAGTGTGACATAGAAGTGGTTAGGCGCCATGTTGCGTACTATTTAAGATTCATTATTGCATCAGCTTTTATAAAGGTGTTGAAGCTTTATGGTACCCTAGCCATTTCACCAGGTACATTTTTCTCTTTCCTGATCCTTTTCTACCTAAATTATTTTCAATTTTAAACACTTTTTCTCCTAAATTAAATGTCACTTTCTGCAGCTCTTCGCCGTAAAAGACCCCTGCAATTTCTTCCCCATTTAAATCTTCAACGTAATACAGCATTATCTCGTCTTTAGGCCTCATAGCCCTAACTTTAAAAAAAATGTCACGTGTCCAACCTTGCTCAAAACCTTCGCGAATTTATATCCCGAACGCGACAGCCTTACATATTCATTGCTTTTGAAAAGCGCAGAGTGTGGTGGCGCTCTCCGAACATCTCTTCTCACCTCACGCTCTGTGTGCGTACCTCTTTCTAAAATTTCGTTAGGTGTTTTCCCAATCGTACGGTGGTGTGAACGGTTGTAGAATGATGCCAGCGAATCCAGAATGTCTATATATCTGTATGTGTTTTTATGTGTGAAATAGCGATGCATGCGTTCCTTTATGGTACGTTGAACTCTTTCAGCTAAAGAGGTCTTATGTATAGAATTGCTTGTGTAGTAACTGATATTAAACTCTGTCAACATGCTCTGAAAAGCTTGGCCTATAAATTCTTTCACCATGTCCGTACAAAAATAGCCAGGAATCCTGTTTTCTTTCAACATCAATGTTTTGGTGTCTTTAGCAACTGCTTCAGGCGATTTATTTTTCAGGGGAATTAACCACAAGTATCTAGAGAATACGTCTTTTATGAAGAGGATGTAGCGGTAGCCGCCATTATACACTGAATATCTCTACATGTCTGTTAAATCCGCTTGCCAAATAGGGTCAATCGATGCCTTTGTTGTCTTGGCTGTTTTAAACCTTTTTCTCACCGGCTTATGAAGTGTATAAGCATCCTGCTCCCACAAAAACCTCTCAACATCTTTTTTCCTTACTCCCTCATTATAAACATCTCTGTACAATCTATCAACGCCGCCGTAGGAAGTTGAGGTAGAAATGTCACAATAGCGTTTTCTTAATATGTTAGCCATTTGCGTATTTTAGAGGCACGCGGGGAGGGTTGACCGTTGTTGTTTGGTCGCTTCTTTCTCCTCTTCAGAGATGCCACCGCTGGGGCTGATGGAGTGCTCAGTTGTGGCACATGCGAGGCTTGCTCCAAGTCTTTTAACATGTTCAGAATTCCTATCAATGTTTTGGGGACATTTATTTGTTGTAGTCTTACTTTAATATGATTCCATCCTGATTTCCATCCTGATGGTGAGGGCCTATCCCACTTTCTCACCAGGTCATGGACGATGTCAACGATATTCGATCCCTGTACCTTTGTTCCTTCAACAATGACCTCACCTGTATCGGTCCACTGTATAATGGGGTCCTCACTCAATAGATTATAAAGACTTAAGCCTTTATTCTTCAATGTATGTGAGAGACTGCTTTTTAATACATGCTCGATATGCTGTGCAGTCGATCCGTTACTCTTTGACTGGTCATCTCTATCCGCGACCCCAGGTCCTATGCCTCCATGTTCAGCGTCGTCTACGCTGTGCCTAATAACTACGGGGATCTCTTACGGATTCTTATAATTTTCGTACTCATGAAGAAATTTCTGCAGAGGGTCTTCGTATAAGATTCTTTTCTCATCAGGTGACTTTTCACTGTTTAATAGGTCTAATAATTCTCTTCCCATTCTTTTAAGCCTGCTTTTACGGGGTTCTAGAACTCTTTGAGCTTTGCAGTGAAGCATACACCTCCTGTGGAATCACAACTACTTTCTTCATTGTATTAATCTAGCAGAGCTGGGCATTAAATACATTGAATGTATTTAAATACTAAATACTAAATACATGGGAGAAATGTATTTACATACTAAATACTAAATACATTTTATGAATGTATTTAGATACTAAATACAAAATACATCAATTGTATTTAAATACATTTGTAAATACATTTTAAATACATACAAATTTTAACATATGCATTCACTAATTCATGTTTTGATAAATTTCTACTTTAGGGGACACGGTGAATTTCGAAATAAATACACCACTCGATAGATCAGACGATTTTAAAGGCTTTTACATCAATGAATTTTCCATCGCAAATTGGATTGATTGCAACGAGTTAGTTACACAGGCCCACTTAAGGCAGAGCCGTTTTGTACGATTATTCTGTCAATTTCAAGATATTTTTTGATGTCTTTAAAAACACACCTTCAGATGAGTGTACAGATTCGTTGTAGCATTGCTACACAGCAAGCAGGTGCACTTTACCTTATTACCGTCTTTAGATTTAATTTTAAAGTATTTTCCATCAAACAGAGGGTACACTAAATTGTTATCTGCAGATATATCACTGTTTGATTCACCGGATTTGCTTGTTGAAGCCATGACACGCACACGATAAAGAAATCAACCGCTTTCGACTAAGAGTGGCACACAACTGATTGAACTGACACGTTGAAACATGAACCATGCTGTACTACACTGTCGACGCGTCGTACTGTGCTAGTACAGAACGTGTATTAAACCAGTAAAAGTATTTACATTTTTATATTTTGAGTATTTAAATACTCATTAAAGTATTTAAATACTATATTTAAATACATGAAAAACAATGTATTTATAAATACAGTTCTAAATACACAAATGTATTTAAATACGTATTTAAATACAAATGTATTAAAATACGTATTTAAATACAAATGTATTTAAATACTGCCCAGCTCTGTAATCAGTCAGTAGAAGCCCCAAAACTGAAAATAAGATGGGGAGGAATGAACCCCATCTTTGTACAATAATTCGTTTTTTCTTCCCCACAGATTGACTTTTAAGAGCTAGTGTGCGTATTATGTTCTTGTAAAGGCGGAGACGAGCCTTCTGAGGGGTTTCATTAGTACATTACATTTTATAACGTTAAGACAGATTTCACAGATGCATTTTAAAAAGTCGGAGTCAATGTTTTTAACAAACATCTGTTGCAGTGCCCGGAGCAGTCGATGATAGAATTTTATTAATTCAAGGTATTTCTTTAGCCTTTTTGTCATTTTGGAATATGCACCGTTTCAGGCTCGTTTTGGAATATGTTCGTTCTTAGAAGCACCCTAAACGTGTTTCGCGAATGAAGGTCACAAAGCAAATATCTGTAACGTTGGCTTGTAGCTTCTTTATAAACTTCCAAAAACTCCTTACGCTGATTCGGGAACATTTGATTGGCTAATACCCCAATTTGTGACACATCTCTACTTTTCGCGAACAAGCCAAGATATTGTGTATTTAACGACACATCGCGCATGTATCTATTTTTGAAAAATAGATTCTGGTTGATGGAGAATACGCTTATGTTAAGATGGTGGGAGAACATTGTAAATGTCTTGGCAAACGTTTTATCCATTTCTAACATGAGATCGTCAATTACAACGACTGTATGTTCATTTCCCTTTAGCGAATTAACGTCATATACACTTTTGTGGAACAAAATGTCATCTTGGTACTCGTTGAATACTGACTGGTATGTCGAATAACACCATATGACTTTATGCACAAATTTTGAGAACACCTCCAACTTATCTTTAATGATTTTAAGCATAAACACAGTTTTACCACATCCTGTAGGGCCAGATATAATACATATGGAGGGGCTCGTGAACCTGAATTTTTCTACAGACTCCATCTCTAACACGTTACGTTCCTAAGTGGAACATTTACAAAATATAATAAAATTTTAAGTGATGTTCCCTATATTCTACAGTCTTGTTTTTTCTTCTTCCTCAGAACCATGAATGAGGATGAGGTACTGCGCCATCAACATGTCCCCATTATCGATATTACAGTCGATTCCGATGACAGTGTAGTTGTGGCTACAGGTTCCACCCCTGCTAGCGAACCCCACCAACGCCAGCTGTAGCGCCCCCACGCGACAATTCGAGGAGAAAGCGGGGGCATGATGAAGTTGATGATGAATCGCCTTCCACGTCAGGTATAAAGCGTGCCAGGAGTGCACCGGTTGTTAGACCCCAGTAGTAGAGCCTCAACCTTCTACGTCTTACGACACAACCCCTACACTAGTTCCATCCACAAATAAAAATGTGCCCCCTTATTCCTTTTCAATTTTTTACGCACCCTCCACAACACCAACTTCTCGTTCTGTAGAGGATGGTCTAACATTCGAGCTGGTGCACACCGCCACCCCCACCCCAGCCCTGACTAGAAATCAGTACGTAGTCAGGATCGACCCGCGATCCATGTATAGCAATGGTGCTGAGCACGGACTGCGACGCGTAGTTGATCGTATTGTGGAGTTTGCCCTTAGGACAGCGACGGTCATGAAGTCAGGACGAAGCAGTCCTTCCGGTTCGGTTCAGATGACGGGAATGTAGAAGATTTTTGGGTAGTAATACCATACAGGCGTTTGGCCACTGTACATATAGAGTATATTATGGGTCGTATAATGCAGGCCTCTCAAAGTAGTGCAACCTTCAATATGGACAACTTCACGATATATATTGACCGGGTATTCCGTGTTGCTGGACATACGGCCACACCTTATACTCTTAACTTCAATTCTCAGGCTATTTACAGAAGGAATATAAACACCAAGCGTGGTTGCGGCTTTATTGCAGTAGTGTTAGCTCATATGTTCACTGTGCTAAATACATAGACGCCAAAAAATTTTGATGCCTACGGTTGTGTAGCGTGCCCGTAAACTGGCTTCAGATTGTAAGCTTGAGTTTGAGTGTAATATGGGTCTTGAAGAGCTGAGAAGAGTAGAGCAGGAAATGAATGTTCATATAGTTGTATTTGGAATGGATGATCGTCGTAGGACTGTGTATGTTTTTAAAAGTTGTGGGAGAGATCGTTGTCAGGAACAACGTATCTCCCCATCCGCAATTTGTTTAAGGGATGTCTCGAGTTTGTGGATGATACAGTGAAACATTGTAAGGAATGCCACATGGTATATGAGCAGTGTAAAAGCTCCAAATCTGAAAGTCGTGTAGGTGAAGCTGAGAAAAGGGAATGTGATGTGTGTAGACGCACATTTTCCAATAATAAATGCTTTGAGCTACATAAGTCAATTGGCACTTGCAGGAAAATGAGAATCTGTGACTGTGGTATGTTTCATATGATGGATAATTGGGGTAAGTTTGAGCATAAATACGATGAAATTCACTGTTCTACATGTCATGAAAAATATAAGGCGGACGGAGTAAAGCATGTATGTTATATTAAAGATGCTAAGACTAAAAATAGACCTTGTATAACTGTGTACTACGATATAAAAACTTACACAAACCCTGAAACCAAAGAGGTTATCCCACATCTACTTGTAAGTCAGACAATCTGCAATGAGTGCATAGAGGTTGAATGTGATGAGTGTCATAAATGTGGTAAACGGACAAACGTTTTTAAAACGATCGCATACGACAGCCCTGTGAAACTTTTTGTGTCCTATATTGTCAATTTAGCGGACAAATTTAAAAAAATGACTGCATATTCTTGCCCATAACGGGGCAAAATTTAACAGACAGTTCCTTTATAAGGAAGTGCTTGAGTCCGAGTCATCGGAGATATTTACAGGGGACCCCTTGAAAAGGGGAAACAAACTTATACAAATGCAGATAAGAAGTAATGTTCAGTTTAAAGATACTATATTATTCACACCTTGTAAACTAGCCAAGCTACCAAAGGTGATGGGTGTAGCCGCGAAGTTTCAAAAAGGTATTTCCCTTACACTTTCCTCACTAACGACACTTTAAATTACGTAGGACTACCTCCCCCAAAACAATACTTTAACTACACCAATATGAGTGATAGTGAGCGTGAAGATTTTGACCGCCACTACAACAGTTTTAATGAAACTAATACATACAATATGACTGATGAATGTGAGCGTTATTGCGTGAATGATGTGGCGAGCTTAGAGTGTTTCCAGGCCTTTAGAAGGATGTACATAAACCGTTTCAACTACCATCCGCTGCAAGTCGCAACCACAATCGCATCATTGTGCTTTACTGTGTTCAAGAACAACTTCATGTCTGAAGACAGCTTAGCTGTCATTCACAGAAACAACCCTCGTATTTATGGGCACAAGGCTATTTACTGGTTCATACACCTACAGCAGCAGACCGGAGTATACATAAAACACGGGGGAAGTACTCATCCAGGTCAATGGTCGTGTTTTTTGGGTGGATGGTCTAAGCGAAGACCGTGTCACTGGTGAGAAGACAGCGTACTCCTTTAACGGGTGCTGGTGGCATGGTTGCCCACGTCATGAGTGTGACATCGTTGGAGATATCCACGGTAGATCTCCTACCGACAGTCTTGCATGGACCCGCACCCGCGATCAGCTAATAGACTCACACAGTCTTGTGGGAGCATGAATATGATGCATGCATGGAAACAGATGGGCAGTACCGCGAAGAAATAAACACCATTAAACACCATCAAACGTTCAATGCTGTTGGATCATCTCAGATGCGGCGATAGCTTGTTCGGTAGGCGTACAAATCCCCCCAAGCTATACTTTCCACCTGAGGAGGGCGTGAAACTCCATTACTTCGACTTCTGTTCTTTATACCCCTACGTGATGAAAAACAATTGGTATCCCGTAGGAGCACCTGAAAAACTGATGAGTCCAGCCCTACCCAGCATCGAAGAGTTCTCAACAAATTTAAACGAGAACTCTTTCGGTCTTTCTTTCGTAGACGTGCTCCCCCGCCCCTCGCGACTTATGGATGTCGATCTTGCCCGTCGTTATAGACCACAAGCTCATGTTTCCCCTATGCGTGAAGTGTGCAGAGGAGAACAATGGGACATGTAATTACATAACCAACCAGCGGAAGATCAGAGGTGAATATACAAGTCCTGCGCTGTCCCTAGCCGTTCGCCAAGGCTACAGAATATTGAATATTTATGAGGTGTGGAGGTTTCAGAAGTTACCAAACCTTTTCACGCCATATATAAACACTTTTTTGAAGGATATAGTAAAAGCATCAGGACACCCACGAGGAGTTGAGACCGAAAATGAAATATCGGCGTATATTCAACGCTACTGTGATCGTGAAGGGATACAACTTGACTGGTCCCAAATTGTAAAGAACCCGGGCAAGCGCTTTAGTGCAAAGTTGTGCCTAAATAGTCTTTGGGGTAAATTTGCACAGAATACAGGCAAGGGGAACGTCCATCTAGCCCAAAGTTATAACGAGGTGTGGGATTATGCCAACGCTTCTGATAAAGAGGTCATGGAGATTGTGAATGTGGGTAATACGTGCATGATAAAGTACAACATTACCAAATTGGCTACAGATACATCACGTGTTACAAACATACCTGTAGCCAGCTTCACAACAGCATACGCTCGCATCAAACTTTGGGGTCTACTGCATTCTCTTTGGCAGAGGGTTCTGTACTCAGACACAGATAGTGTGATATTCACAGAGAGGATGAGATCAAGGATGAGTATGGTGATAGTGCCTACGCTGATTCTTTTGTATCAACAGGTCCAAAAACTTATGGGGTACGGGTGAGGGTAGGGGAGGAAGTGAGATATATCGTGAAGGCGAAAGGCATCACGCTTAACTAGGCGAACCGGCACACAGTGCCACCAATTGTAAAAAGATCGGCCTTCTAACTATGAAAAGGAATCGATGGGGATGAAATCTTTGCAAGTTTGTACAGGAAAAATACTGAAAATTAAGAGGGAGAAAGAAATAGCTGCGCATATTTGCGCAATTTCAAACAAGATTCTATTTAGTGGTAGACAGTGCAGAATAATAAGCGCGCATCATCTCACTTGCTGTAGCATGTTCAAGCGTGTTGAGCATAAATTACTATAAAGGGTGTCAGGAAATGATTGCCCCCCCCCCCTGTACAGAAGAAACTGAAAGGAATAGAAACAAACAGGCAAAACCACGCGAAAGAGCGTTTAATTTTGAATAAAAAACACTTGTTTTAATATCAGGTGTTGCCCCCATTTGCAGCTCTGACGGCCATTAATCGACGGGGGTATGATCCCAGAAGTGTCTCAAAGAGATCGGTATCATGACTCATTTCTTCAAGGACTTCGTTGATCTTTGCAGTCATAATTTCTGTTGAATACCGATTCTGAATGGGTTGTTCCAGCATTAAGGACTCCACCCGATCCTTCATGATGGATCCGACATGTTCACAGACATTAAGATCGTGAGAATTGCCAGGCCATTCATTATTTCCGAAAAAATCAATGTTATTGTTCTTAAGCAGTTGTTGAGTCGCAAGTGCTTTCATACAGGGGGCTTTGTCGTGAAGAAAGGTTGCCTGTTCAACATCCAAAACACACTCGTGGTCTTTCAGAAACGGAATTACATGTTGGGCTAAAATTACATTTCGAAAATAAGGCCCATCCCAACTGGTTCCTCTTGGTTTGATAACCCAGATGAGCTTCCGAATAGAGAACATAATGAAAACACACACACATGGTGGATTTTTTACTATTTCTCGATACTTCTGGTCGTCTGGGACTTCATCAGGAGTTGTTGCCCAAACCCGATCATTCTGAAAATTTGGTTTTCTGGAGACATAAACGAAGAATTCATCGCTGACAACCAAGTGAAGGAAATCGTCTTCCGTCCATTCCTCAAGATAATCACAAAACCATAGCCGATCTTCAATATTAAGATCACTCTTCCGTGGCTTAGCTATTTCATGCCAAGCACTCAAGCCTTGGCGAACTCGAAATTGATGCACAAGTTGCCGATTGACTATCTTACCACGACGGATAAGTATCTCTTTCGCTACCTCAGAGCAGCTCTTCTTTCGGCGCCGTGATGCAGCAAGCACAATGTCTTTCGATTCTTGAGATAATTTCTCCGGTCTTCCTCCTCGAAATTCTGTTTCACAATCTTCAGGATTCTTATTCCAATTCCTTTTGACAAAGTCTTCTGATCTTTTTAATCTCTCAGCCACCAAGTGTCGAGTTATGAAAGTTGCACCAGCTTCCTTTGCTTCACGAAATGTGACAGCTCGAATGCGGTCAAGAACTCGCTTTTTCTCTGAATCGTTCAAAATAGATGATGCCATGGTTTCTGTGGGGAAAAAAATGGTAAGAATTAAAATCACAGGAATAGAATATAATGGTTTTTATTCAGATTTTAACGCTCTTTCAAGTGGTCTCGACGGTTTTTATCTATCTCTTCTAGTTTTTCCTCTACAGGGGGGGGCAATCATTTCCTGACACCCCGTATATAGGCTTGCTTGTGTTAACTTTTCTCATTATCAATCATACTATGATTGAGCATATTATTATTATAATGTGAATTGCCTTGAATTATTTTAGGTATGTATGTCAATTATTACTATATGAAATAAATTAATTATTGTGAATAAATGTTATATGATGCCAATTAGCAATTATTCCAATCGTGATGATTACAATAAATATTTTTAGTATATATTAATCTTATGTTATTTTTTCAGCTGTTGAAACTGAAACTAAGATGGTCTTATCAATAAAAAGCTAAATCTCATTGAAATAGTAAATAGCATGGGATAAACAATGAAAATATTGCTCAATTGATTTTAAATCATCTACAGATCTACAGAAGCTAAGGCTAACAAAGACCCTAAGATCCACTCTAAGGTTAGCCTGAGAGAAAGGAAAGAGTAGAGGGTTAAGAGAAGAGAAGAGAATAAGGGGTTAAGTATGGAGGAACACCTATCACTCGTGGGTTAACATTCATTCAGAAAAAGAGAAAAAAGACTCACCATCATCATCCGCCGGCCACTGCCGACAAGTCAGAAAAATAGTCGGAGAAAATAGGAGAGGGGTGAAAGATGAAAAGAAGTAAAATAAGAACGCTTACAAACCATGCAAACACAGTCTTAACACACAGTCATACCATGCAAACTACAAACATGCAAGAAAAGAGAGTTACAGACATGCAAAGTAAGGAGGGGATAAGAAAAAAAAAAGTAGGTAAAGTTAAACAAAAAGTGGGTTAGTTTACTCTTTGAGCTACATCTACGTTCATGTTAGTCTAATTTTTTTTTTTTTTTAATAATAATTTTATTGCTGGCATCACACGCTGGCATGTCACAAGCTGGCATTCATCGTCAACAGACTCATCCTGGAGCACCACCACCAGAGCTCCTGTTGTTAACTTTTTATTTTTATTTTAAACAACGTTAATATTTTTAAAATGTCTGTCAAGACGGTTCTTAAACATATTAACGCTGGTAGAATGAACGACTGACGCGGGAAGATTATTCCATTTATCAATTACTTTAAACGTAAAGAAGTTTTTAGCGATATTAGTAATGAAACGTCTTCCACGCAACTTAAATCCGTTATTACGAGTATTACTATTATCGAAAGTGAACAATTTGTCAAAATTTACGTTATCGATGTTATTAACGATTTTGAAAACTTCAATAAGCTCCCCCCTTAATCTCCTAGTTTCGAGTGAATACAGGTCTAACTCTTTAATCCTATCTTCATAAGGCTTGTTGCGCAATGACGGAATTAGTTTTGTGGCACGACGCTGAACCCTTTCTAACCTATCAATATCCTCACACAAGTACGGGCACCAAAACTGAACGGCATATTCTAAATGAGGCCTGACTAGGGACTTGTAAAGGGGCAATATAATATCCTCTGATTTAAATTCGAAATTACGCGCTATGAAGCCTAACATCTTATTAGCTTTTGCGCAAGACTCCAGACACTGGTTCCTAACCTTTAAATCCTTAGATACGCGTACGCCTAAATCTACTTCCTCGTCAACGCTCGCTAACTCCCTATCATCCATCGTGTACGTGTAATTATTGTTGCGAGAACCTATATGCAAAACTTTACATTTGTCTACGTTAAATTGCATCTGCCACTTATCTGTCCACTCCATAATCCTATTTACATCGTCTTGGATCCTATTTCTATCGTCCTCGTTAATAACCTTACCGCCTATTTTAGTATCATATATTAGAAACAATCCAAGTTGACAGAACGACACTCTCAGATGAAAGTAAAACTGAATGCATCAAAATAATAACTTTTATTTCTGATCTAAAAAGTTCCACAGACAATATTCAAGAAAGCTTGATAGAGTAATAGAAAATAAAAAAAATGGCTTCAGAAATGCATGATATTGCCTATCGAAAATTTAAAAGATGCGCTACACCACAACTTAGTCCTGGACGCCCACCTACTGCATCATGGAAGGAATTGTCAGAGAGATCAAAAAGAAGAATGACGGCTGCATTAGCTGATAAGGACGAACAGTTGCTTGCTTTTGCTGCGGCAAGGTCAGTCAGAGGAGACTCATAAAAACGAGGTTTTGCTTTTGTAATGAAAGAAGCAACGATGTCTCCATCTCAACCAAATAAAATCAAGAGAGCTTTAAATTCTAAGACGCCCATTAAATACACAAATGAAGAAGTATTAGCTCTTATTCTTCAAACAGATATGAGCTATAGGGGTTACAATATATTGAGGAAATCTCTTTTACAACATGGTGTTAATAAATGAGCTGCTAACCTGAAGAAAGAGAAATTTCTGAAATAAAAGCAGAATGCAAATTAGAAAGTTTACTGAAGCATACGACTTCTAGATTGTTAAAGGTAGCTGAACCAGAGATGATTTCTTATTTTAATAGTAATCAACCATTAGCCCTTACTGGAACATTGTACTCGAAATGTGGTTTTGATGGAGCTTCCGGACAAAAGATCTATAAACAAAAATATAATCTAAATGAGGTAAATGGAGCTATTAGAAACGAAGAAAGTCTGTTTAGCACATGTTTGGTGCCTCTCCAGCTAGTAAGCGAAGATAAAGCCGTTTGGTCTAATAAAGTACCATCAAGTATTCATTATTGTAGACCAATACGTCTCCAATATGTAACAGAAACGCCAGACATATCTAGAGCTCAAGAAGAATACATAATGACCAGTTGCAGAATATAGAGCATACTCAACATCTAATCACCATAAATAACATAAATATTACAGTTAACATAAAACATGATTTGGCTCTGACAATGTTGGATGGAAAAGCAATTAATGCCTTAATAAATACAGCATCCACCCAAACATGTAATATATGTGGTGCAAAACCCTCAAAAATCAATGATTTCAATAAACTCAATGCTACATTGCTGGATAAGATTTTTTGAGTTCATTATCCATGTTGGCTACAAAATTGACATAAAAAAGCGGGAGGCCAAAACTAATGAAGAGAAGGAAAGTGTCCAGATAAGAAAGATGATTCAATCCGAGTTTAGGTCCACATTAAGCTTAATTGTTGATCAACCTAGAGTTGGATCAGATAACAGCAATGATGACAATACTGCAAGAAGAGCCTTTCAGAATCATGGTGATTTCTCTAAAATAACCGGAATTAATGAAGATTTAATAACACGATTATATGTCATTCTGCAAGTGTTAGCATCAAGCCATGAAATAAAGAGTGAAAAATTTCATGAATTCCCTTTTGCAACAGCCCAATTTATCGTTGAACTTTATCCGTGGTTTAAGATGCCACCATCCATTCATAAGGTACTTATTCATGGGAAAGAAGTAATAAATAAACATATTTTACCAATTGGGATGTATTCAGAAGAGGCACAAGAAACTCTTAATAAACACATAAGAAATGCACGACAGCACTATTCAAGAAAGATATCAAGGCATGACACAATTAAAGATCAACTTCATTATCTCTTAATGTCTAGTGATCCAGTTATCAGTAGTTTGAGAAAATTTGACCCGGTTAAAAAGAGTTGTTTGTCTCATGATGCTGTCTCACTTCTGAAACATAATATTGAGCTTTCAAATTTCGATCTAAGTTCTGATGATGAAGGTGATTGGGCCAAACCATTTTCATAATAACTATGAAATGAAATTCAAAATTGAATTTAATGTAGAATTTAATGTTTTACAGTATGATTTATTCCAATTAGTAGCTATGCATTATGTTTGATTTATTATTTCTTATCTTAACATCTATAAACTGTTAGAAATATATTACATTTATTTCTATTAGAATTTTATAACATACGGAAAATTTATTTCAAATTATAAAAAATATAGATATTTTATATAATTTTTGTTTATTTCGGTTAATTGAAAATCTGATTATAATGGCTTATAATATAATAAATATATTTTGATTTATTAATTTCATCTCTCTTTCCTTTATGTAATTATAGATTTAGAAGTTAAAGTTATATTTATCACTAATATAAAATGAAATGATCAATTTCCAAAATGGAGTCTTATCATATATACATATTAATTGAAAAGTATCAAATGTGCTACTGCTATTACTATTATTATTTTTATTATCATCATCATTATTATTAAAAATAGTGGTATAAATTAATGGTAACCTGAAAGGTTTCTCGTCAGATTTAAGCTGAGTGCAATACATCACAAATCAACAGATTGTGTCAATTAGGCATAACTCAAGTATAAACACTAAACCAATATAAATTATAATAAATAAATAATTATTGCACTGTAATTGTCTTAAAACAAGTTAATAACATTTAGTTCAAGTATTCTCAAAATAACCAATTGATTGAAATATCGTCAATAGACAGAAGCTAAGAAATAATTTGGGCTGTTTTATTTACAATTGGTGGCACTGTGCGGCGGATCGTTAACTTTAATTCGCTGAAGGAGCTAGTGAGCTTAGATGAGGGTGACCAACCACCCGAACTGACTATAGGGACCCACAATTTTAGGGCACAGAAACTGGGGGCGTGAAGGAACTTAGGGGGATGAAAATGTGTCGTAACACATATAGGAAATGCTACCAGGTGCCTGGCACCTACGATACCATACCCTTTGGGTACCATAGCCCTTGAATATATATATATATATATATTTACTTGTTAACGATATGTTTGTTTATTTATTACGCGTAGGCGAATATATTCAATGAATTAGAGACTAATTATTTGTTGATATGTTTATTTATTTAAAATAAAGTATGTTTCAATTAGCGTTTAATTTTCTCCTTGGTGTTTGTGTGTGTGACTGTGTGCGTGTGCAGGAAAATGCTAAGCACCGCCCACTGTATGACCGATCAAAGGGGTCACGTGACTCCCGCTACTAGCTGATCATATCTCTGCTCTGCGTGCCCAGTTGACCTCAACAAGCCTTGGATCTCAGACGTGTATTTTGAAGAATTCTCGCGTACATGGAAACAGTAATGGCTACCTTTGATATTGCGTGCTCGACATTCATGAAGTAGTATTTGATAAAGTCTACAGATGTGGTGAACACTCAAAGAATCCCGATTCCTCCCTCCATTGAGGCTTTTAAGGTCATATTGAGCCGAGCGAAGCTTGAGGAGCAGGAGGTTCAAATACTCTACGGTTATTCTGGCGAGAGCATTGCGGGCTTTCGTGGCTCAAACGATGTGATGGATTACGTCGTAGGACTAAACTGTGTAAAGGCGCACATACACCGCGAAGTGAAAGAAGCATCACGTGCAGAAGAGAAGCAACAGGTATGGGTAGTGAGTCTTGTTGATGAATGGTGTGACAAGCGGTATTATATCATGTTACATCACACTGAGTACGCATACCCTGCGTCTGAGAATGTAAGTCTTGTTATCATAGACAGTCTAAAATATTTTTATCATTAAATTCATATATATCATGATGAGGTTCGCAGTGAAGTTGTTGCAAAAGGCCTGTGTGAGTTTTTAATAGAGTTTAGCGATGAGTATCACGCTAAGCATAAAGGACAGATATGGACACATGTTTCTCTCAAATAGAGCGCCGGAGTGTTAATAAAATGTGCGTAGTTCGAGAAAATACAATGTTGAATACCCCTGAACGAAGCTCTATGGTTTCGATAAAACATTAATGCCGTTATTAGTTCATGTATCAGAAAAATTCTGTTTGCCCGACATAATGGGATACAAGTATTCACATGACTCTTTCATGTTGGAGCAAGCCCGTGCACGAATCACCAACGCTTTGTATGACGCGCCCATGTGATTCATCCCCCTACACCTCCCGCCGAGCCAAACCACGCACCGGCTGCTCATAGTCACTTCAGAACTTGACCCGGCTTGACGTACATTCATCACAATAGAAAACGATGGAGCTTACATTGAGCAGTATCCTCAATGCCGTATACGATGTGTCCGTGACGAAGTCAGTGCGTGTGTTCAGGGGTAAAATCGGCGGTGTTAACTATGTGCTGGAAACGCGTTGTAGACAAACAAACTCTAGTAAACGGAATGTTGTTTAGTTAAGTGTTGAGATGAATAGAATCTTCGTGATACGTGAGAAGTGGGGCGAGGATCGTTATAAAATACCTGCAGGTGTAGGCACAAGCAGTGGTGGGCGCGGTACCAAAATTTGGGGGTGCGTTACGCGGTACTGCGGTACCTCAGCATGCCCAGTGCGTTACGCGGTACTGCGGTACTTTTTCAGGTCCCCCTGGTGCGTTCCGCGGTACTGCGGTACTGCGGTACTGCACACAAGAACAACACAAGTAATAGCACATATTTTCAGAAATTGCATATCGGCGATTTCGCACCTGAACTTTCTGCCATAATGGCTAAAAATCGATCTTTGTCACAGAAATGTAACACACGTGCAACCGGCTCAAAAGCAAGCACTGCACTGAGGCGTTGTGATAGGATGGCAACGTAACATGTTCTGAACGAAAACTTAACGTGTCTAGAGTTAGGCTGATGCAACACACGCAGCATTCGTCTTACTGTACTCCTGTAATAAGGTTTACTTCAAAAAAAGTGTTAATTTTTTGAAAAGTCGTGTTTGTCGGTACCGCGGAAAGTACCGCGGGAAATTTGAATGCGGTAGCGGTACTGCTGTACTTTCAGCGATCCTTTGCGGTACTGCGTTATGCGGTACCGGTTTGGTAGTGAGGTAGTACCGCAGTACCGCAGTACCGCAAAAAATACCGCAAGTGCCCAGCTTTGGGCACAAGAAGAGAGCAGATTAGTGATGCACCCTCATATGCCATTGTTTGTACGTTGTGTATAATTCGCGACCAGCCATGCATTGATATACAGTTGATGTGGAAGAATGCGTCTAATAATAACGTCCTTGTCCCCACGCAAAACCGTTTCACCCTCGACAGAATGTTTGAAATCGTTGGTTTCTGCATATTAGACGCACGTGTTACCGATATGCTTTATTTTGACACGGTTCTTGAATACGCACACACCGCTCTGCTCGAGGGTTTACCAAGAGTAGGACTGAACAAGGCGAGAATGGCTTTGAATTGGATGCGTATTTAAAAGGTATAGACTCTTCGAAGTATCTTGAACTTTGGTACAAAGGACTTGAACGGTACAGGGCTGAGCTCACCTACACTACTCACCCTGAAGACCTATTTCTTTAAATAACGAGCAGCTGTCGGTACGACTTAGATTATTTCAACTGCCGATATGCATTGTGAAGAAGAGTTCACGGTTGAAAAGCTCGGATTCGAAAGAATAAACTCCCGTCTGGAAAGGAGTGTTTATAAACTTGAATTTAATAATGATATTGTGGCAAACGATGCCCTCTTTGTGCATGCTTTTGATTGTATTCTATCCGTGTTTAAAGAGAGTGATAATTTGTCAACCAATTGTAAAGTGGGCACAAAAAGAGTGTTAAACATTTTTAAGGACCTTTACATTGAATATAGGCAACCGCGTACTTTGATTGGTGAAGTAATGTTAAATCTTATTTATTGCATAGTACAAAGCAATGATGACGTAACTGGGGACTCGATCACATGCGAGTTTAGTATTTTAATTAAGCACAGTAGAATATAAAGTGCGAGTATTTTGATGTGTGTATATATATATATATCACCTATGTATTGGAATTCTACTGCACTATTATTTTGAGGTTTATATGTAAGTGTTTATTTCCTCATACATATATTAAATGTGTATATAGATTTCTCCTGTACTATTATTATTTTTTATCCTTATATATAAGTGTGTAGATGTATGTACATATATTAAACGTGTACATAGATTTCTACTATACTAATATTATTATTTACGAATAATATATATTTAATATATATATATATTATATATATATATAAACAAACTCAGAATGGTCCCCTGAGACACTTATATGTTAAACACAGACCGTGCATGGAAAAAGGAACTCTTCTAGGAAATTACATCCACTATAGTTCGAATAAGTAATGATAAATGACAAATACTATAGTTTTTTCTTTTTCATGATGGAAAGCCCAACGTGGGCACCGGGTTACTCGCAAAGAGGCCCCAAAATATAGCTTCCCTTACCAGCTATCTGCAAAGCAGATAGGATCCAGCTTTGGGACAGGATCTAGGGTTTACAGCTTACACCTAGCCTACAACATTTAGAACCTCAATATACGCAACAAACTCGTTGCATTCACGTCAGATTGAATACATCAAAGAAAAAGGGGTAACCATTGTATTTTTAGCCAAAAACAAAAATTAAACCTCAACCGGGACATTGAGCGTCCACTTTTCAAGGCACATAACACGTCCGTTTAATATATACAAACTCAGAATGGTCCCCTGAGACACTTATATGTTAAACACAGACCTGGTGCCCACGTTGGGCTTTCCATCATGAAAAAGAAAAAACTATAGTATTTATAATTTATCATTAATTATTCGAACTATAGAGGATGTAATTTCCAAGAAGAATTCCTTGTTCCATGCACGGTCTGTGTTTAACATATAAGTGTCTCAGGGGACCATTCTGAGTTTGTGTATATTAAACGGACGTGTTATGTGACTTGAAAAGTGGACGCTCAATGTCCCGGTTGAGGTTTAAGTTTTGTTTTTTGGCTAAAAATACAAGTTACCCCTTTTTCTTTGATGTGTTCAATCCGACGTGAATGCAACGAGTTTCTTGCGTATATCGAGGTTCTAAATCTAGTAGGCTAGGTGTAAGCTGTAAACCCTAGATCCTGTCCCAAAGCTGGATCCTATCTGCTTTGCAGATAGCTGGTGAGAGAAGCTATATTATGGGGCCTCTTTGCGAGTAACCCGGTGCCCACGTTGGGCTTTCCATCACGAAAAAGAAAAAACTATAGTATTTATCATTACATATTCGAACTATAGTGGATGTAATTTCCCGGAAGATCCTTGTTCCATGGAGGGTCTGTGTTTAACATATATATATATATATATATATATATATATATAAATATATATAAATAATTATTATATACACTATATATATATATATATATATATATATATATATATATATATATATATATCCTTCGTTTAAAGTGTGTATTTTTTGCTGTATAGAATTCTTCTGAACTATTTTTTATTGTATATTTATTTCCTATATATTCCATGTATGTTAAATTATATCCAATAATTCGACTAAATAAACAGAATGATATAGTTTTGTTTTATTATTCAATATATGATAGAAACATGTGCTTTCCTAGGTGTATATATATATATATATATATATATATATATTATACACACCGTGCGTTCGAAAAGTCTCTCCGCAGTCAACCAACACTTTAAAAAAAAGTGTTTGACAACAAGTGTAGACGAGTTGCTCTGTGCCTGCAAAATGGTGGAAAACACTTTCAACACATGCTGTAAAATCAAAAGGTTATGTAATAAAATCACTAAATCATGGTTGAGTGAAAGCATTGTAGTTTTTCAATTTCCTACGCGTTTAACATAGCACTGCGGAGACACTTTTCGAACGCACTGTATATATAAACGATATTAAACAATAACTGGGATGATGGGAATATATAAACGATGTATGGGTGCGTCAATAAATATATATATATGTATACACTACACCAAATGGCTAGTTACGCCTTCTAAGCCAACTGATTCTGTCAAGAGCATTTCTCATTAATATATATACTAATTAAATAAATAGCGCAATCTGGCACTGCAAAAGTTATTAATATATATATACACATACATATATATATAATATATATATATATATATAATATATATATATATATATATATATATATATATATACTCCTTTCTAAACAAGCCATTTACGCCTTCTAAGCCAGATTAAGCCTTCTAAGCCAACTGGCTGATTAAGACTTCTAAGCTAACTGTGAGGTCAAAAGCGATCATTATGCGCCTAGATTTCCAGGCGAAAAGATGCTCTCTCTCCTATCTCCTTCTCTCTCTTACCTTCCTAGGTTAGGTTTGGGTGGGGGAGTAAACCACCACTCCCACCTTCATGCAGCTTGGGGGATAAACCCCTCCCCCTTCCTTGCATACCCTCTCCTTTTTTTTGTGGCACCCCCCAGGTGCCAACCCCTAACCCCCCTTTGCAACAATCGATCAACATTGCAATTGCTTTGCACTCGTCCATTTTGCCTTCATAGTACCAGGAGAAACTGTAATTCCTCTTTTGGTATTTTTTTATCTCTCCGACTTATGCAATCTATGTGAATTTCTTCACAATCATCACTGCATCCATATATCAAACAAATTACTGAGACTCTTCATATATTCATTTTTTAGTTTCACTGTTTTTGATATACTCAACGTTGCTCCTCTTTCTATAAATCTTGCTACCCTTTGAAACAGCTTTTTCCTGAACTGTAGGAAGTGATGCTTGCTGCCAAAGTTTTAGTAGCTCCTGAGTTGTCTGATGATTGGCTTGTTAGCTGCATTTTTCCTTTCCTTGAGATAAAGTACTGAGCCACTTGTAAATTGGTTGGCAAAAGATTATGAGGCAACTACTCAGGAGTTCCAAACATACATTGTTACTTAGAATGGCTTGTGCTCACAAATTTTTTCCTTGCTGAATAGCATGGGAAACTTGAAAGCGTAGATGCTGCTGCATGGAAAGTTGTTGGTGTAGAGTTGCTGCAAGAGGGAATGTTGGTAGCTCGATGTGAAAAAGGATATTGTTTCAGTTGTGGAGACACTGGTGTGTGTGGGATGCTGATTCCATCTCTGCTCTTCTATAGGTGAATTATATACTGGATGACAAAAAATAACTTTTTTTTGGTCACATGAACAAATGTTTATATATAAAACAAGCCTTATGGCTGATAGTAAATTTGGGTACTGTACTATATGTTTAGATTTTTCAGTAATGCCTAGTATATTTGCTAAGCAGAAATAACAATCCGTTAAATGGTCTTTCGGCTCTCTCCATATCATCGGAACAGCAAACGGCATTTGACGAGACCGACTTAGTTAGCCTGTTAGAAGTCTTAAACACGTAATACAGCATATATGAGATGCCCACGTCTTGTCCTGATCCCCTACCTTGCAACTAAAATAAAGTTCGTATGCTTTTTTGACGAGAGGGGTGAAATTTCGCCTTTGAGATTTAAAAGTCAACTCTCCGCACACATAACAGATAAAGTACTGAGCCACTTGTAAATTGGTTGGCAAAAGATTATGAGGCAACTACTCAGGAGTTCCAAACATACATTGTTACTTAGAATGGCTTGTGCTCACAAATTTTTTCCTTGCTGAATAGCATGGGAAACTTGAAAGCGTAGATGCTGCTGCATGGAAAGTTGTTGGTGTAGAGTTGCTGCAAGAGGGAATGTTGGTAGCTCGATGTGAAAAAAGGATATTGTTTCAGTTGTGGAGACACTTGTGTGTGTGGGATGCTGATTCCATCTCTGCTCTTCTATAGGGGAATTATATACTGGATGACAAAAAATACCTTTTTTTTGGTCACATGAACAAAAATGGGTAGATCTTACAGGTTTTTTCCGCCGAGTTAAAAAAATTACCCCAAAATTTGTCTATCACCCACCAATATTGAGTGAATCGAAAATGAAATTTGGACTAATTTATAGAGATAATAGCAATATGAAAGTAGAAAATGCATATTGAACTCACCTAAAATGTAGCTACTGATGATTTACGCTTGTATTTCGCCTGTGGGCCATCCATTGACAATGTCCAGCAGTAGTCAGCCATCATGCTGGGGCTCCACTTGCCCTGGTATCACTTCTCCATCGTGGATATTTGTTGATGAAAGCGTTCCCAATGCTTATCACTAACATCGCCTAAGTTTTTGGGAAGAAGTCGAGATGTGAGTCAAGTAAATGAATTTTCAACATGTTGCACCCCATGACTTTGTAGGCCTTGAGAATTTCTTTCAACAAGTAATTTTCGGCCTTAAAGTTTCCGAGGAAATTTGTGGTCACTGCTTTAAATGCTCTCCAAGCTGCTCCTTCAACTTCATTTAAAGTTTCATTAAACACGCTGTCTCTCATGATTTCTCTAATTTGCGGGCCCACAAATACTCCTTCTTTGATTTTGACCTCGCTGATCCTCGGAAATTTGCTTCAAGTAGAGAAACCCACTGCCATTTTGATCCACAGCCTTAACAAAATTTTTCATTAAATCAAGTTCAATATGTAGTGGTGGCAAACAAAACTTTTTTGGATTAACCAGAGTTGGGCTGGTGACATTTTTATGCCCTGGAATCAATGCTTTTCGAGGTGGCCATTGTTTCTTCGAGTAATGGCTTTCCCGTGCTCGGCTGTCCCATTCACAGAGGAAACAACAGAATGTCTTATAACTCAGTTGTAAACCAATGAGAAGACTTTCAAGTCTCCACAGATATGCCAAGAGTATTTATCATATTGGATATGTTTCACAAGCAGGTGCATATTGTAGTATGATTCCTTCATATGAACGGCATGTGCTATTGGAACTGTGCTATTTGGATCATGTGCTATTTGGATCATGATGTTGGACAAGGGTTTCCATGAGAGAGTCCACATTATTACAGTATACTAAATTGCCTTCCTGAGAAAAAAAGTGTAGAAAATCTCCTTGACGCTTGCCGTAAAAATATATCTTAGTGCCTTTTTCTAGACGATTCCAACCTTTCAATCTGGAAGCCAAAAGTTCAGATTGATCTTTTGACAATATCAGATCGCGGACAAGATCACTCAGGTCTGCTTGAGATATTAAGTGAGGCTCTGTCGATGAACAAGATGGTTCAAACATTGGACCAACATCGTCCGTCAGTAAATCATGTTGAGCCTCGTCATTACATTGTACATCAATTTCATTTTCATCATCTAAACTCCACGTTTCCGGTGGCCTTGGTACTGGCAAATGTTTATATGTAAAACAAGCCTTATGGCTGATAGTAAATTTGGGTACTGTACTATATGTTTAGATTTTTCAGTAATGCCTAGTATATTTGCTAAGCAGAAATAACAATCCGTTAAATGGTCTTTCGGCTCTCTCCATATCATCGGAACAGCAAACGGCATTTGACGAGACCGACTTAGTTAGCCTGTTAGAAGTCTTAAACACGTAATACAGCATATATGAGATGCCCACGTCTTGTCCTGATCCCCTACCTTGCAACTAAAATAAAGTTCGTATGCTTTTTTGACGAGAGGGGTGAAATTTCGCCTTTGAGATTTAAAAGTCAACTCTCCGCACACATAACAGAAACAGTTTGGATAGTTGACACACTTACGTGGCATTCTCTCATAAAACATCACAAACGCACTGACACGAAAAATGATTAAGGAAGACCACAAATAAAATGCATGATGCTCACCGAGCGAAACCAAATGAGCAACTGACAAATGAAAGTCAACAGTGACGTGCAGCAACTTATAAGCAAAGGAGGAGCTAGGGGTAGACCCCGCCCCTTTCCTATTCTGACTCAAATCCTAAGTAATGTAAATTTGTGTGTCCCTCTAAAACTGCGGGTGATAGAAAAATTCTGTTTTCATTTCTGTAGTCAACGTAAAAAAATTACATATAGTTCAAGTAAAAATATCTGCGACAAAATCTTTGTTGACCAGTGAATTATTAGCTGAAAAATAAGAACAAAAACTAAAATAAAATTTCAGTGAATTTCAATTGCTTAGGGAAAAACAACAAATATTTACTCAGTTTACTCACGTCAGTCAAATGTACAGTGTAAGAAGGGTGACAGAATATTTTTTATCGCATTTCTCATAGCATACTCACTAGCTTATTACCTCTGGATTCTGTAGTTGGGAGAAAACTACTGCAGTTAGCTGTCAGGCGAACTGTGGTGCCTGGGGAGTCAGAAGATACGACGCGTACAAGTATACGGTACTATAGGGTGTGTCAATTTTAGTAAAGTCAACAATTCAAAAACTATTAATGCTCAAATGATGTCATATTATCTAGCAAACTTAGAAATATCTTTAGTATTGTTTAAAAAAGCCATTTACCTACATATATTTGACAATAAAGGTTTGAAATATAACCTAAATATGACTGTAGCATCGTATATCAATGTGCCATTGATATGTGTGGTCAACTTTGGTTATTTTTGGTGTGCAGTATAGTTTCTAAGTTTCACATAGTCACAAATGCTGGAGTTTTGATTGTGAATGCATGTGTTTTCCCCTCCTTTTTGACAATTTTGATTACTTCTTAATGTAAATATTGTGTAATTCAAATTATTCGAAATGTTATGTGTGACCCAAACTTTCTGTATATTTTGATATGATAGATATATGAAATTGTCATTACTTTCAATAATTAAGTCTTGTACCTATAACAACACAACCTTTTATCTGAGCTTATAGGAAGATATTAAGAATTTCAATTAACTTAATTTTATGTAATCATAATCAGTAGGCCTATCCAAATTTCAATGACATTTCTTTTGTTCACAGGTCCACAGGATGAGTCAGAAAGAAATCAGAACCCGAGGCAAATCAAGTTGTCATTAGGTGGGAACTGGAAGGGTACTTCCCTCTGCTGAGCTGCCCACAACCAGAGATCTGCTGAGGTATGGTTTGTTGAGGAGAGAGATGAGTGAGGAAGACAGGAGGAATTACCCAGTTAATGACCTGACTAACAACGGCATTGTTCCAGGGCTACTGGCTCAGTGGAGAAAAGTCAACGCTCTATTCACAGGACCTGTAATCAACACTGAGGTCAGGATCAGGGCTAAAGTGAAGGCACTGTGGGATGAGGCAGTGAAGGTGTCCATTGGCAATGTGAAACTAGAGGTCAAAGATAAGTTCATGATGAAACTGGACAAATTTGTGGACATCCTGACCTGTCACTGTGTGATCAGGAGCTGCAGTGAGCTTGAGTGCAACCCTGTCTGCAACAGTGTGGTTCACATTGACTGCAGCTGCAGGAGCGAGCAGAAGATACCACTGCAGGAGCTTGCCTTCATTAAAGGTCAGAGAGAAAAGGTGGGCAGTGTGGGAGCACACCAGATGGGTCTAGCTGATCACCCTGAGATCAGGAGACAAGAAGCAGTACTACAGAGACAGGAGCAGAGAAGGAAGGCCGAGGAGAAGAGGAGGAGGAAGGCAGAGGAGTCAGCCAAGAAAGAAGAGGAGTTGAGGGAGGAGTCACTGCTGGAGATGGAGTTGGAAGAGACTGGAGATATACTGGAGGAGGCAGGGAGGAGAGAGGAGGACGGAGAATTCATACCAGAGGCTGCGACAACTTTTTACTTGTCTGTGGCTAAGAAGAAGAAATACAACACTGAAGATATCACCAACATAGCTCTGGCTAGCTTGAGACATCACACTGGGCTGAGAGAGACTGCAGAGATTGCCACTACTGCCTGGATTGATGCTGGTCTTATCACAGAGTTTGACACAGCACTGGTGATTGACCACAACAAGGTGAGGAGGGCTCAGGAGAGACTGGCTAAGGAGCTGGTCAAGAAGTGTGATGAAGAGATTAGGGAAAATGGCATCACCTGTATCTTCTTTGATGGGAAAAGAGATGACACCAAAGTGATGATGGAAGCTCAGGGCAGTGACAGGCAGTTTCCTGACCTCTTTAAGGAAGAACACTACACAGTGTGCAATGAACCAGGTGGAAAATATTTGTGGCATTTTGTACCAGAGGAAGCTGCAGAGGAGAGGTCATGCTGAGGTCATTGCTGATCATCTAGTTAACTGGCTAAGAGAGAGAGGAGCAGACCAGACCCTTTTGGCCATAGGAGGTGACAGTACTAATGTGAATACTGGCTGGGAGGGAGGAGTAATGCATTATGTGGAGGTCAAGCTTAGCAGGAAGTTGGTGTGGAATGTCTGTGACTTGCACACTGGGGAGCCGAGTCTCAGACACCTGGTGACTGCACTGGATGGCAAGACATTGAGCAACGACAAGTGGTCTGGGCCCCTAGGGAAGATGTTAGACACTGCCACTGAGCGGGAGATCAACCCAAACTTCACGAGGATCACTGTTGGTCCTCCTGTACCCCATCTCAGTCAGGAGGTAGTCAAGGCCCTCAGCACAGACCAATCATATGGCTACAGAATCATCACTGCCATCAGATCGGGAGAGGTACCTCAGAGTCTAGCTCTCCTGGAGATTGGGCCAGTCTGTCACAGTAGGTGGGTCACCACGGCTCTAAGGTTCTGCAGATTGTGGATTTCCAAATATGGGCTTAAGGGTAGGAACCTGAAGAATCTGAGCATAATTGTGGAATTCATATTGGGAGTCTACATGCCAAACTGGTTCACCATCAAGTTAAATCACAGCTGGGTGGAGGGTCCCAGGCATGTACTGTACCAGCTGGAGCTGCTCAGAAGTCAGAAGAAGGAGGTGATAGGAATAATGATGCCTACAGTGAAGAGATCAGCCTAGTATGCACACTCTGAGGCTGTGCTCCAGGCCATGCTTTGCAGTGAGGTGGAGGAGGAGAGGAGGCGGGCAGTGAAGAGGATACTGGAAATCAGAGGTGAAGGAAATGAGGACACACAGGTAGGAGACTGCAGTGTCAGGCCCAGGAAGACTCCTGACATCAACCCAGATGTCACCAAACTCTCGGAGCTTAGTGAGTGGAACTCTGGCGTGACTGAGCCTCCTCTGACCTGCTCCCTCACCACTGCTGCAATCAAGGAGTTTCTGGATAGACCACTGGAAGTTCCTGCATGGCCCTCACATAGTCAGTAGAGAGGTGTGTAAGGATGACAACTGAAGCAGCACAACATGTTTACTCACAAGAGAGGAGGGAGGCGTACATCAGTGGCCAGGTGGCCAGTAGGGAGATCATGTCCAGGAACAAGAGCAAGGCAGACATGGCATCCTTGGCAAAGTTCAAGAAACCTATCTATATTTCTAAGTTTTAATATTGAAATACAATCACAATGTCTTTAATTGTATGTAAAATGTAGTTATGTACAATAAAAAAAATACTTGCAAAAATTGCTGATTTTTCGTAAACTTCAACTTCAAATATGAGTAGCTAGGATTGGTCAAATCTGGATTTTAAAGCCATATTTCGATTTAGCACATAAAAATGCATCATTTGGTCACTAGTAGTCTTTGAAAATCTAAAGATTTCACTTTGCTCCCTAAAATTGACACCCTAACGGTACGACCTTGGAAGGAATACTTAAATCTGGGAATGACTCAAAATAATATCTTAGTTATAAAAATTTATAACTGTAGCTTCATAATGACATTAATGGGGGTCATTCATATGATGTAATGTTGACTGATGTATGCTAGATGACAACTCTATTTTTTGTGTTTGTTAAATTGTATTCATGCAAAAATGGGGCAGTTAGAGAAACGTGGCACAATTTATATCATCATATTTGTTTCTCTCAGCAAAAACTAAAATAAAATATCAGTGTGCCATTGTAAATTATCATTTTCACTCCACCCTAATATATATGCGCCACGGTGGTGTAGTGGTTAGCGTCGCTGACTACGAATCCATCGGCCCCTGGATCCAGACACAGTGACGGCAGGCGGCGCGCAATAAAACCCAACTGTTCATCCTTCCACAAAATAAAGAAATTGTTTGATAGATAAATGGATACCGTGGGTTGGGACGCTAATCTGCAGGTGGGGCGTGGTTCGGATTCCACGTTAAGGCGTAGGTCTAAGGTGAAGTGACAAGCTTGTTCGTCAGAATGAACAATTTGGTCGGAAGCAAAACCAAGGTGTGTGTGTGTGTGTGTGTGTGTATATATTGCTGAATTTTTGTCGTTATCGTCTGGGAACTGTTTATAAATATGTTAATGTCTTCATCTAAAAACACTAGGGTTTAAAATTTCGTGTGTTTTCTGGCCATTTACAAACAATTAGAATTAGATTGATTATATTTTTTGCGTGAAAAGTGGAAAGCATTTAAGGGGATGCATTGAAAAAACGTTTCAAAACATCATTAAGAACTTAAAAAGTTTTGTTAATAAATAACAAATGCGGACATTATTGTTCAAACCAATACTGGTTAATACTGGATCGTTCCATAGCTTTAATTATTTATTTTTTAATGCCAGATTTACTTTTATAAACCACTTTTAACCATCTTTTAGCATCAATAAGAACTTTAACGGAGAAAACTATTTTTTAAATACTTTGGTATTTGATATTGTCAAAGTCCGTACATTGCAACACTGGAATCGACACATTCTCCTGGTTATCACAACTTGGGAATACAAACGAGTTGAAAGAAGAATTTATAAATTGTTTATATGTGCCTCGTTTGAGAGGGAGTTGGGATTCAATAATAAGAAAGCGAGGAATGGGAAGAAGAGGGGTGTCGGGGCACCTAGAGGAGAAGACAGAGGAAAGAAGCGAGAGCATACTAAAAGAGAAAAGATGCCTCGGCTCAACCAAGTGTGTTTAGTCAGGTTTCTATAGATGAGAGCAAGTTCTCGTTGTATGTTTGGGGATCCAAGCCCCAGTGATTATTAACCCCACAAGACGGCATGCAGTCTTCCTAAAAACAAGGCAACAGACGGTGACGGAAACGCGAACATCTCTCGTAGGACAGGAGCGAGAAACTCATTCACTCCTACGAAACCATAAGCACCCACTCCCCCCTAAAAAAGTGAATTGGTCATTTGTATGATGTACAGGGTGTCCCGTAAGTCTGGACCCATAGGGAAAAATAATAAAATTACAAAATAGTCCAAAAATTTATTTATAATATATTTTTTTATTATTTTTATTATTATTTTTTTATTATGATCTTACTCCGCTGGAGTTTTATTTGTGGGGCCACTTGAAAGCCAAAGTGTATGAGGTCAAACTTCAGAACATTTTCCACCTTAAAGCACGCATTGTGGAGGCGTGTCAAGAAATTTCTGCGACTGTGATTCAGAAAGTGCTGTCGCAGTGGAGATTGCGTCTTCAACTATGTGTGCGACACAACAGCGGACACTTTGAACAGATTATGTAATAAATTTTTGGACTATTTTGTAATTTTATTATTTTTCCCTATGGGTCCAGACTTACGGGACACCCTGTATATAAAAACTCTGAATAACTTTTAACGCAAAACAATTGATGGCCTCTGAACGTCATAAGTTATTTATTTGTATATATATATAATATATATATATATATACATATATATATATATATATATATATATATAACTTAACCTAAAAGTAAATGGTAGCCTCTAAACTTTATATTATTACCTAATTTATATTTGTAAAATATTTCCATTTCTATTTATGTATAGATTTTAATGTAAAAATAAATGGTTTCCTCCAAACTTCATAATATTACTTCATAACGCCAGTAACACTTATCAATCACCTCACGCCTCATTTCTGTCAACTTAGACAAACAGGGGCGCAGCTCCACTCAGCCTTAACCCTACCCCGACTCTCCGTTTTTGCGGTCATCCTACTCGATGAAATGGACTAAAGTTAATTTGATAACTGTGCGTATATCGCAAATTTACACAATTCAGAAGTGAAGGGTGCTTTAATGGAAACTAAAATCAACAAAAGAATTGTTCAATCGTCAAGCGGAACATCGAAGCAGTTGATGAAAGTTGTTTAGACTAAAAACTAATGCTTCGTATACTTTTTAGCAAGCTAATTTTTCTTCCCAATATCACTTATCATTCCCGTATTTTAACCCTCATTTTTTTATAATTCACATAAATATTACAGTATTTATGTAAATGTCTCATATTTACACTTATAAAAATAGTACGCTACGTATGAATCGAAGCGATTTTACATCACATCAAAGTTAATGAAACGAATTCACAAACATTTAATAATTTTAACAAACGCGTTCTGTGGATTAAGAATTATTTTATTTTTTCTTTCTTTCAAAGGTGGAATCGATGATGGGAAACCGTGGTTCGGGCCACTGCAAGACGATCTGCACTCCCGCCGGTTGCAGATGCCAATCCTTGGATTTTCCACTGCAGAAGGTGGACCATATCTATTTAACTGACAGCAAACGAGAACGGGTGATCACTTGCTTATGCGGCGACGTCAGAGTAAGAGTTTTTCTTTCTTTTTTCTTACTTGAATAAATGTTGTAAAATGTAAATAAAAATCATTCTAAAATAATACTGTAGTTTCCCATTTAAAAATATTGTAGATATATTAATTGTGAAAGATAGGCAAAGATTACAATGAAAAGTAGAAATGTTACAATATATATATATATATATATATATATATATATATATAGAGAGAGAGAGAGAGAGAGAGAGAGAGAGAAAACGAAGTGATTATTGCAGAAATTTGATGAATCACAGTACAAACGTACAGTATGTACAGAAATTTACTTCAGCGGAGATTCGAAAATATTATAAAGAAAATAAAGCAGAAAATATCAATTATTATTGATAGCTGTCATCAAGAAGAAGTGTGTACGCGAACCCATTTTCTTTAATTATTTCACTTTAATTAAACTGAACTACATTTATCAGTCTAAATTTAATGAATTCTGTTTAAAAACTGGGTAAAAAAGTACTTTCGATCGTAAAGAATTCGAATGAACTACGAAGCAGCGTGAAATCCATTTCTCCTTTTCTGGGTGTCAACTTTTGTATGCAATTGTTTCTGAAGATACGTTCATGTGCTTCCAAATGCCAGAAAATGATTAGATATTATAGCAGTACTATTTGTACAACAGAGCAACCGTCATTCAAACCCACATATTACTCATCTAATGGGCACTCTCGCCCTTTGGTTAGTCAGGGGTGGCCACTAGTGGCACGTGTAGCTATTTCTAGTGGCACGCGGACGATGAAGAATTAGGTGCGAGTGATTGTAATGAACAGCTAAATTTTGGAAAATAATTTATTTTATAATTTATGAACGCTAAAATATTCAAGTTGGCACATTCCACAATTTCAAGTCAAATAGTAGCACGCCACAGAAAAAGGTTGGCCACTCTGGGCTAGATATTAAAATTGCAGATGATCAAAATAGCGGATCTTTTCCGTTTGACTGCCGCCATTGAAACATAATTAAACTCCAGCCTTCTTTAGTTAGCTTTATAAGGCTAACTAACAAAAATATCACGACCTAACCTAACCAATCGTCAAGGTCGTACAGTTGACCTAACGATTGGTTAGGTTAGGTCGTGATATTTTCGTTAGTTAGCCTTATAAGGCTAAGTAAAGAAGGCTGGGAGCACTCACCTCTTATGTTTCAATGGCGGCAGTCAAACGGAAAAGATCCAAAATATCTTATCAACTTCAATAAATATATAATAAACCATCATCCACAAGAATTAACAACACGGTTGGATTCATTCTCTACCCAAAGGTTTCAGAGTAAATCTAAACAATAATTAAAAGTGCATACCACGAAAAACTATACTGTATTCACTAAAGCGCTAAATTTTCTAAAGCGCTAAATTTTCTAAGAAACATTCTCAATAAATGGATTTCCAATATACATAATAGAAAACGTTATAGAACATACCCCAATAAAATAATCAACAAAACTAATACACCAGAAAGAAACAGAAAAAATATATGCTTTACATGTTAAAGTTACATAAATAAAAATAACCAGATTACTAAGTAAATCAGTGTTAAATTAATTTGTATTTGCAGTCGCCCACACACGGTCGTGCGTGGACAAATCTTTTTTTGACCCTGTCTATCACTTCGCAGACGTCTCTTCTGTACGCTATAACTTTTTTCAGAAGAAACTACACCACACATACTGTACTTTACACCAAACGATAGAGGATGTCGTCATGAATAATTTGATGCAAACATCGAACAAATGCGTTCACTACAAAAAAGTTTAAAGCAAAGTTTATATGGCCAAAATGTTGTTCACCTGAGTAAGCCGTCCGTCCTCGTGACCCTGGACGGTGCTTCTTCGTCGAAAGTTCTGAGCTCCGCCCAACGGAGCCATTTTACAATTTGTGTTGTCTGTGGTAAAAAATAATTAATAATTTTGTGCATCTAGTCAAACCACTTTCGTACAAAATTACACCACAGCCATAAAAATTTTGAGCTTCCCATCCAAAACCAGTGAGACCAAATTTGTGAAGCTGCACTTAAAATGTAAGTGGTTCGTGAGTTTAAAGTAAATGTAAGGTTCTCACTGGCTTAAAACTTCTGTTCAAAAGGTAGGATGAGCAATAATTTTGTGCCATATTTCTATCAATAAATAAAAAAACTTTGCGCGGTTCTGAGCTGGTTGAGCAGAGTAACAAATACCTCTTTCGCTCAGTCGCCTGTTGATTGGCTGTCTCGCGTAAAGTGGGTGGAGCTAGTGTCTCTTGCTCAGTCGCCCATTAGGGTCCGATCTATGAAGATGAGCGGCGTTAAAATTCACGAAGTGTTCACAAGACCCACCCCAGGGTAGGGAGCCGAAGTCACAGCTTGTGTATTTAAAACAAAAAGGCACTGCCAAAAGAAATCATGGACGAGTCTGAAAAATGCGTCCTGTAAAATGGTAAATCTTTTTTGTGTGCATAATAATGAACCTTGAAAGGAGCGAGCAGGAAAAAAATAACAAAAAAACATTTGTGTTAAAAATTCAAAAAAAACAAAAAATATTTATGGTGCTTTCCTGTTAACGGAAATACCCAACTTCCCGCCATCATCTGGACTCGTATCTTGCGGAATTCATGTGGCGACAACGTACCGAAAGCAGCGAAGTTTTTTCTGCGATTTTAGATGACAGACATTTTGGCACCCTACTGACTGATTATCGCTTACATATTAACTAATTTCATTTAAATGATTGATAAATCTGGTACTTACGTATTATCGGGACTACCAAACTGTTTATGATGTATTTTTGCTCCCGTCATTTTCGTTTAAACTAACGAAAATATCACAACTTAACCTAACCAATTATCAAAGGGGTACAGTTGACCTAACCGGACATTTTCCGGTCTATTAAACTGTTAGGTTAATTCAATGCCCGGTTAGGTCAACTGAATGCCCGATTAGGTCAACTGTACGCTCTTGATGATTGGTTAGGTTAAGTTGATATTTTCGTTAGTTTAAACGAAAATGACGAGAGCTAAAATACATAACAAACAGTTTGGTGGCGGGCGGTTGGGTACTCCCGTTAACAGGAAAGTACCATATTTATCAGCTCTTAGAAAGAATATATATATATACTGTATATAAACAGAAACAGTATACATATTAAAATATACATGCTGAAACCAATGCGAAAGAGTATATATGCAAAACACTCTCACTGTATCGTAATGTTTCATGGCCGAGTGTGTGACGTGGTGGCTAGCAAAATTCGAATATTTAGTGATAGTAGTTCGAATCGCATCGAGGTATGGTACATTTATTTATAATGCATTTTTTCTTAAAACTAAAGTTACTGTTATTATATTGTTCCTGATTAATATAAATCTGATACGCATGTAATTACACTTGGTTAATGAAAATAAACTAAAATGCTATATAACTGACATTTCCTCTAACAGATGGCGCCACCTACTTTGATTAAATTATTTTCAAGGAATCAGTTCCTCGAAAGATATTTCATCAAGCATCGAAGTTTGATGAAAATACTATCATCACCTGAGAGCACTTGTTCGATGAAAGAATTTTCCACATATCGCTGAAAATATGTATGTACAGTGCTTACAAGAAGTCTCACGCCTCTGTCTCGTCCCAAGCTCGTCTGTTAGGTATAAAACGGGCAGTCCTTATGGCAGCGGAGGTGTGTTCGGATTGGTGCACATAACTGCTCTAACCCAATCAATGACGCCTATTATTACGTCACTTCTGCTACATTTTAGTGTTTAAAATACAAATGATTAAGAAGCAGAATGACCAAGTTTCGGGATGTTGGGATGGTTATGGAGCAATCCTAGTCATCATAATATTAGCTGGGCATTACATTATACCGTCTCAATATATATACTGTAGACTATAGCGAACGACTAATTCGGCAAATATCCCAAATCATGGCATGATACCTAAGTTATTTTGACGAGGTCTAAATTATTTGCTCAAATGCAATCTACAGAAGATCTACAGAAGATCTACAGAAGCTAAGGCTAACAAAGACCCTAAGATCCACTCTAAGGTTAGCCCGAGAGAAAGGAAAGAGTAGGAGGTTAAGAGAAGAGAAGAGAATAAGGGGTTAAGTAAGGAGGAACACCTATCACTCGTGGGTTAACATTCATTCAGAAAAAGAGAAAAAGACTCATCATCATCATCCGCCGGCCACTGCCGACAAGTCAGAAAAATAGTCGGAGAGAATAGGAGAGGGGTGAAAGATGAAAAGAAGTAAAATAAGAACGCTTACAAACCATGCAAACACATTCTTAACTCACTGTCATACCATGCAAATTACAAACATGCAAGAAAGAGAGTTACAGACATGCAAAGTAAGAAGGGGATAAGAAAAAAAAAAGTAGGTAAAGTTAAACAAAAAGTGGGTTAGTTTACGCTACGAGCTACATCTACGTTCGTGTTAGTCTAATTTTTTTTTTTTTTTTTTAATAATTTTATTGCTGGCATCACACGCTGGCATGTCACAAGCTGGCATTCATCATCAACAGACTCATCCTCGAGCACCACCACCAGAGCTCCTGTTGTTAACTTTGTTTTTTTTATATTAAACAACGTTAATACTTTTAAAATGTCTGTCAAGACGGTTCTTAAACATATTAACACTGGTAGAATGAACGACTGACGCGGGAAGATTATTCCATTTATCAATTACTTTAAACGTAAAGAAGTTTTTAGCGATATTAGTAATGAAACGTCTCCCACGCAACTTAAATCCGTTATTGCGAGTATTACTATTATCGAAAGTGAACAATTTGTCAAAATTTACGTTATCGATCGATGTTATTAACGATTTTGAAAACTTCAATAAGCTCCCCCCTTAATCTTCTAGTTTCGAGTGAATACAGGTCTAACTCCTTAATCCTATCTTCATAAGGCTTATTGCGCAATGACGGAATCAGTTTCGTGGCACGACGTTGAACCCTTTCGAACCTATCAATATCCTCACGCAAGTACGGGCACCAAAACTGAACTGCATATTCTAAATGAGGCCTGACTAGGGACTTGTAAAGGGGCAATATAATATCCTTCGATTTAAATTCGAAATTACGCGCTGTGAAGCCTAACATCCTATTAGCTTTTGCGCAAGACTCCAGGCACTGGTTTCTAACCTTTAAATCCTTAGATACGCGTACGCCTAAATCTACTTCCTCGTCAACGCTCGCTAACTCCCTATCATCCATCGTGTACGTGTAATTATTGTTGCGAGAACCTATATGCAAAACTTTGCATTTGTCTACGTTAAATTGCATCTGCCACTTATCTGTTCACTCCATAATCCTATTTACATCGTCTTGGAGCCTATTACTATCGTCCTCGTTAACAACCTTACCGCCTATTTTAGTATCGTCCGCGAATTTTGACACATTACTAGTCAAACCTACATCTATGTCGTTAATGTAAATTACGAATAGCAATGGGCCTAACACTGAACCCTGTGGGACACCGCTACCTACATCTAACCACCCCGATTCACTACCATTAACTACGACCCTCTGTCTCCTAGCACGAAGCCATTCTTCTAACCAGTTAGCTACCTGTCCGCGTATACCGTGCGCTTTGACCTTCGCAATTAGTCTCCTATGATTGATATTAAGTAATTGTTGGGAATTGTTGTCAATATTGTTGTTTGTGATACATATCCTACGTGAAGAATCTAATGAAAATTCTTCAGTGAACCTCTCACGCGCTCGCATTTCGAGGAAGTCACGGTCGTCTCACTAATAGATAGTTTATCCATTGTTTTAAGTGGTAACCTATTCCATCTTATGAAAGTCATTAGTCTAAAGCAAGACTGGTGGGCCGTGAATCAGAGAAATTTGCATTTGATTTGTTCATCGTAATTATTACGTAATATAGTATATTGTATATAGTAGTATGTAAGAGTTTATTGGTAGCATATCATATGACAATTCTCATAAACATGTGATGGCCTCGATGTTGCCAGTTTTTATTTTTTTCCTAAAACTATTACCTTCTCATAGTTTGTTTCAACAATGCATATATTATCATCTCCACGAGCGTAGACATTGCAAGAAAAGATTCTAACTAAGGATAAGTAAAGTTCTTTCATGGTCATAATATATACTTTTATAGATGTTAAACATAAAAATATAATAAAATTCTATATTAACATAAATATATATTCGATACACATTTACGTCATGGCTTTAACATCAGTCTTTCGTATAGCTTCCTCCGGCATCAATAATTTCTTGCAATCGTTGCGGCATAGAAGAGGCCAGATTGTAGGGAATGTTTGGTGTTCGGCGTAAGCTCTCCCAACTATTCTTCGTGTGAGCTAAAAGTGCTTCAAATGTTCTTTCATTGCGTTGCTCCCATTCGTTAATCATTATTGCCCAAAGGTTTTCAATCGGATTCATATCAGGAGAACGTGGTTGCAGAATTAGATTAATAATCTCTGGGTGATCTTTGTACCACGCTCTCACAACGTTACTCCTATGAATGGGACTGTTATCTTCCATTCCACTTCCTTCATTAAACCTATTATCGCTTTTACTGTCCCTTCCTTCCATCCTTCAATGCCAGCGTTCTTAAACCTAGCACATAAATTATATAATATGGAATCTAACACCTTAGATCTCTACGCATTCATGTTACTTGAAGACGCCTGTGTCTTAGGGGAATCTAAGTGTTGAGAGTGGGCTTGAGGGGTAGTCTAGATTATTACAGATAACCTTGAACGCTCCAACTATTTAAAAATGATTATTTATTATGCACATCATATGCCATACTGCACACATGAATTTAAGTCTCTTACACTATAGGAATGGAATTGAATCCTACCAGAGTTAAAAAGTCGCAAAATATGATAGATTAGTTTGTATTAAGAGGTTACTAAGAGAAAAGGATTTGGGATAGAGCGGAAGGCAGAGAGTATATTTTCCCCGAGTTTCGGTTATTATTAACGTTATATGGATACATTGCCGATGTCCTTGCTGAAGACCTCTGATGGGATGCGGTGTGATCAGAGAGAGAGAAAGAGAGAGAGAGAGAGAGAGAGAAAAGAGAGAGAGAGAGAGAGAGAGAGAGCTTTTAAATTACACCTTTTAAATGGTTTGTGGGTAAGGGCTTCACGTATGTTATTTTAGTCCAGGGTAGTTTATGTTGAGGTATTAACGTAACTTGCACTTGGGACTGTTAATTGTAAGACAACTACATAGCTGGTTCTGAGACAAGTTATCCCCTGCATACTCTATATATATCTATATACAGTATGTCTCTATATATAAATAGATAGAGTGATCAACACAAACATAATGTGGACGTCATTGATGGGGTTAGAGCAATTATGTGCACCAATCCGAACACACCTCCGCTGCCATAAGGACCGCCCATTTTATACCTAACAGACTAGCTTGGGACGAGACAGAGGCGTGAGACTTCTTGTAAGCACTGTACATGTTAAAAACTGCGCTAAATATGTTTTTTTAACTTTGAATTTTTAAGGCCAAATACTTTCTGTGTGGTAGTCTTGTCCTATTCTTTTTAAAGTTTTCATTATGCACACAAAAAAGATTTGCTTTTTGTAGGACGCATTTTTCAGACTAGTTAAGTAAATTCTTGAAATACAAAGATAGATTAACAACTCCACTTGTTCCGACATCATTTATGAGTACATTTGAGGGGTCGCGCGTCTTAAGGTACCTAAGCGCCACCACAGGCGAAAACGTGTTTTTGATGGATATCACTATTTTCACCCTTCCTCTATCGCGTGGTTTGGGTTATAATGACCTTACGACACTAGAAGTATAGTTTAAAACCTTATGAAGCGAACTACTTTTTTCACCTCTATCGCCAGCCAAAAGTTCACCCAAAGTTCGACATAATAAGAAAATAAAAAAATTTAAAAAAACATAAAATATAAAATATGAAAATCTATTCCAAAAACTCATCAACATCTTCATTAGCATACTTAGAACTCTAATTTAGCCAAAAATGAACGTTCTAGCTCAATTAATAACAGAGATACTATTGCGAGAATATTGCTGAACTTTGGAGGCGATTTCTAACGAATTTTAATTTTGACGCCTAGGTACCTTAAGACGCGGGACCCCTCAATTTTGTTATGGTTGTTGAACAAATTACAGTATATAGGAAAATGCGGAAAGTATTTTTTCACTTGCACTGCAAAGTGCAGAGAGATCTCCGTCAAGACTGATTCACAGCTCTCTGAGCCACAACATTCTAAAACTCTTGACCACAGAATTGTCAACAACAATTTCAACATTCTAGTTAATCACTACGCAAAGATAAGTCACCTAAACAGAGACAACAACCAGAAACAAGCAGACATAAAAACAACGAGACACAAGAAAACCTACAGACTCGACACGACCAATACACCCTTCAATACAGACCAGACCACCAAGATCATCAAAAACATTAAGAATTCGAAAGCTACTGAACCAGACAACATATCTAACATACACCTTAAACACTTGGCCCCACAGAGAATACTAGCTCTCTCAAACATCAGCACATATTCATACCAACACTGTATTATTCCTGACATATGGAAACAACGTAAAATTATTACACTACTCAAACCAAACAAAAATCCAACAGATCCAGCTTCCTATAGACCCATTACTTTACAATGCACACCTTCCAAAGTAACAGAAAGACTAATCTTACAAATCACCAACACACACACACCACTATCGCCTACTCAACATGGATTCAGACCTCACCACTCAACCACGACATTACTCACTAACCTCACGCAGCATATCATGGATGGCATCAACTCCAGACGACCAGCTCAACGTACACTATTAGCAACAATAGACATTAGTAAAGCATTTGATGCTAACCCACGCTTCCCTCTCATAAACAAAATACTTAACACAAACATGCACAATAACACCAAAATGTGGCCGAGCAACTATCTTTCAGGAAGATACTCACATGTCACATTTAATGGCAAGTCATCCAAAAATAAGCTTTTTTTCGAACGGGGTCCCTCAAGGCTCTCTTCTCTCACCAACACTGTTCAACTTATACATGCATGATATTTCAACACCCATAGATAACAAGCTTACCTTATCATCATATGCAGACGACATCACTCTAACATCCACCCACAACAACATCGACATCGCTACAAATAACCTACAAACATACATAAACGGTATACAAGACTGGCTTACACACAATAGACTCAATGTAGCGCCCACAAAATCAACCATCACAAAAGAACACCAGATAACTCCACAGCTTACACTAAACAACACCAACATTCCACACATTCACAGGACCAAAATACTTGGGGTCACATACAACAATTATCTTTTGCAAACCACATTCAGGACATTAAAAACAAATGTACGTCAAGACTTAACACGCTTAGTGTACTAACAGGCACAAACTTTGGACACCAGCAGGAAACAACATCACTCATATACAAACAATATATTCGCTCAGTTATGGACTATGCTAGCCCATGCTTGGCACTCATTATCTCAAACACACACATAAATACAGTGCGTTCGAAAAGCCTCTCCGCCGTGCTATGTTAAACGCATAGGAAATTGAAAATCTACGTTTTCATTCAACCATGATTTAGTGATTTTATTACATAACCTTTTGATTTTACAGCATGTGTTGAAAGTGTTTTCCACCATTTTGCAGGCACAGAACAACTCGTCTACACTTGTTGTCAAACACTTTTTTTAAAGTGTTGGTTGATATTGAAGCAATGTAAGTGGATATTGCGGTTTTTAAGTTCTGAATTGTTTACGGGTTGTCTTTATAAACAACACCTTTTGCTGCTCCCCACAAGAAATAGTCGGGCGGCGTAAGGTCTGGGGATCGTGGAGGCCAAAGCCCCCATTGAAATTATGCGATTCCCAAACACATCATGCAGTAGCTCCATCGAAAGGTGAGCAGTGTGTGCCGTGGCACCATCTTGCTAGAAGTATGCATTCAGTATTTCCATTTCGTTTAGCTGTCCAATAAATGGATACAGAATTTCTGAACAGTATCGTTCAGCATTTATCGTGTTCTCAAAGAAAATGGGACCGACAATTCGCTTTCTTGATATTGCAACCCAAACGCCGATTTTCTGGTCGTGCAATGGTGTTTCATGAATAGCGTGAGGATTTTCTGAATTCCACAAACGACTGTTTTGTGAGTTTATGTAGCCTGACAGATGGAACCACGCCTCGTCTGTGTAAAAGGTTTCATCCAGCACATCGATTCCTTTATCTCTGATGAAATTTTGAAACCACTCACAATAATACACTCTCTTCTCGTGATCAGTCGCTTTTAACTCTTGCACAGCCGACATTTTGTATGGAAATAATTTCAGTTCTTGTCTTACAGCTTTGTGCGCAGTACCTACAACGACGTTAGTCTCCTGAGCCAAATTTCTTATTGATTTAGAGGGGCTTTTCAACATCTTATCAGAAATGTCCAAAAGTTTGTCCTCCGATAAAACAGTAGGTCTACCACTTCTAACTGCATCTGCCACCGAACCGGTTATCTGAAATTTACAGAGTAAATCGTGTACAGTATCACGATGTGGAACAACGGAATCCGGAAACTTCTCACGAATTTTTTGTTTCACAGCATCTGCATACTTATCGCCTGATCGAAACACATACTCATCTAAAAATATTCGTTCCTCGGTTAACATATTCACAGACGAGGATGCACACATATTTTTTTACCAAGCTATCGACACACACTATTGCCACGATCCCAACTCTGTCACAGTACTGACACGATCGAGTTTAAACCGGCTGAAACCGGCTTAGCGCGCATATACTGGGTGTAACACGTTGACTGCGGAGAGACTTTTCGAACGCAAACAATACGAAATAACGCACTTCGTATCATTAGAGGACGTACTCAAACAACACCAATAGAACACCTGCACACAGAAACAAAAATGCTGAAAATTAGGGAACATTTAGACATGAGGGGAACACAATTCATGGCAGCAGCGACAACTGTTTCACAACACCCTTGCCACTATGTGTACAATCATGCACCAACACCTCGCACCATTAAGGTAACACCAGAGAGACAGTATAACCAAGTACTCCATTCCATACCACGCCCCACAGACATCACACTACAGAAAACACACACACGCACACACACAAGCACACACACACACACCTAACCCACAAGGTACTGACACGACTCGGTCCGAATGCGGTCCTAGGTGCGAAGCCGCCACCCATTGACAGGTCAGAGACCAGCCTGAGCAGATCGGATCGAGTTAACTTAGTACGATTCCGATATGGACATCACCGTAACTTACAGACATACAAACACTAGACAACTCCACAGACGACACCTGCCACCTGTGCCAGGAAACACCACAAACAATTGAACACATTATGGCAGATTGTACCACTCTTGCACAATATAGAACACAACACATCACTAGTGCGCTGAACCTCTGGTCCACTCCGGAGAGGGCGATCGGTTACCTGCGTGCCGCCAGCTTCCTCGATCAGGGTGGGCTGATCGGCTAACCAACAACAACAACAACAACAATTTCAAAATTCAACCTGTAAACCAACCATCGCACCAGTCTTGAATATTCTGGACGGCATTTTCATAAACAAACAACGACCATCCTTAAAAGAGAAGGCAACTTCAACAGATCTACTTATTTTAAAAAGATAAAATAATATAAAATAAAAACGTACAGTTTATTACATGTAATGACTATTGTAGCGATTTTACGAAATGATAACTTATTGTTTTAATTTTTATTTCTTAAATTTAAAAGTCTTAATTATGCCTCTTACCAAGTAAATTTCTAGTAGTCATACTAGACTGCAGGCGTCCGCGTCATAACTTTTTAACTGCTCAATATGAATTGATGAAACTTTACAAACACACACGCACACGCACATATTGATCATCACAAGACGGTGTGTCATGAGCAAGAATCAGATCTCTTCATCAAGTTTCAAGGTCACAAATAAAGGACAAAGGTAAAATTAATTTTTCCACGCCATATCTGGCAACTCCTTAATTTCATTTTTTATTTACACATTGAAATACTGTATATCCTTACGGAATAGTAGTGTGGGTGCATTTATGCCTAGTGAAGTGGGGGTAATGGGGAGGGGAGGGAGTGAAGTGGGAGAGTAGGTTAATGTTGGATGGAGTGGTGCCACTGAAGGAGAGGGGAGTGCCAAGGTGGAGTGCCAGTTGAATATAGAGTATAGTTACCTAATCTAATCTAAAAAGTGAATATATATATATATATATATATATATATATATATATATATATATATGGCTTCATACTATGAACCTTAGGAACCACCATTTTAAAAAAATAAAAAATTAAAACTTTTTAAAGTATATAACGTTTAGAGACCATCTGATCCAATGCTGCTATGAATATAGAGCAGGCGCGTGCGGTGAAGCTAGCGAGGGGGTACGCTGCTGCCAATAATATATATATATATATATATATATATATATATATATATATATATAATTATGCAAGAATTTTCAAGAAATAACGATGATATAAACTATACTAAATTATGACCTTGGTACGGTAGTAACAGTACTTACCAAATTTGGATGATTGGGGTGGACACTGGATACGGTATACATTTAACTATTTATATGCGACAGCGCGATTTTTATCGATATTTCAGATCGACCCCTACGATTCTTAGTAGCATATTCATCTATTACTGAATCGTAGAATGATGGGTCAGATTTCATTTGGACTAATAACTCATTTTCGATGCTCATAAGGGCTAAGTATGACAGCCTTTCTTCGCCCATTGTACTTCTTAGATACGTTTTAATTCTCCTCAAAGACGAAAATTATCTTTCTACTGATGAAGTTGTAGCCAGAATGGTTAGTACTAGCTCTACGAGTTTTTGAAGTTCAAGCATACTTTCACTCAAGTTGTTCAGGCTAAAGAATTTTGCAATATGGCAGGGATATTTTCTTTGAAATTCTTTAGATGGGTATAGGACACTTAGTTCATTTTTCAGTCTTATAAAATCAAAACAGCCACTGTGTAACTCCGCAAAGGTTTTAAGAATTTCATCAGGGAATGCTTGGCTAAATTTTAGAAAATTTTTGGGATTCAGAAGTTCCAAAAATTTCAATTGTGACAGATTTACAAACCGAGCAGTAAGTTGCATGCAAACCGTATCTATGATTTCTAAATGAAGTCTTTTCATTTCCAAATCTGGCTGATCAGTCTGTGCTAGCCTTTTTCATTTTGGTTCTGCATCAGCATTCAGCAGTCAATGGCATGCGATATTTCGCCTTTGCCACACAATCATCAAAGCCACTTCGCATTTTATGAAACTACGTTGAAACACTCCAGCGTATCTCAGACCATTTTTCGGACAATAGTAAGGCAGTATTTGTTAAGCCCCGCCCAGCACTTAAGGATCATATTCCTATGCAAGTACATTCTATGCTCAAAGCGTACCTTGTAAGAAAGCACATGAAAAAACAAGGAAGTTTCACTTAATTTAACTTTATGTTGCTTAAGTATACTGAATAAATTATAAAATTTATTGGTATAGTAGAATGGGCACAAAAGGAGAGAGTGCAATGCAATTCAAAATGTTGGTAAATGTTGCAAATGACATGTTGCATAATGTCATGCAACAAGAGAGAGGAGGATGTTGCAAGCTGTTATGCAACAAAGGGGGAGGGGAATATTGCAAGATGTGATGGGACAAAGGGGGTGAGGGGAATGTTGCAAGGTGTAATGCAACAAAGGGGGATGGGGACTGTTGCAAGAGCAACAAGGGGTTATGCAACGTGGAGGCGGAGTTATCCCCCAAGAGAAAGAGAGAGGAGAAGGAGAGAGAGGAAGAGAGGTGTTCGCCTGGCAGGAGCCAAGCGTACATTAAGACTTCAGCCCAGCAGCCGTTCTCTTATAGGTCCCTTTATCAGCCAGCTGGCTTAATCAGCCAGTTGGCTTATCTAGGTGAGTTGCCAGATTGCGCTATTTATTTCATTAAAGCGTATATTCTGGCTTAATCAGCCAGTTGGCTTATCAGCCTGAGTTGCCAAATTGCGCTATTTATTTAATTAAAGCGTATATTCTGGCTTAATCCACCAGTTGGCTAAGGAGGCTTCTTAGAAGGCATAAATAGCCTGTATATATTAATAACCTTCGAACGAATTAAAAACGCACACAAACGCACATAGACTCACCGAATGTACGCCCATAAAGCCCCTATTATCACACACACACACACACACACACATATATATATATATATATATATATATATATATATATATAAACTGATTGATGCATGCAAAGCCCCGATAGCAAAATATATACGAGCACAAAAACCACACAAAAAAGCATCACATCACCAACAATGGTCTAAGTATAGACTTGTTGGAGCTCATCCCGTCAACAGCACATGGTGAGATGAGGGCTACGACTTCTAGAAGCTCATCCCATCAACACCACGTAACCGATATGAGGGCTACAACCAAGCGTCCAAACTTAAACAGTTGGTGAAGAAACAGTATTACACAACAACCATCAACAACCCACCAACCACCACCGCTTTACTTACCAACTCCTGGTAGACCGATAAGGTCTCTTCTCTAAATACGATCCAACAGACAGAGCTGTTAAGCAAACAAATACGTTTATGGGGCCAAATAAAAAAAAAAACGCCAAAAAATTTTCTAGCAAGCTTCTCGTCGTGAAACGAGGCCAATTTGACATTTGGTGGGGCGATCTTTTAAACAAAAATTCGAATAAGATAAACTAACTTTAATAAAAATACAAATTTTCATCATAATACGCAATTTTATCCTTAAACTATAAATGAAAAGCATTAATATGATTTTTAAAACAAAACAGAAATTAAATTAGGGGTAACTTTTTAATTTTTCCTCTTTTAGCCAATTATTGTGTTTCAATATAAATTTATCTTTAAGACACCAATATATCTTTAAACCTTATTACAAAAAATATTAATATGATTTTTAAAACAAAATAGATTCTGTCTCGGAGTAACTTATTCATTTTTCCTCATTTACTTGCAGCCCTGCCGCAACACTACTGCATTATTTTTTAATATATGTAAAACCGCATTCACGATCATAGTAAATCTTACTGTTGAAGATATCCTGAAATAATGATGCAAAATTATTTTAAAAGGTATAGACTCCTCGAAGTAGCTTAAACTTTGATGCAAAGAAAAAACATTAATATAACTAGATTTTAAGTTTTAGCTGGCTTACCCCAATAAACATCGTTTTCTAAACGTATTTATAAAAAATGGAATTTATGGCATAACTCATATAATTGCACCTTCTACAATTCAATAATTGGATTAACATGATTTACTGCATTATATTTATTGTAATTTTAAACCAGTTTTTGGGACATATTAAATTAAATTTTCATCTCACATCTATCTGCTTTATCAATGTCCTTTTGCATTTTCATGGCACCTGTTAAAGATCGTACATTTTGTCCCAATTTTGTATCATCTGCAAATATTGAGTTTTACTATTTAGACCCCTTTCCAAGTCATTAATATAAATAACAAAGAGTAGAGGTACAAGTACTGGGCATATTTCATCGCGATTTTACGATATAGTGTAGAAGATAATATATATATATATATATATATATTATATATATTATATATATATATATATATTATATACATATATATATATACATATATATACATATACATACATATACATACACATATACATACATACATATACATATATATATACCGAGATAATTCACACGAGTAGGTGCCAGACTGCGCTATTTAATTTAATTTGTATGTGTTTAATGGAAAGGCGATGTTCTCCGTATAATTAATTTCTTTATGTACATATTATTAATGGAAAAGTATAGTTTGTAGATATTTTCCTCGTTCATGTCAGACGAATTTATTCAGCCTCCATCTTAATACATAAATTTATCTAAAAGCAGTAATCATAATCAGCTAACGCTTTCAGTTAAAATAGGATTTATAGATGCATTTAGTATGGTCTATACAAGTAATGTAGTTTTCTATGGATATTTATAAAGAAAATGGAATTTTGTTTAAGGGGTTTCTTAATAACAGAATTATTCAATGCAATCTGGCATCTAATCTTATCGGAATATAGTTTTTAACCCCAATCAAACTATAGGTACTATATGCCGGACCTGCGGCTGAATGTGATTTAGTTCGTTCTCCATCTTCTGGATAAATTAAAGTCTGTTGTACACTCTCATTGCCTGAATCACTCCTAGAGTAGTTAAAATTAACACGATACATCACATCACATTTCATTCTGAATCTTCCTTAGCCCATCTTTCCCCCTTGTCTATGACTCTAATGTGTTAGAAATGTTGAAACCATGTAACGTAAAAATGTGTTGTATACAGTAATTCGATGAACAATTAAGAAACCCCTTAAGCAAAATTCTATTTTCTTTATAAATATCCATAGAAAACTACATTACTTGTATAGACCATACTAAATGCTTCTACAAATACTATTCTAACTGAAAGCGTTAGCTGATTACTGCTTTTAGATAAATTTATGCATTAAGATGGAGGCTGAATAAATTCGTCTGACATGAACGAGGAAAATATCTACAAACTATACTTTTCCCTTAATAATACGTACATAATAAAGAAATTAATTATACGGAGAACATCGCTTCTCTATTAAACATATACAAATCAAATAAATAGCGTAGTCTGACACCTAATCTTGTGGATTATCTCGGTATGTATATATATATATATATATATATATATATATATATATATATATACACACACATATATATATATATTTTATATATATATATATATATATATATATATATATATATATATATATATACTGCCTTCTAAACACTATGTCGTAAAATCGCGATGAAATATTCCCAGTACTTGTACCTCTACTTTTTATTATTTATATTAATGACTAAGAAAGGGGTCTAAATAGTAAAACCTCAATATTTGCAGATGATATTGGGACAAAATGTAAGATCTTTAACAGGTGCCATGAAAATGCAAAAGAACATTGATAAAGTAGTTGCTTGGGCAGATAGATGTGAAATGAAAATTTAATTTAATATGTCCCAAAAACTGGTTTAAAATTACAATAGGTATAATGCAGTAAATCATGTTAATCCCGTTATTGAATTGTAGAAGGTGCAATTATACGAGTTATTCCATAAATTCCATTTTTATAAATACATTTAGAAAACGATATTTATCGGGGTAAGCCAGCTAAAACTTAAAATCTAGTTATATTGTTACCGGAAAGCTACTTGCTACCGGCTGAGTACTTGTTTCCCGATGCGTCACTTACTGATACAATACCGTTACTGGGACTCTCTTACTTACAGTACTTATGGGTCCGAAAAGCAATGTGGTGTTTAGCAAACAATTTATCCACTCGGCCCAATAAAGGTCCAGTAAAAGATACATTTAAATAAATTAAATATATTTACAAAACCCTAAATCTAAACTTAAATTAACACTTAAACTTATACAACCTTAAACTTATACAACCTTAAACTTATACAACCTTAAACTTATACAACCTTAAACTTATACAACCTTAAACTTATACAAACTTAAACTTATACAAACTTAAACTTATACAAACTTAAACTTAACACCTAAACTTAATACTTAAACTTAATATTTAAACTTAAAGTGATCTACAAGCAGTACGTCCTGTGCCTACTTAAAGTAAATTATCACTTCAGATATCACTTTACTTCGGCTAGTCCAGTAGCAGTGGTGCTTAGACGGGCAGGAAAGGATAGGCTTTGCTCCAATGCTGTCTTAATTCTCGAATTTACTGATGAAGCTCAGAAGCTCAGCCTCGGAACGGGGCCACAAAACGTTCCAACCATTCACGTTCAGCTCGGGTAGACGAAACGGTTTCAATTGAACCAGGAATTCAGTTCCCCAGCCGAACCCAAGCATTGTTCCACACTCCAAATTTGAAGCCTATTAAACAATGATAAACAAATATCGCTTACACGAGTAAAACACATACTAGCTTAAACTCAGAAAAATGCACATACAATGCGATATTCCACAAGTTCTTGCAGTAACAATTTTAACTAAATCTTACCTCGTATAGAGGCTTCCACATTTGCACTATACGGAATGCTCAAAGACACCACTGTACTCTGTACCCTGTACAATAATCACATTTATAAATTACTTCAAAAATTATGTCTTACATTAAAAGAAAACTAAATATTAATTACAATTTAACGTAATCAATACAATTTAACAGTAAATAATTAAGTTATTCCAACAATAATAGCAAATACACATTAACATGGAAGTACATATATAACAATTACCTGAAGTGATGGCAAATCTAATGCCGACAAACTCACATTCAAATATCCAACTTCTTGCAACTTCTAACTTTGAATCTACCGCTTCCAATCTCTGTTCAGATCACAAGCACGAATCATCCCCAAACTTCCATTACTACCTTTCATCTTGCTAACTTTCAAATCATTCACACCAAGCTCTAGTTTCACACTCCACCTATCGCTCACGTTCAATTTTCACAATGACCCTACCATACCAATCACACTCTTACAATATTAATGTTTTTTTTTTTGCATCAAAGTTTAAGATACTTCGAGGAGTCTATACCTTTTAAAATAATTTTGCGTCATTATTTCAGGATATCTTCAACAGTAAGATTTAATATGATCGTGAATGCTAGTTTTAATTATATTAAAAAATAATGCAGCAGTATTGCAGCAGGGCTGCAAGTAAATGAGGAAAAATGAATAAGTTATTCCGAGACAGAATCTATTTTGTTTTTAAAATCATATTGATATCTTTTGTATTAAGGGTTAAAGATATATTGGTGTCTTAATTAAAGATAAATTTATATTGAAACAAAATAATTGGCTAAAAGAGGAAAAATTAATAAGTTACCCCTAATTTAATTTTTATTTTGTTTTAAAACTCATATTAATGCTTTTTATTTATAGTTTAAGGATAAAATTGCGTATTATGATGAAAATTTGTATTTTTATTAAAGTTAGTTTATCTTATTCGAATTTTTTTTTTAAAGATCGCCCCACCAAATGTCAAATTGGCCTCGTTTTACCATGAAAAGCTCAATAGAAAAACTATTGGCATCGTCTTTATTTGATTTAGCCACATAAATGTATTTGTTTATGTTAAAAGTTTTCTCTATTTGGTCGTATTTAGAGACCATGTCAGTCTACTAGGAGCTTGGTGGTTGTGGTGCTTCACCACCAATCGTCTAAGTTTCAACGCTTGGTTGTAGCCCTCATATCGGTTACGTGGTGTTGATGGGATGAGCTTCTAAAAGTCGTAGCCCTCATCTCACCATGTGCTGTTGATGGGATGAGCTCCTAAAAGCTATACTTAGACGATTGTTGGTAATGTGATGCTTTTTTGGTGTGGTGGTTGTGCTCGTATATATTTTGCTATTGGGGCTTTGCATGCATCAATCAGTTTATATATATATATATGTGTGCGTGTGTTTGATAATATGGGCTTTATGGGCGTACAGTCGGTGAGTGTATGTGCGTTTGTGTGCGTTTTTAATTCGTTCGAAGGTTATTACTATATACAGGCCATTTATGCCTTCTAAAAAGCCTTCTAAGCCAACTGGCGGATTAAGCCAGAATATATGCTTTAATTAAATAAATAAACGCAATCTGGCAACTCAGCCAGATAAGCTAACTGGAGGATTAAGCCAGAATATACGCTTTAATTAAATAAATAGCTCAATCTGGCAACTCAACTTGATAAGCCAACTGGCTGATTAAGCCATCTGGCTGATAAAGGGCCCTACAAGAGAACGGCCGCTCAGCTGAAGTCTTAATATACGCTTGGCTCCTGCCAGGCGAACACCTCTCTTCCTCTCTCTCCTTCTCCTCTCTCTTTTTCTTGGGGGATAACTCCGCCTCCAAGTTGCATAACCCCTTGTTGCTCTTACAACATTCCCATTCCCCCTTTGTTGCATAGCATATTGCAACATCCCCCTTTCCCCCTTTGTTGCATAACATCTTGCAACCGCCCCTCCCCTTGTTGCATAACCTTATGCAACATTGATCAACATTTGCAATTGCATTGCACTCTCTACTTTTGTGCCCATACTACTGGTATTTATAATAGCATTTTACCAATATTTAAAAAGTTTAAATTTTTAAATTTAACAACAAAATTGGATATGCACTGCGTACCTTGCGTAACCAGTGTGCACGCCTATGATATAGAGTATAGTTCCCTAACCTAGCCTACCCTAACCTATACACATGGGGGCAATAGAACTTCAAAAGTAATGTCTGCGGAAGTGACAGAAATATGCACTGTTATGCACAATCTTTTTAAAATGTATACACAGCACATTTATTGTTCTTAAAAAAACAAAATATTTGAATTCCTTCCCTCAATAGGGAGTTAATCCTCTTTTTAAATCCGAATGCTACCTGTCACCTTACTGAGAGATCTCTGAAACCATCTTAAAAAAGCTTTTAGAAAGAAACGAATAAAAACAGCAAATACGAGGGCCACTCAATATATTTTGCTCAACCTTTTTTTTTTTCTTTCCAAGTTTCCTTGTAAGTTCCAGAAATTTTGTACACAAGTAGTTACATACCTTTTTTACAAGTTTTTATTTTTCCACATAGTCTCTATCCTTTTCTACGGCTTTCCTCCACCTCGAAACAAGGGCCTTTATTCCTTCCTGGTAAAAGTCCGCTGGGTTCCGCTAGAGCCACCTCTTAACCTCCACAACAACCTCATCGTCACTCTGAAACTTTCTTCCACGAATAGCATCCTTCATTGGCCCAAACAAATGCAAGTCTGAAGGTGCCAGATCCCGGCTGTATGGAGGGTGGGGTAACACAGTCAAGCGCATTTCTGTGATGGCTTCTCTTGTTTCCAAACTGTTATGTGGTGTTGCGTTATCGTGCAAAACAAGGACGTCTTCCAGTTTTCTCGCAGGTCGAACTCACTTTATACGTCTGTGGAGTCTCTGTAGGGTAGCAATATATGTCTCTGAGTTGAGTGTTTGTCCTTTCTTCATAATGATCACCAGAATAAACCCTTTCATGTCCCAGAAGATGGTGGCCATAACCTTTCCTGCAGAGGGAGCCATTTTGAACTTTTTCTTGCGTGGAGAGTCTGCGTAATGCCACTCCATGGATTGGCGTTTTGTTTCAGGTTCAAAGTGGTGTACCCAAGTCTCATTCCCAGTCACAATTCGTGAAAGGAATTCATCCCCTTCTGTCTCGTACCGAACCAACGACTCGGAAGCAATTTCTTTTCTTTGGGCTTTGTGATCTTCAGTCAGTTTGCGAGGAATAAACACCGTGAACACACTTTTGAGTATCCCAGTTGCTAAATTATCGTATTCACACTTCTTTCACTAATTCCTAGCTCCAGTGATAGCTCCCTGTATGTGACGCGCTGATTTGATCGAATGGTGCTGTTAGCAAGTTGCACAGTGTGAGATGTCACAGTCGATGCTGGGCGACCGTTGCGTGGCTAATCATCGAGGCTGGCTCTCCCTCTCTCCGATGATCTCACACGTTTAGACCAGCGTCCAACTGTGCTTCGATCAACAACAGCATCTCTGTAAACGTTTTGTAGACGTTTGTGAATATTTCCAACTGTTTCCTTCTCTGCGATTAAGAACTCGATAACAGCTCTCTGTTTACGACGCACATCACTGTCAGACGCCATTTTCGAAACTGCTTTAACCATCGGTTTTATGCAAGGGCGTTTAAAAGCGGTTTTATACAAGGAGGGGAGGTTCAAACTGTAAAATCCGGTTATATGAAGCGCAGAAAGTTCACACTTACGCCCAAAAGACATTTCAGCCTCATGGCCTATTATTTACCTCAGAGAAAAGGGTGGGGCCAAATATATTGAGTGCCCCTAGTACATCTGGTTCTTAAAAATTTCAATTCCTTCCTTCACACAAGTTAATCCTCTATTTAAAACCGAATGCTACCTGACACCTGTCTCATCGCTGATGTTGGACGGCTTTAATCACCTTTTATGATTTATACTTCTAAATAAGTTGAAATGTACACAAGTTAAGCTTGAAAATGAAGTTAATTATGGGGTTTGGTAGCTCGCCGTCCTAAGCAAGTTCAAACAGGGTAATCTGATCGATCTCTGAAACCATCATAAAAACCTTTTATGGTTTATACTTTTTAATAAAACGAACTATACAAAAACTAAATTTCTTTTGAAGTTCAATTACGGACCCGTTACATTATTCTGTGATTATACCCTCTGGAGACCATATGTTTAGTTCTGAATGAATGAATAAACAGGGTGGCCCATAAGTCCCAATCGGTTATAATTAAAGAGAAAATACAAAAAATGTCAAAGTAAAAAGTTGATAATAAGTTTAGAAATATTTATTGATTATTTTAAAAAATTATTTAAAATATTTTCTTTAATTTTAATTGGATATTTTTAAAAAAATATAAAATCAGATGGATAGATCTTCGCTTTAATTAACCAATTTGGACTTATGGGCCAAACTGTATATATTATATATATATATATATATACTGTATATACATACACAAAATTTTGAGGGTCGGAGATAAGATACAGGTCGGTACAAGTGTTTATAAAATGAAGACAAGAAGCTTTATTTAATTTATATATATGCATTTCATCGCTTCTATTGTCTTAAAAGAGTGATTAACTGATATTTATATCTCAGCGTTTCATGTTGGTTCGTTTTAAAGACCTTTTATGTTATTCATTTCCAAATTAGCATATATGTATATACAGGGTGCCCCAGGAGGAAATGTCAAGAATGCACCATTTCACTCTCTGGGTATTTCTAAGTAGAAAGTATTATATCGATATGGGTGTGATTCCCAACCGTTACCGAGATACAGGCCTCTACATTTGGGTAATTAAAACATAATAAAAAGGCGATCTTTGATACTATTTAATGACACTTGTGGTTTACAAAAGTACAAACATACAATACACTATTGCACTTATTGCAGAATGGTTTCAAAGTGACCCTCTCCTTCTTCAATGCACGCGGCGAGCCTCCGATCCATCGAGTCTTGCCAAGGAAAACGCGGAAGTTCATTTCTGAGGTTTATGAACGCATCCTGTATACGTGCAACCAACTGCTCCCTAGTTTCTGGCTTACCCCGCTGATAAACGTTACTCTTCAAGAACCCCCAGACAAAATAATAATGTAAATAAATAATGTGAGGATCTGCACAGTTGCCAATGTATCATTAAATGTCATTGAATATTATCTAAGATCGGCTTTTTATTATGTTTTAGTTACCCAAATGTAGAGGCCTGTATCTCGGTAACGGTTGGGAATCAGGCACATGTCGATATAATACTTTCTACTTAGAAATACCCAAAGAGTCAAATGGTGCATTCTTGACATTTTCTCCTGGGACACCCTGTATATGGGATTGAACTCAGAATTGTTCCCTGAGGTTTTTTCATAATACACAGACCGTGCATGGAACAAGGAACTCTTTTGGGAAAATTAAATCCACTATAGTCCGAATAAATAATGGTAAATGACAAATACTATATAAGTTAAACCCTAGATCCTGTCCCATAGCTGGATCCTATCTGCTTTGCAGATAGCTGGTGAGGGAACTTATATTTTTGGGGCCTCTTTGCGAGTGACCCGTTGCCCACGTCGGGCTAACATCATGAAAAACAGAAAACTACAGTATTTGTCATTTACCATTACTTATTCGGACTATAGTGGATTTAATTTTCCCAAAAGAGTTCCTTGTTCCATGCACGGTCTGTGTGTATCATATATATATTATATATATATATGCATTTAACTGCAATGACCACGCAGTATATAAATGAATAGAAACGACGTAAATAAGGAGCGTCTCTGCACACGGGGAAGAGAAATAACGAATAAATGAAAAATGAGGCGAACCGCCCGGGAATTGAACCCAGGGCCTTCCAATTGCCGGTTGTAATGGTAGCGCATCCAACCGGCAATTGGAAGGCCCTGGGTTCAATTCCCGGGCGGTTCGCCTCATTTTTCATTTATTCGTTATTTCTCTTCCCCGTGTGCAGAGACGCTCCTTATTTACGTCGTTTCTATTCATATATATATATATATATATATATAAAACCTCGTTGCTGTTCCATGTGTTGGTCTCTCTTCACACGAAAGTCAAGCTGGTGGCTCCGCCTCTAGGTCTGGCTTGGTGGAGGAGCGAGTTGCTTTCTTGCGCTCTCCACCGTACATAGACAGCTACATCCCGCTCATCTGGAACCGTCTTGAGCCAGGCATCTAGTTTTCTCTTGAAGACTTCAACTTTGACCCCTGTAACGTTTCTGAGGTCCTTTGGAAGCTGGTTAAAAAGTTTGGGCCCCCTGACGACCAAGCTATTTTCCCTCAGTGTTGAGGAGGTCCCTTGTCGGACCTTTAATTTGTGAACACTACACATCCTGCCTCTCTATATATATATATATATATATATATATATATATATATATATATATATATAATATGTGTGTGGAAATTATTTCACGAAAGTAAAGTATTTTTATTATATACAGCGTGTCCCAAAGAAATGTATACCCACTTTGTTCGATAATACCAGCTATGAGGATAATAAATATATTCTTTTTATATGTTTTTTAATAAAGAATTTTCTCCTGAATCTAAATATGTGATTATGTTTATTAAAATTGAAGAACAAAAAAGTTACAGATGTTTAAATTATAATTATTATTTTCGAGACTTCATGTGCGATATTTTCTAATATTTAACCGACTGTTTTGAGATACTTATGTTTAGTGTTGATATTGAAGCATAAATGTTGTAATTATTAGTTAATTCAAAAAATTTACAAATTCCATGGTTAAATGACACTTTATCTAAGATGTTCGACGTCTTCCAGAACGTTGTTTTTGTAAGTTTTGCACAGTGCCGTCGGTTTTCAAACTTATCTCGTATACGTGCAAAAATATTAGAAATATCGCACATGAAGTCTCGAAATTAATAATTATAATTTAAACATCTGTAACTTTTTTTTTTCAATTTTAATAAAAATATTACATATTTAGCTTCAGGAGAAAATTCTTTATTAAAAACATATAAAAAGTAATATATTTATTATCCTCATAGCTGGTATTATCGAACAAAGTGGGTATACATTTCTTTGGGACACGCTGTATATATATATAATTTATTAAAGTATTTTCATCATATATATATATATATATATATATATATATATATATATATATATATTATGTTACCGCCTCCGTTTGAAGTTGACGGGAGTTCTGGTTAGGTGACAGCGACGGATTTGTTACTCTGGAGTAGCTGGTACCATATAGGGAATCGCAGTAGTTTCTTCTATACTACTTTCCGATTTCTTTTTGTAGTGGATCGGAGGATTTTGTGAGGCTGCACAAAATTCTCTAAAGGTTTCCCGATTCTTCTTATAACGTATCGGGAAATTATTTTCCTCTATTTCAGACTAAGTTCTCTGAAGAGAGCAAGGCTCGAAGGAGAAGACAAAGATATGCTCTTACTGTAGTTCACTGCTAAAATGTTACAGGTAATGCTCAGCCTCTAAGTCAGATCAGTTAAAATCAGAAAGAGCATTGGAAAATTTAATGGGTTTATATACTGAAATTTTGACTGACATCATTATTACTTAATGCTGATCTGTTTTTTTTTTAATTCTGAATAGGCTGATTTACTTTGCAAAATATTTAAAGACAAAACAAATATTTCAGCTGTAGCAATGTCTAGACTGCTAAGCAAGGGGAAGCCATATTTTTACTTTAAACCGCATATTGACAGATCTGATGTTATCATGATCTGCCGAGTTAACTAAAAATGGAAATTGAAATATGCCTTCCATCACGAATTACAATCAAACATGCACATGAGCAAAAATTAAATGCTTAAGATTCAAAATTAAACGTTAAACAGGACATGACTTCATCCTTTACAACGAAGAGAGAATGTATACAGGAAATGAACATTAACAAGATTACATTATTAAGATAAATCTAAAAACATGATTAAGTAGTTTAAAAAGAAATAATTTACCAATTATAAAAATAGAAAGCAAATAAAAAATTTATCCAAATTCGTGTCAGCGTTATGCGACTTTGGACTTTATAATAAATGATTAAGTAGTTTAAAAAGAAATAATTCACCAACTATAAACTAGAAAGCAAATCAAAAATTTATCCAAACTCGTGTCAGCTTTATGCGACTTTGGACTTATATGTCAAAATGAATATATGAATATAAATGTACATAAGAATATAAGGATTATACAAATATACGAAGTATACGAATGAACATAATAATAATATGAATGAATATAAGAATTATATGAATGTAGGAATTATTCATTGTTCATATTTACACACACACATATATATATATGGAGAGAGAGAGAGAGAGAGAGAGAGAGAGAGAGAGAGAGAGAGTTACAAGGAGTTACGAGGACAAGAGGAAGCCTCAAAGACCTTCCGGTCCACTCTGGGAGGTTCTTGTTATTAAAAAAGTTATTTTTCTTTCAACTACCCTAGCAGTGGTAGAAAACTGGATAGAAAAGTATAAGGCTCTCTCCCCACCCTCCGCTCCCTCCCTGCCAGAAGCAGGCACGGAAAAAGGTTGACGAAAATACCTTGACCCTGGAAAAGTAGCCAAGGAAACTTTACAGGAAAGTGGAAAATATATAAAAAGTGCTATAATTAACATGCCCACAGAGCGAACTCAAGCGAACTCCTGCAGAGTTACGTTATGTTTTAGGCTTAAATCATGAGAGTATTCAGTACTTTGTGCAGCCTATTTTTAAACACATTTACACTTTGGCTGGAAACAACCTCTGAAGGAAGTTGGTTCCAGATATTAACTATTTTATAGGAAAAGAAATTCCCACAGACAGATGTCCTAAATGTCTTTAGTTCCAGTTTAAACCCATTATTTCTTGTCGGATTGGCATTAAGTGAGAATAAGTTTCTGTAATCTACCCTGTCTATTCGATTGAGCATCTTGAGGACTTGAATAAGCTGACCACGCAACCTCCTCGTCTCTAAGATAAACAGATTTAGACGCTCCAATCTCCGTTGGTAGTTTTGCATTCTCATTGAAGGGATCAATTTTGTAACCCTTGCTTGTACCCTTTCTAACCTTTCTATATCCTTCCTGAGGGATGGAGACGAAACTGCGCACAGTATTCCAGTTGAGGTCTGACTATGTAGTGAATTATAAAGAGACATTACAGTCTCCTTGTTCCGAAACTGGAACTGTCTTTTAATATAACCTAATATTTTTAAGGCCCTCTTTTCGACTTCTGCACAGTGCTTCGACGGTTTCAGATCATTGCTGATATTGACTCCTAAATCTTTCTCTAGATCGGTCTCAATGAAGTTCCTTCCCAAGAGATTAATCGGTCTTCGGGTTTTTATAACCTTTGTGCACTACCTTACATTTGTCCAAGTTGAATGGCATCTGCCAAGTAGCAGACCATTCTCTCAACCTTTCAAGATAATTCTGAAGCGTTCTTACGCCCTCCTCAGTACCTCCACTGAGAGAGAGAGAGAGAGAGAGAGAGAGAGAGAGAGAGAGAGAGAGAGAGAGAGGTTATATAAATATATACATTCAATATAATGAAAAATCGCCACCAATAACCTCCGTTTTATGGTGCCATAATTATGGACTTCCTCCTTCTCAGTACTATATTGTATAAAAAAAATTATAAACATAGGATTTATTTCCTCTTATAATATTAGGGTGTAAGTTACTATAATAATAATAATAATAATAATAATAGTTCGTCTGACAATACAGTTTCCGGGAGCTATTGAAGAATAGGGACCCCAGCCTTCTTTAGTTAGCTTTATAAGGCTAACCAACGAAAATATCATGACCTAACCTAACCAATCGTCAAGGGCGTACAGTTAACCTAACGATTGGTTAGGTTAGGTCGTGATATTTTCGTTAGTTAGCCTTATAAGCCTAACTAAAGAAGGCTGGGGTTCCTATTCTTCAATAGCTCCGGTTTCTGTCCAAGTATAATTCGATTTCTTTGATGATTCAAAGTGTAACGAAAGTAATCTTCAGTGTTTAATTTATTGTTTAGCAAGTTATGTAAGTTAATTATAAATACGTATATAGTTTATTACTAGGAATGCACCGATTAGTCGCTATTGGCAAACAAATATCGGTAGTTTACCGATTAGTCGTCATTAAAATATTGACCGATAACAGATATATTTAAATTTTATATTAAATTTTTAACACACTATTGAAATGTTTCATACAAGGTACTGTATTTGAATCCATTTCTAGTGAAAAATACATCAGCTTTTGGTTGCCTTAATTTATTGATCTTATAAAATCTAAGTCAGAAAATAATTTTTTCCATAAACTTTATCTTAAAGATGAAAACTTCTTAAATAAGTCTGAAATTTTTTATTTATTAATAGCTTCACACGCAATTAGTATTCATTATTACCAAAATAAATATTAAAATATTACAATTTTTGCTTTTTAATAAAAGAGCAATTGTCGCCATTTGAACTAATTAATTACTGTATTTTATGCAATTTAGCCCTCAAGCTTTACTCCTTACTGTGAACTCTGATTAATTAGTAATAAAATATATCACTTCATAGGTAGTTATAATTATTAAGGATATGTAATTCATGACTAAGAAGTATTAAATTAAAATACACAATCACGTATTCCTTGAACAGAAACGTAAATGGGGGTGATGAGGGATAATCCTTTCCCCGCACATGACCACTATATAAGCAGGTCGACTTATAATAGGATCCATTAGTCGAAAATTCACTGCGCTTCCAAATGTCCATATACGCTACTTCGTTTGTGTTAAATCGACATGTCGAACTAATCAGACTTCAGTAACCATGAATTTTTAAAGTAAGTAATGTATTTTCTCTCCTATTATCAATGAAAGTCGGTTCTTTTTAAAATTATTTTATGCGACTAGGTGGTGTAGTGGCTAGCGTCACTGACTACGAATCCATCGGCCCCAGGATCCAGACCCGATGACAGAAGACGACGCGGCAGCAAAACCCAGCAGTTTATCCTTCCACAAAATAAAGAAATTGGTCGGTAGATAAATGGGTACCCTGGGTAGCCTAGTGGTTAAGACGCTATAGGTCTAAGGTGAAGTGACAAACTTGGCCTTCGTCAGAATGTACAATTCGTAAGGAGGCTAAACAAAGGTTACCAAAGGTTAACATAAAATCTACAATTATTTTATATTATTTATATAATATAAAATCTACAATCTCCTCCAAGTGATTGAAGGAGATTGTGGACACCAATCGACCAGTGAAGTACTCCCTGGGGGACGTTAGACAGAAGATAGGGATGCTGGAACTTCCTTTTCTCCTGTCACTGTCCTCCTTAGCTGATCCTTTTCCGTGTCTCATCTACCCTGTGAGCAGTCCAGCATGCTCTCAAACACACACTTCTCTCCCTATTCCCCACTACATATACATGCATCTTACACACATAATCTTTTCAAAATTTGAAAGAAAAATGGCATCAACTTCAAGACCCTGCGAGTCCCTTGGGAAGGGGACCATAAATGTCCCCATTTCTGGCTCCCCCGATGCCGATGCCGAGAACGCAGACCCGGGTAGCGGGGCTGGATGCTACCGCCCATTCGAGATGTTCTGGGGCTATGCCTCATTCACTTTTCATTAATTTCTGCAACATTCATGACCTTTTCTCAAATTTTCAATCTGTTGAACACTACCTCTCCTCCTCTAAACCTCATCTTCTTTTCCTCACTGAAACTCAGATGTCTGGAACGACTGACAGCAACCCCTTTTCTGTACCCTCTTATTTTCTCTAACTCAATTTCACTCCAAAGGTTGATGTCGCGTATATGTACACAATGATCAAACTTGTTCACGTATTCCCGAACCCGAATCTTCGGAATTTCGTACGCTCTAGCTACGGCTTACATGCCAATCTCAAAACTAAATACATCTGGGCTATCTACCTTTCTCCTAATTCTGTTGACTATCAAAAATTCTTTGTCTACCTCACTTCCAAAGTGGAATACATTCTATCCGCTCTCCATTTTCTGAAATCTCTATTTTAGGAGAGTTCAATGTTCACAACCACCTTTGGCTTTCCTCCCATTTCAATATCATCCCGATTGAACTAGCTTACAACTTTTCTATCCTAAATAACCTAGAGCAGATTGTACAGCACCCTACTCGTATCCCAGATTACGTTGCAGATAGGCCCAACATACTGAAATTATTTTTTACCTGTCATCCTTCTTCTTACTTTGTGAAACGTTTTTCTCCGTTGGGCTCCTCCGACCACAATTTTATATCTGTTTCCTGTTTTATCTCTCCAATCCGGACTTTGGATCCTCCCAAGAGGAGGCTGATTGAGAGGCCCTTAGGCAGCACTCCTGTGATTTCCCATGGAATGATTACTGTTTCCGCGGCCGGGGCACTTCCGAGTGTGCTGAGTGCATCACGGAGGTGATTCTCTCGCGCAGAAGGCGTACATTCCATATTCTATTCCTACTACTAATGCAAAAAACTTTTGTTTAACTTGACCTGTTTTACTGCTATCCGCAATAGTGAGGAGTATTTCAGAAGGTATCATCGCCATCCAACTCCTGACTCTCACTCAGCTTATATTTCCGCCAGGAATCGTGCAAAATCTGTTCTTCGATTCGCCAAAAATTCCTTCATCCGACAAAAATGGGAACACCTATCCAATTCTAATGCTTCTCGTTCTTTCTGGCATCTTGCTAAAAACCTCTTCAACAGCTTTACATCCTCTTCTTTCCCCATCAACTTCATTCCGATGGCTCAGTTGCCGTCTCATCTCTTGAAAGAGCTGAACGCTTCGCTCATACTTTCGCTTCCAATTAAACCATGAACGATTCCAGTGCTATTCTTCCATCTCCTCCTCCCTCTGTCGTTTCGGCGCGGGTCGGGGACGTCTGACTTTATTGTCTGAAACTAGAATCTCTTCCAAAGATGTTTTTTTGCCCTATCTGGGCTCAACTCTAGGAAAGCGTACGGTCCTGATGATGTTCCTCCTGTTCTTAAAAACTGTGCTTCTGTTTTTCCTTCCTACTGGAAGTTCGCTTTCATTCAGTTGTCGCATAGAAGGGTAACTGTTCTCAACCCTTCAACTATCTTCCAATTGCTTTGATTTCTTGCCTTTCTAAAGTTTTTGAATCTATCATTAATAGGAAGATTCTTAAACACTTTTCTTCTCACAATCTTCTCCCAGATCTTCATTGTGGGTCGGCAAGGGACGCTTGTCTTGCGATCTTCTTCCATATTTCTCTGACTGTTGGTCACCCTCCTTTCGGGATTTTAGTGAAACTTTTGCTATTGCGCTAGACATATCAAAAGCTTTTGATAGAGTGTGGCACAAATCTTTAATTTCAAAACTACCTTCATTCGGTTTCTATCCTTCTATCTGTGCCTTCATCTTCAATTTCCTTTCTGGTCGACCTATAGCTACGGTTGTAGATGGCCACTGTTCTTCTAAAGCTATGAACAGTGGTGTTCCTCAGGGTTCTGTCCTGTCACCCACTCTTTTCCTTTTATTTATTAAGTATTTATTAATTAATGATCTTTTAATTCACACTTCCTGTCCTATTCACTCCTATGCCGATGATTCTACTCTTCACTTCACCCGTTTTTCAAACGGTGGCATGGCTATTGAGTATTTGACCGCTGATGTTTCTGCTATCTCTGAGTGTGTCAGAGAAAACCTTGCGGTTTTCAATGCCTCAAAAATCAATTTCTCCATCTGTCTACTCGTTACAATCTTCCACACGACTATCACCTTACCTTCGACAATACACAACTCAATCCTTCTTCTTCTCTTAACATTCTTGGCGTTTCCTTTTCTCCTGAACTTTCCTGGAATGATCACATATACTCTTTCCAAAACAGCTTCTAAGAGTTTAGGTGTGCTGTACCGCCTCTGCAGTTTCTTCACCCCAACTCAGTTGTTGTCTCTCTACAGGGGTTTTGTCCGCCCTTGTATGGAGTATAGTTCTCATGCGTGGGGTGGCTCAACCACACATCCGTACTTGACCGGGTGGAATCAAAGGCTTTTCCTTTCTTCATTTCCCCACCTCTTACTCATTGTATTCAATCCCCTCTCTCTTTGCAGCAATGTTGCCTCCCTCGCTCTTTACTATCGCTATTATAACGGACACTGCTCTTCTGAACTGTCTAACGGCATGGCTTCTCCTTTAAGGGGAGTATACAGCACCAGACTTTCTACACTTTCTTATTTTTTTTCTGTCCAACTCTCTAACGCGAGGGTTAATCGGTATTTCAATCTTTCATCTAGTCAAGCGGTGAACTCTGGAACAATCTTCCTCAATCCACTTTTCCCTCTCTCTGTGTATGACCTCCGATCTTTCAAGCGCAGAGTTTCTTGGCATCTGGAATACCCTAGACCCTGATTCTGGCTCTCTTCTTTATCTATATGGGGGGGGCGCTATTTTGGGCATTCGCCCTTGGTTCTTCCTTCCTGCATAAGAAAGTTGTAATATAAATTAATCTACTTTTTCAAAGCTGTTGAAAACGGGGTTATATTCGAGTCACATGCCGTCGAAGAATCAAAGATAATTATTGCCTTTGATCTGTAACTAATTATCCTATATTATTATTATTATGATTATTATTATTATTTACCGAATCAATTGTTGCATGCGGATGATATGGCTCCGGTGGCGGACTCGACAGAAAAGCTACAGAGACTGGTACTGAGTTCGGGATGGTGTATGAAAGAAGGAACCTAAGAGTAAATGTGAATAAGAAAAAGGTTATGTGGTGCTGTAAATGGGAGGTTCTTAGCGACTGCGTGTAAGTTTGAATGGTGAGGAAATGGAAAAAGTGGCATATTTCAGGTACTTAGGGGTGGATGTGGAGAAGACTGGAACTATGGAGAGTCTAGGGCGGGTCATACTATGCACTTTTTTTAAATCAATGGAGAGGGGTGTTCAAATGACATATTTTGGTGTATAGAACACAATTCTGAAGAAAATATTTAATTCTGATAACCCTAACCTACATCATTTTGCAGTTGATTATTATTAAATTGTTGATTATTTTACTATTGTAGTTACCCCAGAATATGTCTTCTCACGTTTTCTATCATGGCTGCTCACGTTATCTCTCATAGAGCATTGTTCTAACTAATTCATATAAACACATATAATGTAATTCATATAATAATAATAATATTTAAATACTCAAATAAAAAGGTGTGCCATTCCACTTAATTGTAATTATCATACAGTTTGGTATATTAAATATTTTGACGGTTTTCTGGAGCGCAAAAGTCCATTTTCTGAAAGAGAAAGAGAAAGAGAAGGTTGGAAGTAAGGGACTCCACCAAATAGGGGGTCCTGATCTACCAGAGCACAAGAGACAGGTGAGGACATTGAAAAGGCAGTGGATGGAAAGGAAGGCAGAGAAAAGGAGAAGGAGCAAGGAGGAAAGTGCTGCAGTAGCAGAGAAGGCAGCCAGGAAGGATGTTAAGAGATTTTTGGCAGATGGTGATGAGGATCTGGAATTGGAGAGAAGTGGTGATGAAGATGAGTTTGTTCCTGAAGTTGAGCTCTTCCCTCAAACTGACCCTGAGCCAGCAGCTTCGGCAAAGGTACAGAAAAACTATGATGAGATTCAAAACATTGCCCTTGCTAGTGTAAGGTATGGCATAGGGCTGAGGCCAACTGCAGCGATAGCAACAGCAGCTCTGATTGACGCAGGAATCATCACAGAAGACAATACAAGTAAAGTGATTGATAAGAGCAAGGTCAAGAGAGCACAGGAGAAGTTGATGAGAGAGCTGGGGGAACAGTTCAAGAAGAAGTGCAGGGAGGAGGGGGGAATCTCTTGCATCCTCTTTGATGGGCGGATTGACCTGACCAATGTGATGATGGAAGCTGAGGGCAGTGACCAATCTTTTCCCGCAAAGATCAAGGAAGAACACTATAGTGTTGTTAGTGAGCCTGGCAGCTACTATCTGTTCCACTTTACCCCAGAGAAAGCAACTAAAGAGGAGTCACATGCGGAGAAGATTGCTAAGGTCCTGTTTGCCTGGCTGAAAGAGAGGGGTTATGATAAGACCTTGTTGGCCATTGGAGGAGACTCAACAAATGTCAACACTGGTGTGAAAGCTGGAGTAATGCGGAAGCTGGAGCTGCACCTGGGGAGAAAGCTGGTCTGGTTGGTGTGCAACCTGCACACTGTTGAACTTCCCCTGCGCCATCTCATTGTTGACCTTGATGGCCCTACTCTGTCAGACAAAAAATTATCTGGGCCAATAGGAAAGCTCCTTGATTCTGCTACAGACTTTGATATCAATCCAAACTTCACCCGAATCTCTGTTGGCCCTCCACTGATCAAGCTTCCTGACAAGGTCATTCAAGATCTCTCAACTGATCAATACTATGGCTATAAAATTGTCTGTGCAGTCAGGGATGGAGTACTTCCTGCAGGGCTGGCTCTGTTAGAGATAGGACCAGTAAACCACAGCCGCTGGCTCACCACAGCGAACAGACTTCTCAGGCTCTGGGTGTCAAAGCACGGACTTAAAGGAAAGAACCTGAAGATTCTGCAATTCATTGTGGAATTCATCATTGGAGTGTATTACCCATGTTGGTTCAACGTGAAGGTCAAGCACTCCTGGATCGAAGGGCCTAGGCACATCCTCTTTCAGCTGGACTGCCTCAAGTCCCAGAGAAAGGAGGTGCTGGATATTGTGATGCCAACTGTGAGAAGATCTGCTTGGTATGCCCACAGTGAAGTCATCCTCCAAACACTACTCTGCTCTGAGGATCAGAAGGAGAGGATTGAAGGGGTGGAGAGAATCCTGGCCATCAGGGGAGAGGGGGACCCGGACACTCAGCTGGGGGACTCCTCTGTTAGGAGCAGAAGGACACCTGACATCAATTGTGATGCTTCCAGCTTCGGTGACTTGATCAGCTGGTCAGAAGGTGTGTCAGAGCCACCTCTCACCTGCTCTCTAAGCACCTCAGAGGTGAAAAACTTCATCAACACCCCCATAGAAGTGCGCAACTGGCCTTGCCACACACAAAGCATTGAGAGGGTTGTTAAAATGGTGACTGAGGCTTCTGCTAAGTACTTCTCACAGGAAAAGAGGGATGGAGGGATCAGGGCTCAGGAGACCAGCAGGAAGCTGTGCAAAGTTCAAGATGTCAGGAGAATGATCTTTGTAATTATATCCAGTGATATACATGCAGTTCACCTATTAATAAATATATGTAAAGTTGATTTGGCCTTGTCAATATAAATGATTTACCTTATATCTTTTAATATATTATAAAGGGGTTCAAAAGGGTAAAATTGGCAATTTAGAAATACAAAATGATGTAGGTTAGAGTTATCCTATCCAAAAAAGAAGCTCATATTTGAATTCCCCATGTAAAAACACACAATTTAGACACCCCTGATGGTAGGATTTCCTTCAGATTCATGTTGTCACCTGAGTACGACCCGCCCTAATGGAGACGAAGGTGAGTCACAGGGTGAAAGAAGGGGCAAAAGTACTGGGTGCCCTAAGAAGTGTTTGAAAGGAGAGATCAGTGTATATGGGTGCGAAGATGGGTTGTTTGAATATGAGACATGGGTGGCCAATGTGAAGGAAAGGAAAAAGGTGGATGGACTGGAAATTAAATACTTGAGGACGATCTGCGGGGTGAGGCGGATTATCCGTGGAGGTGTGGGAGTAGAAGGAGTCTTGTGGAGAGAGCAGATGAGGGGGTGTTAAAATGGTTTGAGCATATGCAGAGGATCTACATATCTACAGAAGCTAAGGCTAACAAAGACTCTACGATCCAGTCTAAGGTTAGCCCGAGAGAAAGAAGAAAGTAAGGGGTTAAAAGAAGAGAATATAGGGTTAAATAAGTAGCAAAACCTATCATTCGTGGGTTAAAATTCATTCAGAGAAAGAGAAAGAAGGACACCATCATCATCCGCCGGCCACTGCCGACAAGTCGGAAAAATAGTCGAAGAGAATACTTCCAGCTGTTGCAGACCGGTCCTCCACTCCATAGGGAGGTAGAGGATGCAGCCCACTCTGCCGGAAAGGAGTGAAAGATGAAAAGTAAATGTGAGCGAATTAAGGCGCTTCATGTCTGCTCCTGACACGACCTCACTGTTGTGGGACAGGCGTTTGGTCATAAAAAATTATTATTATCATTATTATTATTATTTTTTTTACGACCGTGAAACCCCAACCGTTTATGAAATATTTCATTATTAGAAAAAGCAGCTTAATATTATAATTTCCAGTTGAATCATCATAACATTTCTTTATATAAGTATATATATATATATATATATATATATATATATAAGATAATGGTAGAAGTTTTATTTCTTTACACATAGACTGACTGGTTTTTAATAATTTATTTAAATCTCCAGACTTTTCCGAAGACTGTATACGATTGCTATTCGTTTATAGGGAGCATAACCAATTCGGAAGTGGCGTTGTCGATGCAGGATATGAACGATCTTCAAACTCTGCAAACACAAATTTCACATCTAATTTCATGTTCGTTTTGTTACATATATTTATATAGTCACAAGTTTTTGGTTTGCTCCAACGAGTTTGTTTTGATTTTTATGGAAATAATTTTATATATACATAAATATATAATAATAATAATAATAATAATAATAATAATAATTATAATAATAATAATAATAGAACTCGTTAATTTTGGACATTATGCAAGTTTTATAAAAACATACAGAAAATCACAATGGGGCAAAAATAAATTTTAAAAGTTCATAATACTTAATTCATGCACAGAATACAAATGTAAGACTTACACTTTTACAATTATAGCCTTAAAAATTAATAACTATCTGCAGTGTTTACATAAGGATCTACAATAACAATATACAGTTAATGTCCTTTTGTCTGTCAGGCGTTTTTCTCGGAAACCGTTCAACGTAGGGTACTAATCCTTACACCGTTTGAAAGGTCTTTTTCCTGGAAGGATACTTGGAATTTTTTTTTCGTTCGCATAAGCGTGCACGCATGCGGAACTTTAAACAAAACCAGATAGAGAAAAGGTTCGTAGAAGAAAAGAAAAAATGTTTCCCTCGATGTTTTACGGTAGAATATAGTGAAAAATCTTTACCGAGTGTGCGCGCGCATGCGCAACTTTTAAACGAACTTCCTCAAACTGCTGCCTTGATAAAGATACTAATTTGACTGCAGATGTTTAGTATTTAAATTCCTGAGTCTGTTTTGCACATGAACAACTTTATGTAGCTTTTCAAGAGTGAGAAGTTTTGATTCTGTTGAAGTGGTTTGTGAAAGCATAACTGGAAATCCTGTATTTAAAGAAGTAATGTTACAATAAAGATAGTAATTCCACCGCAAACGTTTTGCGAATTTCTGCTAGTTACAAATGAAAAACCCTTATTCTTGCTACATTGTGCAATGGGTTTTAATAATAAATGGGAAGAGATAATTATTTTTTATTTTTACATGCAAATTCATCATTTAGACGTGAATTACATTTGTTTCTCTAAACGCTTTGGTGCTTACATGGAATCGATATGTAGGTAAGTGAAATTGTTTCGGAATGTCGCGATACTCGGATCATAAAAAGGCGGCATCCCAAGGGAATCATAGTATTATATTTTCTTTCTCCTTCTGGAACACACACCCACTCACTGAATTTCAGGTCCTGTCGAGAAATCGATAATAAGTATAAAACCGTCAGAATAATTTTTTTGGGCAGACTCAACACTTCATATTTTGCGTATGTACTTATACAAGTTTTTCGCGTAAAATAGTAGTAGTCCGTTTTCATAACCATCCGAATTGTGAGCTAGCTTGTCCATTAAAAATCCATTATCATCGATCTAAGCGTCAATTTCACTAACTCAGTCAGGCCTTGCGATGCTAGATGGAGTAGTACGATAATAAGATAAGATAAGGGTTTACTAAACTCTATTTTCAATACGAAATGCCACTGGTTTTGAGGATTTATGTGTGTGTAAGTATCCGAGCAGTGATCAGCAGAAATGTCCGAGCCGTAGACATTAGTTCTGTTTATAGAATCATCACTGATACCAGTTTGTACCAAGAAATAAGTCGTAGAAGGGACGTGAACACAATAAAATCTCATCACCTGTAGAGTATTTCGTTTCTAGGGCTCTACTGACAAAGGCGCCATTCACAATCAATGTTGTACTCTTCAAATTAAAATTTTCAAACTTGAGTGAGGAATTTTTTTATATTTACCTAAAACAGTGTGATGGTTGACCATTGCTATAAGTATTCTCGAGGGTAAATTTCCCAACACAACGTTATCAAACTGTTTTGAGGATAAATCAGACGTGACAGTAAGGATTTTCAGTTGGGTAAGTTTTATAGGTTATTTAGCCGCTGATCTCAACAAAAATCATTCACTCTCCATTTGTTTAACTGTGGATAATTTTATGCGTCGTATACTGAGATACGTCACAATAATGTGGGGTATCAGAGGGTTTAGAGGACTCTTAACCGTCCGCAGACATATTTAAATATATTTCAGGTGATGTGCGAGTAATTTTAATGTTCATATCAACCATGTTTACGAGAAGCCTCCCTTGAAACGGGAAATCGCTGTGTAGGTATGTATAACAATCAGATTTTTTTTTCGAAATTTTTAATTTGTCTTTTTTCGCTTTAGGGGCATAATACCCCAGGCAAGCATATGGGTTTCCTTGGCGTGTTTTACATAATTTAGAACATTTCCTACGTATCTGCTGTAAAGATAATAACTGGAACCTGCGGAGACATTCACTTGATTTAAATATACTGTACGTCGCATTGACTAATTAATTACTGTAAGCGAAAAGTTAGTTTCAGGATAGATTGGATAATCATCTTCACAAACTGTACCATCAGAGTGAGCTATTCGGACTTTTGTATAGATATACTATATATTACTGGTATCGTAAAACAATGAACCTGCGCTGGATATAAAGAACTATACAGGAGCGGCCCAAAGTCAAACGGTGCTGAGAGGATTAATCGTGACTTAATCGGATTCCTCTAAAGACATCCGAGTAGATGGAATGATAAAAAGGGAGAGTTCCTACTTACAGCACTCGTCGCTCTGTGGATAATCCAGATGCGTCATATCAAATTGCTTGGATGAATACCAGACCCTACCTTACACTGTAGACCCACAAATACCTATGAGAGATAATTATACAAGATTGGTGTTTATATTAATTAAAGAAGTCAACTGGAGGCTTCGTATGTTTAGAGAATTCTATAAATTTTTCGAAGTCCTTCTTTTACGGTTAACGCCTCGAGGTGACATTTGCTTCTTCGTCTTCCCTCTACGTTTCAGTTTTCTTTTCCGTTTTTTAGGCATTTTACAGCGCACTTTCCTTCTCACAATTATTTTAGCGTCAACAATAATCTCATTTCTCGTATACCGTAATTGTATTTTCAAAGCTTCTTTAGGGTTAACACTCAAGCCAGCTGACAAAAACGAGACTATAGTTTTTATATATATATATATATGTATATATATATGTGGATATATATATATGTGTGTGTGTATATATATCACAGGGTGTCCCAAAGAAAACTATATACTCTTTATAGCATCATATATTTTATAATTTAAAAAAACCCAAACAATATATTGTTATAGCAATTGCCAATGAAAGATAAATTAGTAATCTAAGTGATTAAAATGTTATAGCGAGTTGTTTGCATATAAAATTTAATTAACTACGCCAAGTGCTCAAAATGTTCTCCGGCGGCATGAATGCACTTTCAATACAACAAAATCGTGTGGTCTGATGAAGCTACCTTCAAGCTGAATGGCACAGTAAATCGACACAACTGCAGGTACTGGTCACTTGATAATCCACACATTTATGTGGATAAACATGTTAATTTACCAGGATTAACAGCATGGTGGGGTTTATCATCCAGGGGTTTGGTTGGACCATTTTTCTTTAATGGGACAGTTACCGGTGCCCCATATCTCGACATGCTGCGGACAGAAATTATACCTGCAGTTCGGAAGTTGTTTGGAAACGACGACTTTTACTTTCAACAAGATGGAGCCCCCCCTCATTATCATTGTGATGTCAGAAGGTACCTCGATGAAACGTTGCCTAACCGTTGGATAGGACGAAGAGGAAGCGTTGAGTATCCTCCACGTTCACCGGACTTGACTCCACTTGATTTTTACTTGTGGGGCTACCTGAAGGATGCAGTTTATGGTACAAGACCTGCAACACTCGAACACCTTAAGGATGCAATTAGGGAAAAGTGAGGGACCATCACAGCATCCACATTAGTCCATGTCTGCGAATCAGTTAGTCGACGCATTCAAAAGTGCATTCAAGCCGCCGGAGAACATTTTGAGCACTTGGCGTAGTTAATTAAATTTTATATGCAAACAACTCGCTATAACATTTTGATCACTTAGATTACTAATTTACCTTTCATTGGCAATTGCTATAACAATATATTGTTTTTGTTTTTGTTTAAATTATAAAATATAAGATGCTATAAAGAGTATATAGTTTTTTTTTGGGACACCCTATATATATATATATATATATATATATATGAAAATTATTTCACGAAAGTAACACGTGAAAAATATTTATGATGAATAAAACCACGAAAAAGGAAACACAAAATGGTGCTCAAGCGCTTTCGTCTAATGACATCCTCAGGAACACTGAAGTACATAAAAGGGTAACAGCCTATATATAGGTTACAGAAAGAAAAAAAAAAATAAATAACATACATACATACATACACACACACACATATATATATATATATACATACTATATATACATATACATACATATATATATATATATATATATAATATATATATATATATATATATATGCAATAAACAGAGAAGTAAAAATTAAAATTAAAAATTAAAAATTAAAGGATTATCAGTGAGGCGTACAGATTTGTAAGGAATAATATCGATTTTTAGCACAAAATCAAATGGATTATAAAAATACAAATTTATATTGGAAAACTGCCCGGGTTTTAACACTCTGCCTATGGTCAGGTTTCGATATATATAAAAATAAAATGCAAATTAAAAGTTAATAAAGTAGCAGACAAGTTTACCAAAGATTTAGTGTTCTACCCTTCTCATCTAAATCTGTTTGGAAGGAATTCAAAATAACAGGATCGAGTTGAAAAAGACCTTTGCTTATGTTGAAGTTATTTGAAAGTTGGATAATGGCAGACTCAAGAATATTTCTATTAACAATGTTGCTAGAATGGAATAAAACTGAAGCATTATTCCAATCAATACAGTGGGCTAACTCTGACAAGTGGACAAAAAGGGCACTGGACACCTGTCCTGTTCTAACGGAATATTGATGCTGTTTTATACGTGTGTGCAAATCCTTTCCCGTCTGACCTATGTAAAAGGAATCACATTGTTTACAACCAATTTTATAGATAATGCCTGAATTATTGGTAGGGCTATTTTTTACTGATATTTTTCACAATATTGTTATATGAAAATACTACATTAATATCCAAAAGTTTAAGTACATTAGCAATGCCTAAAAAGCCCGGGAAAAATGGAAGTACTAAAATATTTTTTGACAAAGTAAGAGTGTTATTATTGACACGATAGAAAGTTCGTTTTGCCTTGTTGAGACAAGATTCCATAAACGCAGATGGATAACACAAATCACTTCCAATACGGTTGATTTTTTCCAATTCGGCATCGATGTATTCCGGACTGGCGATCCTAAGGGCGCGGAGAAACATTGATGAAAAAATGGCCTTCTTAGTGGGGGTGTCATGTCCCGAGTAAAAGTGTACGTAGGACAAATTGTTTGTTGTTTTCCGATAGATACTAAACTTAAAACCTGGGCTTTCCCTATGTACACGCACATCCAAAAATGGGATTGAATTGTCTTGTTCCACTTCTAAAGTAAACTTAATGGAGGGGGCTTGATCATTTAACTTAAGGAGGAAGTTATCCAGGTCACGATTCATGGGCCAGATACACAAAATATCGTCGACGTACCGCAACCACGGGATGCCAACCCCCAGGATTCTCGGAATATAAGTAATTTCGAAAAACTCCATATAAATATTGGAGAGGAGGGGCGATAAGGGGTTGCCCATGGCCATCCCAAAAACTTGTTGATAATACTCGTTATTGAAAGTGAATTTACAGTCTTTGATGCAAAGCTTAATAAGTTCCAAAACAATGTGTGAAGGTAGTGGCAGGTCATACTTATGTAATTCTTGGGAGAGAAAGTCAAGCATATCGTCTATTGGCACTTTTGTAAACAATGAACAAACATCAAAACTGATCAATCTATCGTTAGTTTCAGTACGTGCATTATTCAATTTTTCAGTAGGATCCATGGAATTTTTTAGATGTGAATCAGAGATAGTTCCGAGAATGGGGGACAAGACTTTGACAAGCCATTTGGAGAGTTTATAAGTAATAGAGCCCACCGAGCTAATAATAGGGCGCATAGGGTTGCCAGGTTTGTGGGTTTTAATAAGACCGTAAAGGTAGGGCAGAGCAGGTGAAGTGGACATGAAAAGCGGAATTAAGTCCTTATGATCTTTGAGAATGCGTTTCAAGCCACTATTAAATGATTTGATGACGTCATCCTGCGGGTTCTTCCTAAGTTTGCTGTATGTGGCGGGGTCCTGGAGAAGCTCGTTCATCTTTCCGATGTAGTCCACTTTGTCCATAATAACTATGGTGTTAGCCTTGTCTGCTTTAGTAATATGGAGCTCCCCATCTTTTTTTAATTGTGAGAGGCTATTGCGAAAACGTTTAGGAAAGTTATCTTCGTAATTACCATTCGCCGCACTATAAACGAGGCCTTTAACTATGTTAAACAAATACTGAGGGAGATTACACTGTTTTTCAAAACACGCGAGACTGTAACAAATTTGTAAAGCCGAAGGTTTTTTAACAATAAAAAAGGACATACCATATCCAAGGGCACTTTTTGCATCGTCACTAATGTTTTTCGAAGAAAGGTTCAAAACACACTTTGAGCTTGCTTTTTTACTCCACTGACTATCTCGAATGAGACTTTTAATTTTTCGATCCAAAATGTTACGAAGTGAAGTAGTTCTCCGACGCAACTCGTTGTAAATTTCATCAAACAAAGGTTGGATCCACGGTTGGGGAATAACGGTTACAAAATTATGTTTGGCGATGTTTAAATTTTTGAAGGCGGACCATTCATTTTGTCTGGTGACTTCAATATGTTTCTTTAAAATTAATCTGCTGAAGTTGTTGAACGGATGGTCGTCAATTTGTCTGAGGCGAATCGGAAGCAGGGATTTCGGAAGAACTTGCTCCTCCAGACACTTAGTAAGAAACTTCTGTCGGATACGAATTGCATGCCCCTTCATTAATGTAGAATAAAACACGGATACAAACGGAGACAAGAGAGGGAACAGCAAGCCGAAGGAACGCGTGGTGTTCATTATATGAAAATTATTTCACGAAAGTAACACGTGAAAAATATTTATGATGAATAAAACCACGAAGGAAAGGAAACACAAAATGGTGCTCAAGCGCTTTCGTCTAATGACATCCTCAGGAACACCTGCCACTACCTTCACACATTGTTTTCGAACTTATTAAGCTTTGCATCAAAGACTGTAAATTCACTTTCAATAACGAGTATTATCAACAAGTTTTTGGGATGGCCATGGGCAACCCCTTATCGCCCCTCCTCTCCAATATTTATATGGAGTTTTTCGAAATTACTTATATTCCGCGAATCCTGGGGGTTGGCATCCCGTGGTTGCGGTACGTCGACGATATTTTGTGTATCTGGCCCATGAATCGTGACCTGGATAACTTCCTCCTTCAGTTAAATGATCAAGTCCCCTCCATTAAGTTTACTTTAGAAGTGGAACAAGACAATTCAATCCCATTTTTGGATGTGCGTGTACATAGGGAAAGCCCAGGTTTTAAGTTTAGTATCTATCGGAAAACAACAAACAATTTGTCCCACGTACACTTTTACTCGGGACATGACACCCCCACTAAGAAGGCCATTTTTTCATCAATGTTTCTCCGCGCCCTTAGGATCGCCAGTCCGGAATACATCGATGCCGAATTGGAAAAAATCAACGGTATTGGAAGTGATTTGTGTTATCCATCTGCGTTTATGGAATCTTGTCTCAACAAGGCAAAACGAACTTTCTATCGTGTCAATAATAACACTCGTACTTTGTCAAAAAATATTTTAGTACTTCCATTTTTCCTGGGCTTTTTAGGCATTGCTAATGTACTTAAACTTTTGGATATTAATGTAGTATTTTCATATAACAATATTGTGAAAAATATCATAGTAAAAAATAGCCCTACCAATAATTCAGGCATTATCTATAAAATTGGTTGTAAACAATGTGATTCCTTTTACATAGGTCAGACGGGAAAGGATTTGCACACACGTATAAAACAGCATCAATATTCCGTTAGAACAGGACAGGTGTCCAGTGCCCTTTTTGTCCATTTGTCAGAGTTAGCCCACTGTATTGATTGGAATAATGCTTCAGTTTTATTCCATTCTAGCAACATTGTTAATAGAAATATTCTTGAGTCTGCCATTATCCAACTTTCAAATAACTTCAACAAAAGCAAAGGTCTTTTTCAACTCGATCCTGTTATTTTGAATTCCTTCAAAACAGATTTAGATAAGAAGGGTAGAACACTAAATCTTTGGTAAACTTGTCTGCTACTTTATTAACTTTTAATTTGCATTTCATTTTTATATATATCGAAACCTGACCATAGGCAGTGTTAAAACCCGGGCAGTTTTCCAATATAAATTTGTATTTATATAATCCATTTGATCTTGTGCTAAAAATCGATATTATTCCTTACAAATCTGTACGCCTCACTGATAATCCTTTAATTTTTAATTTTTAATTTTTATTTTTACTTCTCTGTTTATTGCATATATATATATATATATATATATGTATGTATATGTATATATAGATATGTATGTATATATATATGTGTGTGTATGTATGTATGTATGTATGTTATTTATTTTTCTTTTTTTTCTTTCTGTAACCTATATATAGGCTGTTACCCTTTTATGTACTTCAGTGTTCCTGAGGATGTCATTAGACGAAAGCGCTTGAGCACCATTTTGTGTTTCCTTTCCTTCGTGGTTTTATTCATCATATATATATATATATATATATAGAGAGAGAGAGAGAGAGAGAGAGAGAGAGAGAGAGAGAGAGAGAGTATATATATATATATATATATATATATATATATATATATATATATATATATATATATATACAGGGTGGCCCGAAAGTCTGGATCCATAGGAAAATATTTATTTTAATACATAAATTACAACAAATGGTAAATACTTAAAATGAATATCAACTTTAACTCGTAAATGCGTATCCGTGATACTGTATAGTAGTTCGTACTCCAGTATAAATACCCAAATACTTTTTTTATTTCAGCCCAGAAATGGCTTCGAATCTAACAACAGAAGACCGGGTAGAACTTGTGCTCATGTACGCAAGACAGGGCCTACACACAGAGAAGTTGCTACCGAATTCAATAGAAATCATCCTGATAAGCATCCAGTAACACAGGCGACTGTTGGCAAGTTGTTTAAACGTTTCAAAGAAACAGGAAGTGTACATGATCGACGGCGTTCTGGTCGTCCAAAAACTGCAACTGATGAAAATACCTCTGCAATGGTATGTGAAACTTTAACGAATAGTCCAGTAAAGTCAATAAGAAGATTATCAAATGAAACACGCATCTCGAGAACGTCAATTCGAAGAATTATTAAAAATCACAAATTCCATCCCTAAGTGTCTCGATGTCAGAGGCCGCCAATTTGAGCATTTGTTATAATTTGTTGTTTATACTGGAGTACGAACCACTGTACAGTATCACGGATACGCATTTACGAGTTAAAGTTGATATTGATTTTAAGTATTTACCATTTGTTGTAATTTATGTATTAAAATAAATATTTTCCTATGGATCCAGACTTTCAGCCCACCCTGTATATATATACGTAACTGCCTCTCTTACCGCAGTAAGATCACGTAAAGAACAGGCTGGAAGCACCTTAATCGCCCACATTCACTTCATTAGCTGACATGACAATAATGCACCTGCTTCAGGGCAACTTTATCCACAGCCCAGCCCTGCAGACTACTCCACGGTTTACCCAGACTGCTTTATACAGCCTGAGGCGGTACATTGCCAGCCCGTCGCCCCCCATATACCACATCGCTCCACTTTTTTCCATCCAGCGCTCAACTTTCACCCTTCCAGATGTCCAGACCTCGCTAACCCAAAGCTTCCTTCACCCCATCCCTCTACCTCCTCCTCGGTCTACCCCTCCCCTTTTCCCCTAGGCCTCCAACATGTAAATCTTCTTTACCATCCTCTTCTCACTTGTCCTCCCCATATGCCCAAACCATTTTAACACCCTCTCATCTACTCTCTCCACAAGACTCCGACTCCCACACCTCTCACAGATAACAGTGTTTCTCACATGATTAATCCTCCTCACCCTACAGATCGTCCTCAAGCATTTCATTTCCAGTACATCTATCCTTTTCCTTTTCTTCGCATTCGCCACTCAAGCCTCACATCTGTACAACACTGTTGACACTACTATACCTTCATACATACACATCTTCGCACCCATAGACACTGATCTCTCCTTCCAAACATTTCTTATGGCACCCAGTACCTTTGCCCCTTCTTCCACCCTGTGACTCACCTTCGCCTCCATAATCCCATTCCTCTCCACATCCACCCCTAAGTACCTGAAATATGACACTTTTTCCATTTCCTCAACATACAAACTTACACTCACTCGCTCACGAACCTCCCTTTACAGCAGCACACAACCTTTTTCTTATTCATATTTACTCTTAGCTTCTTTCTTTCACCCACCCTCCCAAACTCGGTAACAGTCTCTGTAGTTTTTTGTCGAGTTCACCATCAGAGCAGTATCATCCGCATACAACAACTGGTTCACTTCCCAAAAACTCCCCCCGCATCATGCTTCAAACTCACTCCTCTCCCCATGACTCTTGCATTCACCTTTTTCACCATCCCGTATATAAACACATTAAACAACCATGCAGACATCACACCCCTGCCGTAAACCCACTTTCACCGGAAACCACTCACTCTTTCCTCTTCCCACAGGCACACATGCTCTACTCGCTCGGTAAAAACTTTTCACCGCATTTAACAACGACTCATGCACCCCATACAGCTGCAACACTTGCCACAACCGCCTTTCTTTTAACCGTCTCATACGTTTTTTCAAGATCCATGAACGCAAATCCTTTCTTCCTCCAAGTATTTCTCACACAATATCTTCAACCCAAACACCTAGCCACATACCTCTATCTCTTCTAAAAACCAATTGCTCCTCCCCAATCTGTTGCTCCGTGCATTTCACCACCCTTTCAATCACCACCCTCCCATACAACTTAATTGGCACACTCAACAGACTAATTCGTCTATTATTCGAGCATACATTTTTGTACCCCCTGAATTTAAATAGGGGGACAATACATGCACTCCACCAGTCCTGAGACAGCTCACCTCTGTCCATACACACATTAAACAGACGCACTAACCGATCAACACGACATTCACCGCCTTCTATAAGGAGCTCTACATCGATTCTATTCAATCCTACCGCTTTTCCACCTTTCATCCTGTGAATGGCCTCCACCACCTCCAACCTATCGACCAACCCATTCGCCACAACTCTCATACTCTGAACCCCCTCTCTGCCAAAACATACCACATCTGCTCCCCTATCTTCCGACACGTTCAATAGTCTCTCAAAATACTCACTCCACCTTGCCTTCACATCTTCTGTATCTGTCATCACTTCCCCATCGACTCTTTTCAGTCATGCTCATCCGCCCTCTCACTTTTCTCATACTATTCACTTCTCTCCAAAACAGCTTTTGGTTCTTTTTGAAATTTTCTGACACTCTTATACCCCATTTCTCAGTTGCCCTCTCTTTCAGCTTTCGCACTCTTCTCTTTACTGTACTTCTTGCCTCTTCCTCTTATACTCTTCCCAGTCACCCACACTTCTGCTCTGCAAGTACCAAGCATATACTTCCCTCTTTTGCTTCACCAACATTTCAGTCTCCACATTCCAGGATTTACTACCCCGTCGTTTATATCCAACCCCAATCTTCCCTACACCACACACTTCAGTCGCACACTTCACCACCGCTTCACTAAATATCTGCCACTTCTCTTCCACACCCCTTGCTTCACTCTTTCCCACCTTGCACCATTCCTCATTTAGTCTCTCCTGATACATCCGTTCACAATCCCTTTTCCTCAGTTCACTCACTTTCACTACATCTCTCATAGGCACACTACCTCTCTCACAGGCACACTACCCACTTTTACTCTACGCCACCATAAACCTTCACTTTCGCCTCCACTCAAGAAGTGGTCAGACATTCCTCCTGCCACTCCTCTGAACAAAATCATATATAACAACTCCCTCTAGCAGATCTCGTCATGAACACATAATCCATTAATGCCTTATCACCTCGGACACCACTCACCGACGTGTAGTTAGGTACATCTCTTTAACGAAACCAAGTATTCCCAACCATAAATTTTCTTTCAGCCCACAACTCAACTAACCTTTCCTCACTTCCATTCACACCAGGCACCCCATGTACCTCAACTAGAGGTGGAAAGAGTACCAAAATTATGGAGTTCGACGAGTACGAATACGATTACGAGTACAGTATATCTTTTTAGTGCTTGAGTACGAGCACAAGTACAGTTCGAGTACGAGTACGCGTGTAAGAGTGTGGTTTCAAACTTTAATTGGTGCTTGACTGCTTGCATGAGCAAAGCTTATTAGACCATATGAATGCATTGCATTGAAAACAAGTACAACAAAAACTCGTACAAGAATACAAGAATACTCGCGTACTGATGTATTCTTTCCACCTCTAACCTCAACTATACCCTGAATTGGCACATCCCCCACTCTCTCATTCAAGTCCCCTAGCACAAAAACTCGGTCCCTCGCATCAAAACTACCCAAACGCTCACCCAGTTCGTCCCAGAAACCATTCCGTATCCTTTCACTCTTCTCACTCCCAAGTCTATACGCACTAACAATCACCCATCTCTCTTGGCTCACTTTCATTCTAGCCCACATCAGCTTTGAACTCACTTCCTTACACTCTTTCACACATTCCCATAGTCCATCACGTATCAGAAGCGCAACCCCTCCCTTGCCCTTACCCTCTCCCCAACCCTAGACTTTATCCCCTGAACATTCCCAAACCACTCCACACCTTTACCCTTCAGCTTTGTTTCACTCAAAGCCAAGACCTCCAGACCTCCCTCACGAAACAGAGCAACAATCTCTCCTATCTTAACATCCTGACCACATTCACGCACATTCGGACACCCCAGCTTGAGCCGTCGCTCAAAGCAAGAAAGAGTACTGGAAACGTATCACCAAAGTCCAAGAAAATCTGTGCGGCAAGCGAGTCGTGAGGTAGGAATTTCAGAATCGTCTGTCCAACGCATTTTGAAGCGCTGTCAATGGAAAAGTTACATTCCAAGATTAGTCCATGCTATTAATGAAGATGATCCGGACCGAAGAGTGGAGTATTGCGAGTGGTACTTGGCACGATGTAGATGTGGATTGGACGAAGGGGTTTCGTAGAATACCCTCCGCGTTCACCAGACCTCACACCACTAGACTTTTTTTTATGGGGATACTTAAAAGACAAAGTCTACGCTATAAAACCTGCAACAGTCGCTGAATTGAGAGCAGCCATTGAACGAGAATGCACACAAATACCAAACGAAATGTTTCGTGATGTTTGCGATTCCATTGCTTCGCGTTATCAGCAGTGCCTGGACCAGAACGGACGTCAGTTTGAAAACAGGCGTTGACAAAACAATTAAATAATGTCTGTAGATTCTATTACATTTTGAAAATGAAATGTATTTTAATAAACACTGCCTTTATAAGTATTTAAAGTGTGTATACATTTTTTTGGGACGCCCTGTATATACGAGTGTATATATATTTTTTACTCAGTGAACTTTTAAAGGAAATCCAAAGGGGAATGTTTCCGATTTAATTTTGACGCGTGACAATGAGAGGATAATAAATAAAAATAAAAACAACTAATTTTTTAATCATAACTGATATAGGGATAAAAGTAGAAACTAGAAGACCTAGACCTCTTCTCAGAGAGGCAGATGTAATATTCGAAGGATTAAATATGAATTCAAATAAAGTAGAATGGGGAAGTATAAATGCAGAATTAAAGGAACTACAGTATAGATTGGGAGCTGCTACTACACAAAAAAAATAAGAAACAGACAAAAACAGAAGAAATACAACTTATAGTATGAAACTAAATTAAACCTGTATTGCTGAAGCATTTTTTTGAAGAGGCAAAAAGAAAAGACTCGTGGGGGTGGAAAAATGAGAAACAAACCGTATATTTTTATTTATACTGTATATTCTGAAGGAAATATATAAATGAAAATAAACAAACATTCATCCGCAAAAAGAACGAGGAGGAAAACAAGGCAGCAGAAAACATAAAAAAATATTTTTACACCTTTGTGAAAAAGAAAATGGAATGTAAAGAAAGTGTTGGTTCGTTAAAAGATGGACTAAATGAATACATAGATGACCAGGAATAAATGAACGCACTGCTTAAGGAACAAATTAACTTTGTGTTCAGCATCCATAAGCACCAGATGAAAACAGAAAATTTGGATGAATTTCTTCACAGAGATACAAATCAATCAAGAACAGGTTGATTGTGAATTCTCGGAAAAGGACATAAGGATCTATACGGGGATCTATACGAGAAAACTCAGCACCAGTGCCAAACACATGGCGTGCCATGTTTCTGAAACAATTCAGTGTAGCTAAGCCACTATATTTACTATGAAGAAAATCACTCGACACAGGACAAATCCCGCTCCCATTATGAACGCGAACATCATTCAAAGTTCATAACAGAATTATCGCCCAGTAGCACTCACTCCCCACTTTACAAAGTGCTTTGAACAGGTAATTACAAAGTTGCTTTCTACCTAAAAGAAAAGAATTTAATCATCCCGAACCAACATCGATTCAGGAATAGAAGATTATGCCTGTCAGAGTTATTAAATCACAAAGAGAAAATACTTAAAAGATGAGGGTGATGTATAATTAACCCATTAACGCCCAGAGGTCTTTTCCGAGACAATAAAACCGTCTGGCATTAGCCAAAACAAAATCAGTAAAGTGACACTGGGCACTAATAGGTTAATTTTCTGACACAAAGAACAAAGATTATTAGTAAATAGAGTAAATGAAAATGAAAATGAGAAGGTTTATTGGCAGACTATAGTCCATATGACAAGTATTATTAATACATTGACAGTTCACATACTAAGGATAAAAATATTTACAGTTGATTAGAAATAATACAGTAATATCGAAGTTAAGTGGAGCTACAGACAGACGTTTTCGTACCAAGAATTCCATAACTTAGAGGATAAACGGCAGGACTCATGGACAGCTTGGATAATCGGGTTGGTTGATTTTTTAATTCTTTGCATTAGACTGTATTGAGCACGTCTTGTTACCTCCGAAAAGATCGGGACACTGCAGGGAGCAAACATTTGCGAAGCTAAGCATCTCGGGGGTAATTTATGTAAGAGTCTAAAAAACCTGTTGTACAGCAAATTTAGGCTTCTGCCAGAACCTTTTTTATAATTCACCCAGAGTTGCTGTTCGTATATATTACTGCAGAAAGTACGAAAGAGAGTGTCTTTAGCTTCACTTGTACAGAACTGAAATTTCCTTATAGTCATATTCGCTTTAGCACAAAGGCTTCGGGATTGTTTCTTATATCCGAGTCATCACTCAAGGAGCTGTATTAGCTTGACGCAAATACTTAAATTCTTGTACTTCCCCAATTACTTCACAATTCATTTTAAGCCTAATATCAGCTGGCTGATTACAGCTTTTAGGCTGAAATTGTATAACCTTAGTTTTTGTAACATTAAAAAGAATATCATGTTTCTGCGAATACACTTCGCTGACTTTTAGTAGCCGATCTATACCTTTAACAGAGGGACTTATTAATACCATATCATCGACATAAACTAAGTTATTTATCCTTGTCTTATCTATACAACATCCCACTGTTGCCTCATTAAGTGAAGCAATTAATCCGTCAATATACACATTAAACAGCATAGGGGAGAGCAAGGAGCCTTGTCTCACCCGCAAGAGGAGCCAAAACATTCGGATAGTACATTGCCCCACCTAACGGTAAAAGATTAGTGAGAATACCAAAATTTCAATAAATTTAATATGTACATGGGAACATTCCTGTCTTCTAGTTTTTTAAAACAAAATATTGTGGTTCACTCTATCATATGCCTTACTTATATCTAAGAAACAGCTATAAATAGTTGAATTACTGTCAATGTATTTAGATATTGTTTCTTTAAGTACATAGATACACAGGTCAGTTGAGTGGGACCTTTTAAAACCAAACTGATTAGGAGATGTCCATAGGTAATCATTTACTCAGAGTAACAAGAGTTTTTCTAGTAGTTTCGAGAAGCAGGAAACGACAGCAATAGACCTATAATTATTGCTAGATAGAATGTCTCATACTTATTTTTGACCATGGGCAAGATATATACCCTCATGAACTCTGCAGGGATATAGCTATGAGCAAGCATGGCTGATAAGAGCAATGATATATGCCGACATACTATGCCATTGGCATATTTTAAGTGCTCATTCGATAGGTCTTCTACCCCTGACGCAGAACCAGTTTTTAACTCTTTAATTAACCTCTTTACTTCAGGAAGTGATATCAAAGTATTTTCCCTTGTCCCCCCCACAGGCGTTTCGCTGCAATCTATCTTAAGATTATCCCTACTCACACTGTTAAGAATGTTAAAGTAGTGGTTTTTCCACAGCTTTGCAATTTCATCCTCTCCCGCCACCCTATCGATTGTCGGAGGGAGGACACTTTTGACGCCCGTTTGATTCTTAACACATTTCCAAAATTTGTTATTATCGTTATTCATACGAGCTTCACAGGCTTTTGATGCTCCTGTTTACATCGCCTTATGGCTGCCTTATACTGACCCCTACTTCTACACATATTCATGTATACTGGTCCTAATCTGGGTCTACCATGAAAGCACCAAAAATCGTAAGCGTCTTTCGATTCCCTCATCAGGAGGGCAGTAAAATCATTCCATCCAGAAATAATCTTAGTATGATAGTTGTAAGATTTAATCAGGGGCTTCCTGCTTCTCTTAACAGGGATATTATCTTACTATAATATCTATCTATGAGTTTACAGTGGGAACCATTTGAGCAAGAATTACTACCGGCAAGATGCAAAATTTCTAAATTATTAAAGAGGTGACCTGTTCTGTCTTTGTATTGTATTGTTTGTTGCATATTAATATTAGACCAATCGACGGATTTATTCTTACCTATTGAGTTCTTGTTATGTCGTGTTGCGCATAAATTGGTAAAATTAATTAATAGTTCTAATGGGCTATAATCAGAAAGAAGGAAATCATGCAGAATATGAACTCTAACAATTCGATCCTTTAGATTATTACTAATGAGACAATGATCAATCCACCTGGTGGTACCACTCATATAACTAACGTATGTAAAATTACCACTGGTTACCCCTAATATATCTACATCACTTATACTTAATTTGGACGACTCACACATGTTACCCAGTTCTACAAAGAATTCCGAGTTCACACGCGCGTTAAAGTCCCCCATTATTATACAGTGAAAATATTTGGGGTTATCTCATAATGACTTAATTTTGTACAGCAAATCAATGTGTTCATCTAGATTACTGCCGTTGTTGTATGGTAAATAGCAGTTTACAATTAATATGCAATCATTGTTCACTTATAATTCAATGCCTAACAACCTTACATTATCGCTTGTTAAAAATTTTGCTTTTTCATTAATTTTTCCTTATTAAGAAGGCAACACCACCAAAAGTCCTATTGTATATTAATTCATCTGACAAGTTTACTGCTGATGACGCATGGTATATAAAGTCATCATGGATGGTATAGAGGAATTTTAGCTCTTGCTTAGGTAGCCACTGCTCTTGCAGGAGTATCAAATCTGCGCTGTCACAGATTTTATGAACATCTATAATTGAATTCCTCACTGACCTTGCGTTATATGAGACTATTTTCAACAAGTTATCCGCCATGACTGATAGAAAATTTATTATTAATATGATTATTAATAATAATTACACCGTACAAATTTCAGGCATTACCGTTAGGGCGCCTATTATTATTGTTATTATTATTATTATTATTATTATTTTGCCTCTTATGAAATCTTCTGGAAAAGTGAATAAGCTCCTTAACAATAATACCGTCTGGCCACTGACTCATATTGTACGGGTTGACATGCGAATTTACACCTTTAATTATTACTTTAATGAGTTATAATACGGAGATTTTGTGTTTAGTTTATTAGCTAAAAATATACTGTGTTCACCACAGACTTCGTCCACCATGTGTCGAATATCGCTCTCCTCGTTCGAGAGCTGAATACGCGACACAAAGAGGGTGAGATTCCTCACCCTTCAGTAAAATCAGTAAAATCTGAAGTCTCAGAATTAGTCAGCTCTGTCCCACAAAGTACAGTATTAGCAACATTGCTGTTTATAATTTTGATTGTAAACAGATGCAGATATTAAAGACAGTGTCATGTTTAATTGGGGACAAAACAAAACTATGCAAGGAAATATCAAGTGAAGGTGGCAGAAATTTTCAAAATGAAATTGAAACTCTATTCAGGTAGGCGGAAGACAACAGTGCTGAAGTTCAATGAAAACTTTCAACTCATAAAGCATGGTAACTACGAGTAGTAGCTGCATTATAAGAGGTACAAAACACTGCAAGACAAACGATATTTCCATCGGATACAGAATTTAGAGAACACTATAACAGTAAAATTGTAGAAGCTAAATAACTAATGGGAATTATCTGGAGGAGCTTCTACAGCAGAAGAGTAAGCATCATGCTAAAGTTATGGTAGAATTTAGTCCAAGAAATAATTGGGTATTGCTCGGAACTCAAAAGCTCATACAGAAAATGAGACATTGCAAACACAGAAGCCACACAGAATTTTATGTCTAAGGTAGGGGAAACGAAAGATGAAAACTACTGGTCATGATTACAATCCTTGAAACTTTAGCCCATGGAACGAAGTTGCGAACGATAAAAAATAATATTCATATGGAAAATACTCGAGGAATACGTCCCAAACTTTAGAAATGAAAGAAAAACATACTGGAATGAGAGAGGTATTATCGCAACTGCAGTGCTACAGGGGCCCACGTAAAGTAAAAGGAAAAACACTCTCAGTATACGAGATCCTAAACTCTTTATCGTGCTGCCAAGAGAACTGAGAAATCTCCAATACACTAACCTAAATAATTTCAGGAACCAACTCGACGACAGGTTCCTGTGTAAAGTTCATGGACAACCAAGTGTAGTTGACTATGAGAACAGAAAACAACACTCAAAAAGAGGCAAAATGTTGCAACCCCTTTTCTATACCCTCCTACTTTCTCTATACTCAATTTCACTCCAAAGATGGATGTTGTGTATATGTGTGTAATGACCTAACTTGCTTTCTTATTCCCGAACTTGAATCCTCCAAATTCTACACCCTCTGCCTACAGCTAACATGCCAATATAAAAAAGAAAAAAATCTGCGCACTCTACATTTCTCCTAATTCTACTAACTATACAAAATTCTTTGGAAGCCTCCGGGTGTGCTGAGCGTATCGCAGAGGTGATTCCCTCGGGCATGGAGGCGTACATCCAACATTCTATTCCTACTACTAATGCAAAAAAGCTTGGTTTAACTTTGCTTGTTTTAATGCTATCCGCAACAGAGAGGAGGCTTTTAAAAGGTACCGTCGCCATTCAACTCCTGACTCACTTAGCTTATATTTCAGCCAGGAATCGTGAAAAATCTGTCATTCGAAAACGTGTAAACCTATCCATTTCTAGTTCTTCTCGCTCTTTCTGGCATCTAGCTAAGAACCTCTTCAACAACTTCACTTCCTCTTCTTTTTCCTCTTTTCCATTCTCACATCTCAGTTTCCGTCTCTTCTCCTGATAAAGCTAAACTCTTCGCTCAAATTCCCGTGCTCTTTTACCATGTCCTCCTCTCTCTGTATCAATTATGTTTCAAATCAGAATATCTTCCAAAAATGTTTTTTCTGCCCATAGTGCATTCAACTCTTGGAATGCGTACGGTCCTGATGGTGTTCCTCCTGTTGTTCTTAATAACTGTGCTTCCGTGCTGACATCCTGCCTAGGCAAACTCTTTCGTATTTGTCTTTCAACTGGTACTTCTCCTTCCTGCTGGAAGTTCGCTTTCATTCAGCCAGTCCAAACGAAGGGTGATCGCTCTCAACCCTCCGACTATCGTCCAATTGCTTTGATTTCTTGCCTTTCTAAAGTTCTTGAATTTATCCTCAACAGAAAGATTCTTAAACACCTCTCTTCTCAAAATCTTCTTTCAGATCGTCAGTATGGATTCCGCAAGGGACGCTCTATTGGCGAACTTCTTGCATATCTCTCTGACTCTTGGTCATCCTTATTTCGTGATTTCTGTTAAACCTTTGCTATTGCGCTAAACATATCAAAAGTTTTTGATAGAGTCCAGCACAAATCTTTAATTTCGAAACTGCCCTCCTTCGGTTTCTATCCTTCTCTCTGTGCTTTCCTCTCGAATTTCATTTCTGGCCGATCTATAGCTGCAGTTGTAGATGGCACTGTTCTTCTCATAAAGCAATTAAGAGTGGTGTTCCTGAGGGCTCTTTCCTATCACCCACTCTTTTCCTTTTATTTATCAATGATGTATTAAGTTGCACTTCCTGGCCTATCCACTCCTATGCCAATGAATGCACTTTTCACTTCTCCACCCGCTTCACAAAGCGTCCCTCTTAACAGTCGCTCCATGATTCGCATAAGACGGTTATTGTACACCCGAGCTCTGATCTTTCTACTATCTCTGATTGCGGCAGAGCAAACCTCGTGGCTTTCAATACTTCAGAAACTGAAGTTCTTCATCTGTCTACTTGCCATAATCTTCTACACGAATATCCGCTTATCTTCAACAATACACAACTCAATCCTTCCTCGTCTCTTAACATTTTCGGCGCTTCATTTTCTCTTTAGCTTTCTTGGAAAGATCACATATAATGATATACTCCTTTTCTAAAACAGCTCCTAAGAGGTTAGGTGTGCTGTACCAGCTTCGCAATTTCTTCGCTCCGACTCAGTTCGTGTTTCTCTACAGGGGTCTTCTCTGCCCATGGATGGAGTACGCTTCTTATGTGTAGGGTAGCTCAACCCATTCAGCTCTACTTGAACTGTTGGAATGAAAGTTTTTTCACCTTCTCAATTCCCCACCTCTTACTGACTGCCTTCAATCTCTCTCTCGTCGCCACGATGTTGCCTCACTCTCTCTTCAGTCTCTTTACTATAACGGACACTGCTTTTCTGAACTCTCTAACTGCATGCCTCCTCCTTTAAGGATAGCACGCAGCACCAGACTTTCGACTCATTCTCATTCCTTTATGTCCAACTCTCTAATGCCAGGGTTAATCGGTATTTTCAGTCTTTCATCTACTCAACTGGTGAACTGTGGAACAATCTTCCTCAATCTATTTTTCCTCCTCTCTATAACCTCCAAGCTTTTAAACGGATTGTGTCCAGGTATCTCGGAAAGCTTGCACCTTTATTTTGGTTCTCTTCTTACTCTTTGGGGCGGCAGTTTTTGCGGGCGTTTGCTCTTGCCACCCCTTCTTCCTGCATAATATATATATATATATATATATATATATATATATATATATACACACATTAGTTACTTCAATTTAGTTTAAACAATTGTTCAACCTCAACTTGTGTTCCACCCATTTGCAACATTTTGCCTCTTGTGATAAATTTGTTGAAGAAGTGTGTTGGTTTTCTGTTGTCCTAGCTAACTACACATTGTTGTCCAGGAACTTTACACAGGAATTTGTCGAGTTGGTTCTTGAAATTATTTACGTTAGTGTGCTGGAGGTTCCTTAGTTCTTTTGGAACACGATAATGAGTTTTGGGCCTCGTATTCTAAGAGTCGTTTACCTTTTCCTTTTCATGAATCCCCTGTTCCACCGCAGTTGGGATAGTACATGTCTCCAATTCCAATTTTAAAGTTTGGGACCAACATGGATTCCGGTCCGGAAGATCGTACCTAGCAAAACTAATAGAACACTATATAAGCATCAGTGATTCACTCGAAAAAGATGAAAACTATAATGTGATATCCACAGACTTTGCCAGGGCGTTTGACAATTGTGGTGTGACAATGGAATCATAGTACATGAACTGAAATACTGTATATTGGAATACCAGGAAAAATAGGAAAATGGTTTATAATTTCCTTAGTGAGCGGCAGCAGGTCGTTACGATCCAAGAAATATCTTCATCAGAGTCAGAGGTCCGTACCACAGGGAACAGTTTTAGCTTATTAGCTCCATTAGCTCAGTTACTATTCATAATCATGCTAATTGATATAGATGAAATTACCGGTAATAACACAATAACATCCTTTGCTGACACAAAAAAATATGAGAAAGATAAGAAACCCACATGATATGGAATCTCTGCAAACAAACATGAAAAGAATCTACAGTTCCTCCGAAGGCAACAATATAAAATTTAACGCTGAGAAATTTTAACTATTTAGGTACGGAAGAAGGGAGGAACTAAAATTCATGGAATACTTTACCCCAAATGGACAGGAAATTCAGAGAAACTCTCAAACAAAATATTTATGAGTTATAATGACTGATGACACGAAATTTGAGACACAAAATAAGATAGCAGTAATCAAAGCAAAAAGAATAACTGGACAGATACTGAGAACCTTTAAAAGAAAGGACAGCAATATAATGATTCCTCTTTTGAAAACTCTGATCGTACCCAAGTTGGAGTATTGCTCAGTCTTAAAATCCTCATACAAAAAAAGAACCATCTAGGACGTTTTGGCGCCGAAATTTTTGGCGCTGGACGTTTTGGCGCCACCGTTTGGGCGCGGAACCGGTTTGGCGCCGCCGTTAATTAGTATTAAGTATTAAGTAGTAATACTTGGTCATTAACCTGAAGTGTTGTCTGTCTTTTCAGATAAGTTGTGTTGTTGCCCTTAATAGCATAAATGTCTGAAAATACTGTATATCAAGTAAGAAAGGGAAACAGAAGTTTTCACATAATGGATATTTGTATGTTTGATAAATATAGGAAGCGCGACCCTTCGTTACTTTTTTGGCGGTGCGAGCAAAAGAGTCAGTGTATTATAAGGTGTATATATAATATGGGTACTTTTCCGTTATCTGCCCCATTGACGATTCGTTAGGTTCAGTCATGATATTTTCGTTAAAACTAACAAAAATATCACAACTTAACCTAACCAATCGTCACTCCCCGGTTAGGTCAACTGTACGCCCTTGACGATTGGTTAGGTTAAGTCGTGATATTTTCGTTACTTTTAACAAAAATATCACGACTTAACCTAACCAATCGTCAAACGGCGCCGAAACGGTGGCGCCCAAACGGCGGCGCCCAAACGTCGGCGCCAGAACGTCGGCGCCAAAACGTCCCATTCCGAAAAAAGAAGACATTAGTCAAGAAGAAGGTTATGTGAAGTGGAGAACGCACTGAACCAACTCCACTTCTTCAGGCCAACTCGAGAGGAAGGACAACAAGCCTGACCCCGGTAAAATGAAGAATCATCGCACTGAACACCAGAAAGTAAAAGCTGTATAACTCAGGCCCTGGGTAAGCTAGAATCCTCTATGAGCCAGAAAAAGTCCCCTCGGTGAAAACCTGTCTTACTTTGAATTTGTCCGAGTTGTACAGGTAAAGTCCGAAGTGATCACATGGTACCCTCCGATACCCGTCAGCAACGCGGCAAACCGACGCCATCAGGTTATACCCTTACAAGCTACCACTTGTTTATCATTACATTTTACTGTAGGTTATTCATATGTACACTTACATAAAAAAAATTTCTGTCAAAAACATTGTTTTAGTTTTTAGTACAGTGTATTGATTTATATCCTTTAAAATAGGTTTTTTACAATACTTTAAATTATAGCTTTATAAGACGGAATCTTTTATTTGTAGTTCCACCCTCCTACCCAATTAGTGCAAGCTATACATGTTTTACTGCAAATATATATATATATATATATATATATATATATATATATGAAAATTATTTCACGAAAGTAACACGTGAAAAATATTTATGATGAATAAAACCACGAGGGAAAGGAAACACAGAATGGTGCTCAAGCGCTTTCGTCTAATGACATCCTCAGGAACACTGAAGTACATAAAGAGTTACAGCCTATATATAGGTTACAGAAAAAAAAAATATATATATACAATCAACTGACAAATAAAAATAAAAATTAAAAATTAAAAATTAAAGGATTGTGGGAGGAGCATACAAATTTGTAATGAAAAACTACCGATTATTAGCACAAGATCAAATGAATTGTTTCCAACCAATGTTATAAAAAAAATTAAAAAAATTATACTGGAAATCTGCCCGGGTTTTAGCAATCTGCCCTTCTTGTTTAAGGTTCGATGTATATAAAAATAAATTGAAAAATTAAAGTTATTAGAGTAGCATACAAGTTTATCAAAGATTTAGCGTTCTACCCTTCTTATCTAAATCTGTTCTGAAGGAATTTAAAAAAAAAAAATTTGTCCTACGTGCACTTTTACTCTGGACATGACACCCCCACTAAGAAGGCCATTTTTTTCTTCAATGTTTCTCCGCGCCCTTAGGATCGCCAGTCCGGAATACATCGATGCCGAATTAGAAAAAATCAACGGTATTGGAAGTGATCTGTGTTATCCATCTGCGTTTATGGAATCTTGACTCAACAAGGCAAAACGAATTTTCTGTCGTGTGAATAATAACACTCGTACTTTGTCAAAAAATATTTTAGTACTTCCATTTTTCCCGGGCTTTTTAGGCATTGCTAATGTACTTAAACTTTTGGATATTAATGTAGTATTTTCATATAACAACATTTTGAAAAATATCAGTAAAAAATAGCTCTACCAATAATTCAGGCATTATCTATAAAATTGGTTGTGTAGTGAATACTCTTATTTTAGTTTCAAGATAAATGTTAATTTTACCGTCTTGAATTTCGGAATAGTATAAATTCATTTTAAATTAGTTACCCCATTATAATTCAATTGTGAACCACATTAATACTAATTTTATGTATACTATATTATTTTATTGTATGTAAACATAATTAATTATATATCACAATTGTCAGTTAATTATTTATATTCAAATATTTATTTTAATCTAATACCATGTCCATTTTACAAATAAATAATAGAAAACCAAAGGTTATATTTTCCACCTTTGGTACTGTCGCAGTTTCGCCTAACGGACTCAATACGGCTAGTGAGATAATCACTGGTTGGCACTTAACTAGCGGCAGTGCTTATGGCTACATCATCCAGGTTAACCTATACCGGATAGATGCGCTACGGTCCCAAGCCGTAGCTTGCCTAGGCCGACGACGACGACGTAAACCAACAATTGGTGACCCCGGAGCTGGATTACCCCTTTTACCCGAACGACTAGGATTAGACTGTAATGTCGTTCGTGCCCATCACCCCCTTCACCCGAACGACTAGGACTAGACTGTAACGTCGTTCGTGCCCACCACCCCCTTCACCCGAGCGACTAGGACCAGACTGTAACGTCGTTCGTGCCCATCACCCCCTTCACCCGAGCGACTAGGACCAGACTGTAATGTCGCTCGTGCCCTCTGCCCCTCACCCCTGCCCGTGCGCTCTGTGCCTGCGCTCGTCTCAACCTCCACTCCTTCGTTGGTAACTTGTCGTCTTGCTTGTACGTCAGCAAGCATAGGAGAAGATGCCTGACGACGCTGGTGCCATCTCCCACTTGAGCGTAAAGCTCCCCGTCTTCTGGCCGGGTGATCCATTTATTTGGTTCCACCAAGTGGAATCACAATTCAACTTGGGAAGGATCACCGCTAGCAGGACGAAATACGATCATGTTTTGTCCTCTCTACCAGCGAGCATCATCTCTGAAGTCCGTGACGTCATCGTATCTACTTCCACGAGTGAGGACCCGTACAACGATCTGAAGTCTGCCATCCTGTGCCGCACCACTGTCTCCGAGCGTGAGAAACTACATCAGTTAATCTCAAAAGAAGAACTTGGAGACCGTAACCCCCCCCCCCCCCCCCTACCCATGCAGTGCGCTCTAGGCGAACGCGCACAAACCTTCGATAAGGACATCTTTAGACAGTTGTTCTTGCAGAAACTTCCTCCATCAGCTCAGCGTGTCTTGGCCACTATGGATCCTGCTACTCCAGTTGATAAACTAGCAGAAACTGCCGACAAAGTAGTGGAGATTGACACAGCTCCGGTCAACAACGTGAACACACAATCGGAACTGGAGTTGAAAGTGGAAGAGTTAAGTCAACAACTCAACCACGTTTGTTCTCTGCTACAAAATCAACGGCAAAGAAGCCATTCTCGGTCAAGATTTACGAGAGGCATCGTTCGAGTTCCGGGAAGATCTGCTTCTACCACTCGAAATTTGGAAAGAAGGCTAGGAAGTGCATCTCCCCTTGCAATTTTTCGTCGGAAAACCCCAGCAGCGAGTCCTAATGGCGTCTAGTACTCGCACTGCCAACCTGTTATTCATAAAGGACAGGAACTCTGGTATCAATTTCTTGGTCGATACCGGAGCGTCAGTCAGTGTATTCCCTCAAAAATCTGGTCATACGCACTCGGAATCTCCGCCTCTATACGCTGCTAACGGTTCACGCATACCCACGTACGGTACTCAGTCGCGTGAACTAAACTTGGGCCTTCACCGATCCTTCAAGTGGATTTTCATCTGTGCTCAAGTGCGGCATCCCATAATCGGCGCTGACTTCCTCCAGCATTTCAAACTCCTGGTGGATCTTGACAAGCGACGCTTATGCGACCAGGCCACACTGCTTTCTGTTCTTGCCAAACAGGTTGCCCTTCCGGACGCCTCGAACTCTGCACTTTCCCTCGTTCCTCCTAATTCCATGTACCAGTGCCTTTTCCAGCGATATCCAGGAATTCTTCAACCGATGCAGATGGGTGATACCATTAAGCACACCATTACCCATCACATTACAACAAAAGGTCCCCCTGTGTTTGCAAAACCCAGACGTCTTGCCCCGGACAAACTGAAAGCTGCCAAATCGGAATTCCAGCTTATGCTGGATCTTGGGATAATAAGACCTTCCAAAAGCAGTTGGTCCTCTCCCCTACACCTGGTCCAGAAGAAGTCAGGAGACTGGAGACCATGTGGGGATTACCGGTTTTTGAATTCGACAACCATCCCGGACCGATATCCGGTACCAAATGTCCAAGACTTTACTTCTCTTCTCCACGGCAAATCTATCTTCAGTAAAATAGATCTCGTTAAGGCTTTCCACCACATTCCCGTAGAGCCTTCGGATATTCCCAAGACTGCAGTTTGTACACCATTTGGGTTATTCGAATTTGTGAAGATGCCGTTCGGGCTACGGAATGCTGCGCAAACCTTTCAGAGGTTTATAGATGAGGTCACCAGAGGCTTAGACTTTGTTTATGCCTACATCGATGATTTGCTTGTGGCCAGCTCAACGGAAGAGGAACATAAGGAACATCTTTCACTCCTCTTTCAACGCTTAGAACAATACGGTGTTACTATTAATGCATCTAAGTGTGTGTTTGCACAGCCAACCTTGGAATTTCTTGGTCACACGATTTCGCAGCACGGAATTACCCCCCTTCAGGACAAGTGTGAAGTGATAAAAAATTACCCAATGCCAAATAATCAGCGTGAGTTACGTCGGTTTCTAGGTTTGGTAAATTATTACCACAAGTTCATTAAAAACTGTGCCAGTGTTCTTGCTCCTCTACACGCTATGATCACACACAAACGCAAGGTAACGAAATTGGTATGGTGTAGCGATAGTTTACAGGCGTTCGACAATGCCAAAAATGCTATCAATAGTGCATTGTCTCTGTCATTTCCTATCAGTGATGCCCCCCTAACTCTGACGGTCGATGCCTCAGATGTTGCGATCGGTGGAGTGTTGGAACAAACCATTAACGGTCAACAAGCACCCATCGCGTTTTACTCGAAAAAGCTGCAGCCAGCCCAAACGCGTTATAGTGCTTTCGGACGTGAACTTCTTGCTATTTACTTAAACGTGAAGCATTTTCAACATTTCCTTGAAGGCCAAGAGTTTTGTGTTTTTACCGACCACAAACCTTTGGTCACTGTCTTCAATAAAAACAGCTGTAACCACTCTCCCAGAGTCATCAGGCAACTCGATTATATCTCGCAATTTACCACAGATATCCGCCACATCAAAGGTGTCTTGAACACTCCAGCGGATGCACTTTCAAGAATAGAGGTTACTTCTGTTACCCTCAGCTCTACACTGTGGAATGCTATTGCACAGGATCAAGATAAGGATACGGAACTACAAGACCTGCTCAGAGAAGACTCCACTCACTCACTTTCCCTCAAGAAAATGAGTATGCCAGGATTGTCTGTGCCCCTCTATTGCGACGTATCAACAGCTGCTATTCGCCCTTATGTCCCTCCATGTCACAGACAAGCAGTCTTCACGGATCTTCATAACCCCTCCCATCCTGGTATCCGTGCTTCGCAACACCTGGTTACCTCTCGCTTTGTTTGGCCCTCGATGCGGAAGGATGTCAAACATTGGACCAAAACGTGCCTTGCCTGCCAGCGTGCCAAAGTCCAAAGGCACACCAGGTCCCCCTTTGACGCATTTCCGCCCCCATCCCAGCGATTTGAAGTAATTCATGTAGACATTGTTGGCCCTCTTCCAGTGATTCAAGGCCAACGTTATCTGCTCACCTGTCTCGACCGCTTTTCCAGATGGCCTGAAGCCATCCCACTTCCTGATATCCAAGCGGACACTGTTGCAAGAGCCTTTCTTCATGGATGGGTATCAAGATTTGGATTGCCGACAAAAGTCATCACTGACCAAGGTCGCCAATTTGAGTCTTCGCTTTGGAAGAAGTTTACCAGCTTGTTGGGTACAGTACATGCGCATACCTGTGCGTATCATCCGCAAGCTAACGGCCTCGTCGAACGCTTCCATCGCCAGCTGAAGTCATCCCTTATGTGTCACGAAGACTCCCATTGGATGGATAAGCTTCCACTCGTTTGCTTGGTATTCGCTCTGCATTTAAGAGTGATCTGAAGACTACAGCGGCTGAACTAGTCTATGGAACAACACTGCGGCTACCAGGTGGCTACTTCACTGCAGGGGATAAGTCATGTGATCCTACGGAATTCGCTCAAACACTTTCCTCTCACATGCAGTCCCTTCAGCCTGTTCCCCCTCGATTGACTAGCCAACAGAACATCTTTATTTCCCCAGCCCTCCAGTCTTGCACCCACGTTTTCGTTCGTGTACCTCTCCCAAAACGGCCTCTCCAATGTCCATATGACGGGCCCTATGAAGTTCTCCGACGTACGCGCAAATCATTTCTCATCCAGCGCGGTTCCAAGGTCGACAAGGTTTCTATCGATCGTCTTAAGCCTGCGTTTTTGGAATCAACCTTAAGTGAGGTACATGTAGCTACCAAAAAGGTCCAGAGGAAATCAGTGTCGTTCGGAACTCTTTGAACTTCCTCTCTGGTGGGGGAGTGTGTAGTGAATACTCTTATTTTAGTTTCAAGATAAATGTTAATTTTACCGTCTTGAATTTCGGAATAGTATAAATTCATTTTAAATTAGTTACCCCATTATAATTCAATTGTGAACCACATTAATACTAATTTTATGTATACTATATTATTTTATTGTATGTAAACATAATTAATTATATATCACAATTGTCAGTTAATTATTTATATTCAAATATTTATTTTAATCTAATACCATGTCCATTTTACAAATAAATAATAGAAAACCAAAGGTTATATTTTCCACCTTTGGTACTGTCGCAGTTTCGCCTAACGGACTCAATACGGCTAGTGAGATAATCACTGGTTGGCACTTAACTAGCGGCAGTGCTTATGGCTACATCATCCAGGTTAACCTATACCGGATAGATGCGCTACGGTCCCAAGCCGTAGCTTGCCTAGGCCGACGACGACGACGTAAACCAACAGTTGTAAACAATGTGATTCCTTTTACATAAGTCAGACGGGAAAGGATTTGCACACACGTATAAAACAGCATCAATATTCCGTTAGAACAGGACAGTCGTACAGTGCCCTTTTTGTCCATTTGTCAGAGTTATCCCACTGTATTGATTGGAATAATGCTTCAGTTTTATTTCACTCTAGCAACATTGTTAATAGAAATATTCTTGAGTCTGTCATTATTCATTATTCACCTTACAAATAACTTCAACATAAGCAAAGGTCTTTTTCAACTCGATCCTGTTGTTTTGAATTCCTTCAGAACAGATTTAGATAAGAAGGGTAGAACGCTAAATCTTTGGTAAACTTGTATGCTACTCTAATAACTTTTATTTTTCAATTTATTTTTATATACATCGAACCTTAAACAAGAAGGACAGAATGCTAAAACCCGGGCAGATTTCCAGTATAAATTTGTATTTTTTTTTATCTATAACATCGGTTGGAAATAATTCATTTGATCTTGTGCTAAAAATCGGTAGTTTTTCCTTACAAATTTGTATGCTCCTCCCACAATCCTTTAATGTTTAATTTTTAATTTTTATTTTTATTTCTCCGTTTATTGTGTATATATATATATATATATATATACAGGGCGTCCCAAAAAAATGTATACACACTTTAAATAATTATAAAGGCAGTGTTTATTAAAATACATTTCATTTTCAAAATGTAATAGAATCTACAGACATTATTTAATTGTTTTGTCAACGCCTGTTTTCAAACTGACGTCCGTTCTGGTCCAGGCACTGCTGATAACGCGAAGCAATGGAATCGCAAACATCACGAAACATTTCGTTTGGTATTTGTGTGCATTCTCGTTCAATGGCTGCTCTCAATTCAGCGACTGTTGCAGGTTTTATAGCGTAGACTTTGTCTTTTAAGTATCCCCATAAAAAAAGGCTAGTGGTGTGAGGTCTGGTGAACGCGGAGGGTATTCTACGAAACCCCTTCGTCCAATCCACATCCACATCGTGCCAAGTACCACTCGCAATACTCCACTCTTCGGTCCGGATCATCTTCATTAATAGCATGGACTAATCTTGGAATGTAATTTTCCATTGACAGCGCTTCAAAATGCGTTGGACAGACGATTCTGAGATTCCTACCTCACGACTCGCTTGCCGCACAGATTTTCTTGGACTTTGGTGATACGTTTCCAGTACTCTTTCTTGCTTTGTGGGGCTTGTCGATATCCGTGGTCTTCCGGAACGCTTCTTGTGGACATTCTGAACAGTTCCATCTGCTTCAAACTTATCTCTAATTCGAGTGATGGTAAGTCGCGTTGGTGGATCTGTTTGAAACTCCCTCCTAAACTGTCTTTGCACTTCAACTGCGTTTTCACACTTCCAGTAGCATCTTAGAATGAATTTCCTTTGTTCAAAGCTTACTCTGACTGCCATTATTAATTCTAATGGGTTTAACTTGGAAAGAAAGAAACATCAATTGAGCTATCATCTGTTAAAGTGTGTATACATTTTTTTGGGACGCCCTGTATATATATATATATATATATATTTTTTTTTTTCTGTAACCTCTATACAGGCTGTAACTCTTTATGTACTTCAGTGTTCCTGAAGATGTCATTAGACGAAAGCGCTTGAGCACCATTCTGTGTTTCCTTTCCTTCGTGGTTTTATTCATCATATATATACTATATATATATGGGATGAATTTCACAATTAAACACGTAAAATGAATGAATGCTGCAAACCCACAAGGAAAAAGAAAAACGATTCCAAGGCCTTTCGTGTATTCATTCCTCGTCAGGGAATGATGTATATCTGTGTGTATCATAAAAAACCTCAGGGAACCATTCTGAGTTCATTCCCATCATGAAACGGACATGTTATGTGCCTTGAAAAGTGGACGCTCAATCCTGCCAGTTGAGGTTTAAGTTTTGGTTTCTGGCTAAAAATATAAGAGTTACCCCTTTTTCTTTGATGTATTCAATCTGACGTGAAATCAGCGAGTCTTTTGCTTATATTGAGGTTCTAAATGTAGATGGGCTAGGCTGCTTTAAACCCTAGATCCTGTCCGAAAGCTGGATCCTCTCTACTTTGCAGATAGCTGGTGAGGGAAGCTATATTTTTGGGACCGCTTTGCGAGTGACCCGTTGCCCACGTCGGGCTAGCATCATAAAAAAGAAAAAACTAGAGTATTTGTCATTTACCATTACTTATTCGGACTATAGTGGATTTAATTTTCTTAGAAGAGTTTCTTGTTCCATGCACGGTCTGTGTGTGTGTGTGTGTGTGTGTGTATATATTATATATATATATATATATATTAAGGTGGTGCAAAAACATAAAAAATTGAATTATTCTCGTCTAATCCCCTAAAATTGTTGAATTTAGTAAGAAAACACTCAATTCAATACTTCATTGAAAACAAAGAATATTTAGAGGTGTAACACTGAGGTTGAATTTTGTCACATTGCTCAATTTTTAGGACACCTTATGATTTGCAATATTGCATGCTAAAGTACCTTATTTGCATATCTAACAATATTCTAACAATATTCACAATATTATAGTCATTTCTAAACATGAATATTCTTAATCATTTGATCGTACGCCTGGCACTTATGTGCTGTTCCTTTCAATTACACTGGTATGCATCAATTTTGCTGTCAAGGGTTTTGTAAGTGATTCTTATAGAGCTTTTCCTGCTGATTTCGAATCTGCAATCCGTTTTTCTCAATCAGCTCAGGTTATCCGGCTATGGCCTCATAAGTAAAATAGAATTTTTCGTGATTTTGTCAAAGCGGAATTGGAACAGTAACATCTATCATCACTTGTTTCACTTGTATAATATCTTTTTTTACTTTTCAGGCATATAGATAAAACATTTCATAATGAATAGAGCGTTTAAAAATGATCCCAATAGATTCTGCTACATATGTGGGACGGTTACCATGCCAAATAACCAGTCCCAAATCACTAAATTTGTGAAGACAATGTATAGAGCATACTTTGGAATTAAGCTAGGGGACCAGGACAAAAATTTCGCCCCTCATATGTGCTGCAAGACGTTCATTGAAAATTTGAGAAGATGGAGCAAAGGCAGAGCGAAATCTTTGCCTTTTTGAATTCCCATGATTTGGAGAGAAGGAAAGGATCACGTGACAGATTGCTATTTCTGCATGACAAACCTCCAAGGTGGGCTTATAAATTTATTTTTCTTAAATATTTTGAAATCCTCGTATGAAACTTGACATAATATTCACCATAATGTAATATTCACAATATATAGCATAATATTCACCATAATGGTAATCATACATTTACATATACATATTGTTATAGAAAATACATTTACACATACATATTGTTATACAAGTTACATTTACATATACAATGATTGTATATTTTTCTTTTCATTTGTCCCCGAAGGGACAATATGAATGAAAAAGAAAGAAAATATACAGATTCCATCGACCTATTTCATATCTTACAGACCGCAGCCTTCCCTCACGAGCCGCCACTGTCTGAATGCTTCTTCTATTTCATATGCAAGTTTTATATCCATGTTTCTGTGTTTCTATTTTCAGGAGTTAACAAGAAGAATAAACACATTGTTGTATACCCTGACATTCCTTCTGCTATGAGACCTGTACCCCATGGTCCTGGAATTCCAATACCCGACCCACCTCAAACCCTGGACTTCGATGATTCTGATGATGAATCAATGACCAATGCCAATGACCAGTCCCAGTCGTATATACACCTCAAAATACCGCTTCAAATGAGCCGAGGCCTCTCAACCAGGCCAAACTTAATGATCTTACCAGGGATTTAGGACTTTCCAAATTAGCTGCCGAGATCTTGGGCTCACGACTTCGAGAGGACAACTTGCTGGCTCCGGGAACAACATTCTCCTGGTATAGGAAACGAGAGAAAGAATTCCGCAAGTTTTTTGCAGTGCACGAAAATACCTCTTCCTTAGTGTACTGCTGCAATGTTGAGGGGCTAATCGAATCCTTGGGCCTGCCATATAACGCATCAGAATGGAGCTATTTATAGACTCGTCTAAACGAAGTTTGAAAGCAGTACTTCTCAACATTGGGAATAGGGTTGCATCAGTCCCTGTAGCACATTCCGTACAACTTACTGAGAGCTACGATAACATGAAAATTTTACTGGATGCTCTCGTATACGACCAACATAACTGGAGGATCTGTGGAGATTTGAAGGTAATACTAATATCATAAGTAAACTATTGCTATTGACTATGTTGTTTTTCCAAAGGTTATTTGAGAGCGTATAAGAACACTTAACTTCCCCACAGAAGTGATACAGTCCAATGCATAGATTTTTTTTTTGATAGAACAAATTCTCTAAATTCTTTAAATATTTTCATTTTTTTTCAGATTGTGGCATTTGTATTGGGAATGCAAGGGGGATACACGAAATACCCATGTTTCCTCTGCAAATGGGATAGCCGAGCGGATGAGAAGCACTATGCACAGCGTGAATGGGCATCCAGAGAGAATTTTGAACCTGGGTCGCATAATGTCGTTTCAGTGCCCCTTGTACCACCAACAAAAATTTTGCTCCCACCACTTCATATTAAGCTGGGCTTGATGAAAAATTTCATCAAATCAATGAATAAGGAGGGTTCAGCATTCCGATATCTCGAGAGTAAATTTCCTCATATATCTGATGCTAAACTAAATGCTGGGGTTTTTGATGGTCCTCAAATTCGAACTTTGATCAAGGATACTCAGTTCGAAAACGCAATGACTCCAACTGAGAAGAATGCCTGGCAGGCATTCAAATCAGTTGTCACTGATTTTCTTGGCAAGCGTAGAAGTCCAGAATACGAGTCCGTTGTCGAAAACTTGATGGAAGCTTTCAAAGCTCATGGGTCGCGCATGTCCATAAAAATGCACTTTTTGTGGTCCCACTTGGACTATTTTCCTGAAAATTGCGGGGATTATAGTGAGGAACAGGGTGAACGATTTCACCAAGATATCAAAATAATGGAAGAGAGGTACCAGGGAAACTGGGATATCAATATGCTGGCGGACTATTGCTGGTGTTTGAAGCGAGACGTGCCCGAAGAAAAACACAGACGGAAAGCCAAAAAAACTTCATTCCTTCCTCAATAAACTTTTTTCCATATTCATTGTATGAATAAAAGTATTTATTCACACAATGTTTTCATTTTTCACGAGTGTTCTTATAATATTACTCGTATCTACAGTGTTTAAGCTAAAAAAATCAATAAATTTGGGGATAAAATTGGGCTTATAATAAATGGCCAATAGAGAAAAAACCTGACCTGATTGAGGAAAACCAATGTCATTTTCGAATTCAGCATGGTCGAATTATATAATATGAGTTGAAAAAACCCTCACAGCAGACCAAACAATTTCATATGCATACCAGTGTTATCCTACTTAATTGATTTGGACGTTGCTGTTGATTTTTTCATCAGTATATTGATAGTATTCTGCGCGATTCAGTTTGTGAGTTATAGGTATGTATAATTATATATCGGTATTTTAAAATAAAATAATGCTTATGAAAATATAAGTTACAATTTTTACAGTGTTATTTATGCAGTGTTTATTATGTAGTGTTACAGTGTTCCTTATACATTTGCATTTTTTCGGCAGATCTGGTTGTGTATTACGACTCTTTCTGAAGTGAAACATTTCATCCCCAGGAAACAGAAGTTTGGCTTGTCGGCCAACCAACGCTGTCTATTAATGGCCGCAAACTACCCTCGAAGAGGGACGTGTTCGGGCGGTTTTTCTTCCTCAATAAGCAATAGAAGAAAACCATTCAAGAAGCCTTGTCACTCGTCGTCAGGAAAGTTAAACAGCTCTAGGACATGGCGCGAATTTCTGCTTCGGATGAGCAGCACAATATCAAGGAGGTCGAAAACCTTTTTGAGGAATGGCGTAAACTACTTAAGGGAAGAACTCGGCGGTCACAACCGTATCTGCAAAAGGAGTGGATCTTCAGCGAAGGGTTGGAAAACCTCTTCGATTTTGCTCACGCAAACGCCCTCCACATGATCCTCAACGAGGAAGACAAGGAATTTCTTCTGGCTGAGAGGGAGAAGGGGAGGAGGGGATACATGTCGGGAATCGACAAAATCTTGCAAATAGAAAAGCTTGCAGGCGTCATAGGATGGAGGCTGAGAAGAAAAGTCACCAAAATGAACTTAAGAGGAAGGCCGAGGCTTCACTGACGTTAGAACTTGCGTCTAGTTCTAATAGTAGTGAATCATAGTCGTAGATTCGAATCAGAGTTTCGACTCCCCAAAAGGAAAATGAGGAACATTATCACTCCTACTCTGGTTTTTGCAATGGTTCGCACAAAGATAACAGACCGAAATGCTGCCTTTCTCCTTTCAGAGGCGGTATCTGGCCTTGGTCATGACCCATCCAACGTCTCTATCATCCGAGACACTATTCGTCGGAAGAGAATGCAAGTGCGAAAGGAGATTTCAGCCGCGACCAAAGACTCCTTTGCTCCCAGTACGCCCCTCATTGTTCACTGTGATAGCAAATTTGTTTCCGACCTTAAAGGAGAAAAGAAAATGGACCGCCTTTCTGTTCTTGTTTCCGCTGAATGGACATCGAAGCTCCTTGGCACTCCAATTCTACCTTCAGGTACAGGAGCACAAATGGACAAGGCTATCCTTGAGTGTTTGGAGTAGTAGGGGATTAAAGACCGAATATAAGGAATGTCTTTCGATACAACAGCAAGCAATACGTGGCCGAAGAACGGCTGTTGCACACTTCTGCAGCAGAAACTCGGCAGGAGTCTTTTCCACTTTGCCTGTCGTCACCACATGATGGAAATTGTAGCGGGTAAGGTATTCACGGAGTGCTTTGGCTTTACAACGGGACTTGATATCTTTCTCTTCAAGATATTCAACGAAAAATGGAGCCAAATTAAAACGGATGAATTTAGCCACTTGGATTTAAATAAAGAAAACGCCAAGCATTTCCAAGATCAAAGGAACACGATCATTTTCTTCTGTAAAGAGCAACTGAAGAATGTTCAGCTGCGAGATGACTATCGTGAGCTCCTTAAGCTCACTCTCATCTGTCTTTTTGTAGTTCCACCTTGGGGTTATCATTTTAACCGTCCAGACGCTTTCCATCACGCTCGTTGGATGGCTAAGGTAATTTATCCCATCGCGATCTCTCTCTTTCACAATCATTTCAACCTCACTAGGAAAGAAAATGCTGGCATCCGGCGCTTCGTTATCTTTACTCTTAGTGAATATGTCCGTGCGTGATTTTCTGCTCGAAGAGCATCTTCAGCCCCGAACCATGACCTTCATTTTCTGAAAAATTTAGTAGAATACAAGGATAAAGCTATCTCTAAGGTGGACATCAGTGCTTTTTCCTACCACCTCTGGTACCTCAGTGAGGAGGTGGCAGCCCTCACCTTCTTCGACCCAGAGGTTTCAGTGGATATCAAAAGAAAGATGAATAAGGCTTTAAATAGGAAGACTTCTGAGGATCCTCCCAAACGGGCTGACATTGACGTTACCACGGTTGACATGGACCGGATGATTGTCGCTGACTTCATCACCACTAACTCCAGGAGCTTTTTCCAAAACCTTGACCTCCCCAGAGAATTCCTAAGTTTTGATCCGACTGAGTGGGACAATCGTCCAGACTAAAAAACTGCATGCAACCGAGTTCAAGGACTTCGGGTAGTGAAAGACTTTGTAGAGCGAAGTATCGTCCTCATACAGGAATATAACCAGATACTCTCGAAAGATGAGGAGCAAAATAAATTACTCCTACAGTTGGTCGAAAAGCATCGTCAAAAGTTTCCTGTCGCACGAAAGTCTACACTGAATCGTGTCATAACTAGGCAAAAATGAGTAACCCTGTGACACCTCTAAATTTGTTTCGATTTGGATGAAACTTCACAAATAGTGTTTTCTCAGTATATTCAAAAAATATTAATGGGTTGAGGGGACTTTTATTTTTTGCGTACATGGTTTTGCACCATCCTATATATATATATATATATATATATATATATATATATATATATATATATATATATATATATATATATATATATATATATATATATATATAGGGGTGTCAGGAAATGATTGCCCCCCCCTGTAGAGCAAAAACTAGAAGAGATAGATAAAAACCGGCGAGACCACTTGAAAGAGCGTTAAAATCTGAATAAAAACCATTATATTCTATTCCTGTGATTTTAATTCTTACCATTATTTTCCCCACAGAAACCATGGCATCATCTATTTTGAACGATTCAGAGAAAAAGCGAGTTCTTGACCACATTCGAGCTGTCACATTTCGTGAAGCAAAGGAAGCTGGTGCAACTTTCATAACTCGACACTGGGTGGCTGAGAGATTAAAAAGATCAGAAGACTTTGTCAAAAGGAATTGGAATAAGAATCCTGAAGATTGTGAAACAGAATTTCGAGGAGGAAGACCGGAGAAATTATCTCAAGAATCGAAAGACATTGTGCTTGCTGCATCACGGCGCCGAAAGAAGAGCTGCTCTGAGGTAGCGAAAGAGATACTTATCCGTCGTGGTAAGATAGTCAATCGGCAACTTGTGCATCAATTTCGAGTTCGCCAAGGCTTGAGTGCTTGGCATGAAATAGCTAAGCCACGGAAGAGTGATCTTAATATTGAAGATCGGCTATGGTTTTGTGATTATCTTGAGGAATGGACGGAAGACGATTTCCTTCACTTGGTTGTCAGCGATGAATTCTTCGTTTATGTCTCCAGAAAACCAAATTTTCAGAATGATCGGGTTTGGGCAACAACTCCTGATGAAGTCCCAGACGACCAGAAGTATCGAGAAATAGTAAAAAATCCAGCATGTGTGGGTGTTTTCATTATGTTCTCTATTCGGAAGCTCATTTGGGTTATCAAACCAAGAGGAACCAGTTGGGATGGGCCTTATTTTCGAAATGTAATTTTAGCCCAACATGTAATTCCGTTTCTGAAAGACCACGAGTGTGTTTTGGATGTTGAACAGGCAACCTTTCTTCACGACAAAGCCCCCTGTATGAAAGCACTTGCGACTCAACAACTGCTTAAGGACAATAACATTGATTTTTTCGGAAATAATGAATGGCCTGGCAATTCTCCCGAACTTAATGTCTGTGAACATGTCGGATCCATCATGAAGGATCGGGTGGAGTCCTTAATGCTGGAACAACCCATTCAGAATCGGTATTCAACAGAAATTATGACTGCAAAGATCAACGAAGTCCTTGAAGAAATGAGTCATGATACCGATCTCTTTGAGACACTTCTGGGATCATACCCCCGTCGATTAATGGCCGTCAGAGCTGCAAATGGGGGCAACACCCGATATTAAAACAAGTGTTTTTTATTCAAAATTAAACGCTCTTTCGCGTGGTTTTGTCTGTTTTTTTCTATTCCTTTCAGTTTCTTCTGTACAGGGGGGGGGCAATCATTTCCTGACACCCTATATATCACCATTATAGTGTAATTACCCGGTCGTTTAGACTTTTGTTTTTGAAATCGGCCTATATATATATATATACAGGGTGTTTGAAAACTTTCTGTACAAATTGTAGTGGGGGATAGGCAGCACCAAGACAAACCCTTTTCGTCTATAAGTGTATGTCCGCTGACGTCACCATTCGGCGCGAGAGGGCGCCGCTGCAATTGGCTAAAAGGTGAAGTGGGCTAGACTCGCGCTTGCCGCGGGCATTCTTAAATCGGACGTAGTACGCGTAACATGTTTATTTAAAGAAGGCATGTTTATTTAAAGAAGGTGCTGAAAGTTGCGACCGGTAGCATCAATGCATGCCCGACAGCGTCGAAGCATTGACCGACGTACACGTCGAAAGATTCCCGGCATTTCGGGAACAGTTCCAGCGGCGACAGCGATTCTTGCTACGAGGTCTTCTTCTGAGTAAATGGGAGTCTCGTACACGAGGTTCTTCATGTGTCCCCACAGGAAGAAATCGAGGCATGTTAAATCGGGCGATCTCGGTGGCCAGGCTACTGGCCCACCCCGGCCTATCCATCGGTCCCAAAAAGTGGCGTTCAGATAATCCCGCACATCGTTGCTGGAGTGTGCTGGGGCCTCGTCGTGTTGAAACCACATTCGTCTACGAATAGCCACGGGAACATCTTCCAGCAGTTCCGGCAACGTTTCTTCAAGAAATATCCGATAAACCCGCCCGTCGAGTCGGGCAGGCAGCAGGTACGGCCCAATCAACTTGCCATGGACGATACCCGCCCAAACATTGACGGCGAACCGTTCTTGATGAGCATGCACCCGTGTAGCATGTGGATTTGCGTGCGCCCACACGTGAGAATTGTGCATGTTAAACACACCCTCACGTGTGAAACAGGCCTCATCTGAGAACAGCACATAAGCCGGAAAATTAGGCTGCACCGCTGTCTGCTGCAGAAACCAGCGTGCGAATTCCTCACGAAGAGGGTAATCCCGAGGTTGTAATGCCTGGACTCTCTGACGATGAAACGGATGTAACTGCTGCTCGTGCAACACTCTCCAGACCAGGTCGTGGTTCACACCGAGGATACGTGCAACACCTCGCGTGCTTGCGCTTGGATTGTCCTCAAATCACTGTAGGATTTCTTCTTCCATGTCAGGAGTGCGCACGTTTCTCTCCCGACTAGTGTCATGCATGTTTACATGGAATGTTCCAGTTTCTCGCAGTCGCCGATGCAAATGCGCAAACGTTTGGTGGTTTGGCACACGTCTGTTTGGGAAGCGCTGTCGGTACAACCTCACAGCAGCTCTTCCGTTTCCATTGGCAGCCCCATACACCATATGCATGTCAGCCATCTCAGCAGTCGTGAAGCGTTCCATGTTACGCGTACTACGTCCGATTTAAGAATGCCCGCGGCAAGCGCGAGTCTAGCCCACTTCACCTTTTAGCCAATTGCAGCGGCGCCCCTGTATAATATATATATATATATATATATATATGATACACACAGACCGTGCATGGAACAAGGCACTCTTCTGGAAAAATTAAATTCACTATAGTCCGAATAAGTAATGATAAATGACCAACACTATAGTTTTTCATTTTCATGATGTTAGCTCAACGTGGGCAACGGAGCACTCGAAAAGAGGCCCCAAAAATATAGTTTCCCTCACCAGCTATCTATGATACAAAGCAGATAGTATCCAGCTTTGGGGGAGGATCTAGGGTTTAAAGTATCCCAACCCAACTATCATATATTCAGAAGCTCAATATAAGCAAAGGACTCAGTAGTGTGGGCGCAAAGTGCAAGAGTGCAGAGCAATTGCATAATGTTGCAAGAGTGCCAACCCCTATCCCCCTTTGTTGCAAGGCACCCCCACCTCCCTTTGTTGCAAGGGGGGAAACCTCTTTCGGTGAGAAGATGGGACGGCCTCAAACCCCAAAGGGGCATACCTAACCTAAGACAGAGAGAGAGAGAGGAAGAGGAGGAAGGGTCTTCGCTTGGCAAGAGCCAAGCGTATATGAGTCCTTCAGCCACCCAACCGCTCTCTTATAGGCCCCTAATCAGCCAGTTGGCTGACTTGCCAGATTGCGCAATGTATTAAATTATTCCATATATTAATCAGCCGGTTCGCTTAGAAGGTTGAGTTGCCAGATAGCATTAATTATTTATTTATTCCATATATTAAGCAGCCAGTAGGCTTAGAAGGCCGAGTTGCCAGATAGCAATATCTGCTTAATTATTCCATATATTAATCAGTCAGTTGACTTAGAAGGCTGAGTTGCCAGATTTCTTTATTTATTAAATTAAAGCATATGTTAAGCAGCCAGTAGGCTTAGAAGGCTGAGTTGCCAGATGGCAATATTTACTTAATTAATCCTTATATTCTTCCGTCATCTGGCTAGAAAGTTGAGTTGTCAGCTTCGCTACTTATTTATTAAATTATACCATATATTCATCCATCAGTTGGCTTAGAAGATCGATTTGACAAACAGCAATTAAATAATTATTCTGAAATCCGAAACCAAACATATATAATTGTGTACAAGGAATAAATGAAACACCAACACATTATTCTGTTTATTTTAGCTAAATTAATGGATATACAACGGGACATATATATGGTCAAATAATAGAATAGAAAATATATGATCATACAAAACGGGGCATTATCAAAATATTAGTAGAGTAAAAATATACAAAACGTATAATCATATTAGTACAGGAAAAATATATATTGTCTTTACGTTCTACGTTGCAAAACGCTAAACTCGCATTTGATAGAGTCTGTATCCACATCGCCACATCGCGGGATTGGAAATAATCTTCCAAATCGTAACGACACCTATCCACTATATAGAGTTGTGCGTTAAACGGTTGCTGGGCGCCCTAAGCATCACCCCGTCCGGCTGCTGGGCGCCCTAGCCATAAGTCCGGTCCGGTTGCTGGACGCCCTAGGCATCACCCTGTCCGGTTGCTGGGCGCCCTAGCCATGAGTCCGGTCAGGTTGCCGGACGCCCTAGGCATCACCCCGTACGGTTGCTGGGCACCCTAGGCATTAGTCAGTCCGGTTGCTGCCAAATCGTACGGTTAAAAAGAACACCATAGCCAGAAAAAATGGTACCCATGGTGATAGCCATGACCTAATGATCAATTGGGGTTCGAGACCTGTTGGTAACCATGGTGATAGCCACGGCCTAATGATCAGAAAAAAATTGCTTTCCAGACCCGGAGCGGGTGGTAACCATGGTGAAAGCCACGGCCTAATGATCAGAAAAAAAATTGGTTTCAAGACCCACAGCGGGTAGTAACCATGGTGATAGCCACGGCCTAATGATCAGAAAAAAAGAAAAAACTTAACCAAAAAATCATGATTGCTATCCAAGTTATCGTATTTTACACCCCACTACATCACAAGTCTTTGCCTGACTCTCATGGGTAGTAAATTATCGTTCATTTTTATGGTATAATAAGTACGTTTGACTTTAAATTAACTTAAAGTTATAAAACGGGGTAAAACTACAAAACGAAGCATGTAATTCCATTATTTATTCCCCGCCAAAAAAAAAACCCTAACAGATAAATAATTTATAATTTTTTTCACACACACACACACACACACACACACACACACAACACACACACACACATATATATATATATATATATATATATATATTTCATATATGTAAATACATGTCGAAAAACATTCTAATCTGTCGAAACATAAAATTTGTAAACATCAGTTTCTCTCCATCAAACCCATGCGTCATTACAGTTCACACCATTTGTTTACATTTAAGGATAGTTTTGTGCTGAAAGGAACCCTTCTTTCTACCTGGACACCTACAGAAAATATTTAATTTTTTCCTCTTCGACTCCTACCATAAAAAGACCAATAAAAATTGTAAAAATCCTTCCGACGTAACAAAAATTTTTATAATGGGTTCTTAAAATACTAAAAAAAAAAAAAAATGATCTACAAAATCTTAAATACTCAGAATTTTACACAAAATAATGACATTCACGTATTTAATTAAACTAACATCCCCTTATCTACCTCAAAAAAGCATTATACAGGGTCCGCAAAAAAAAAAGGAGCATGACGAAAATGTTTACTGTACATTTATTTTTACACATAATGACAAATAACTTATTTTAGGCAAATAAGCAACAAATAAACTAAGTTAGTACCAAATTTCATGTCAATACGTCAAAAATTAAAGAAAATATAAAAGTTTTACTACAACATGTCATATAATTTTACAATTTCCAAAGAAAACGAAATTATAAGACTGAAAAAACTTCGATGTGTTTGCCAGAAATGTTTACTGTACATTTATTTTTACACATAATGACAAATAATTTATTTTAGGCAAATAAGCAACAAATAAACTAAGTTAGTACCAAATTTCATGTCAATACGTCAAAAATTTAAAAAAATATAAAAGTTTTATTACAACATGTCATATAATTTTACAATTTCCAAAGAAAACGAAATTATAAGACTAAAAAAATTGTTCGATATGTTTGCCAGAAACCTCTACAACCCTTCGTGATCGGGGCCTAAATTGATCTATAGCTTTATCTACTTGATCTTGGGTAATTTCTTCCCATTTTTGTACGATAACTTCTTTCAAATGTTCGGTATGCGCCCGAGCGCCATCCTGTTGGAATAAGAAGTAACCATTATTCGCCAATCGTCTCATTTCGGGCAGCATTTGTTCCAACAAAGTTTCAGTGTAATAGCGGGCGTCTACTTTGATGTTTGGCTCTACGAAAAAAACAGATGTCTTGCCTAGTTTAGACACACCGACCCATACCATTACGCTGGCAGAAAAATGATTACGGGTAGCATAAAGTCTATCATCTGGTATTTCATTTTTACAATTAACTCTTGAATACACTCTGTCATTTTGGGAATTTCGCGTTGGTTCTACCGTAAACTTCTTTTCGTCAGTAAAAAAGCCGAGGTCTACTTTTTCGGGAGTGATATTTCTTAACATGCGTTCAGAACAAACAACTCTTTTCTGTTCGTTAACTTCAGTTAATTTCTGCCCGTGTATCCGTTTATAAGGTTTTAATTCAAGGTCGTTTTTAATAATGTTTCTGACGCTACTTTCGGATATGCTCAACTCATTAGCAATTCTTGACGGTGTCACGTGAGTCCCTGGTCTGCCTTCTTGACTACAAATTCTTAGTTCCACATCTCTAATGTTTTCTTCGGTTCGAACTGATCTTGGCCTCCCGCTTCCTTGTTTCCTTTCAGTACTTTCAGTTTCGTCGATTTTTCTTAACAGCTTGTCCAAACCTCCTTTCGACCATGGTTTATTCGGAAACTCTTGTAATAATTTTATTGCGCCATAATTTTTATCAAGTCTATAATGTTTTATTAATATTTTATCTTCTTTAGAAAAGGGCATATTATCATTTTTATTTATTAAAATTATTTAGGCATCTGAAAAAAATAATTTAAAATGAGAAAAACTAAATTTTTACGCGGAAATTCACTTTTTTAATCATTGCACGTTTGTGGCCATAAAATCTTTATTTTATGACCGATTGTGATGAAATTTGTTTTATACAACTCTGAGCTCTTTTATCTTTAGCTAGATATATAACATTTAAGGGTCCGGCAAAAAATGCGGGCGTGAGAGCAATTTTCGTCATGCTCGTTTTTTTTTTTGCGGACCCGATATATATGCGTCTCAGAGGTGTACCGTAGTGGTTATCATTGCAACTACGAATCCACCAGCCTTGGGTTCGATTTCGTCTGACGGAAGTCGGTATCCAACAAACCCAGTTGTTCATCCTTCCACACAATAAAACTGGTTGGTAAATAAATGGATACCCTGGGTGGTTGCCTAGTGGTTGAGACGCTGAGCTGGTGATCGGAGGTCGCGAGATTGACCCCGGGCGAGGACTTTGTAATTTCTGACCACCCGTGGTGGGTCGTAGTTCGGATTTCACGTTAAGCTGTAGGTCAAAGGTGGAGCAACAAGCTTGACGTTCGTCAGAATGAAAAATTCAGGCGGAAACAAAACCAAGATAACCAAGCTGTGTATATATATATATATAATAATAAGAACATCTTTAAAATTCTGTGGAAGTCAGTCATATTGCGGGTACCGGGATTGCGTCCTAGTCACGCCGTAATACCACTTTCCGTTGGATCAGCAACGTTAAGCATCGTTGGATCTGTTAAATAGTTGGATAAGGGAACGTCCTCCGCGTTAAGATGATATGGCAACACTCATAAATAGTTGGTTCGTTTCCCACGTAAAGCAATAGGCCACCACTGTCACATAACCTTTGCCGTTACGAAGAAAGTTAAAGAAGTACGAGCATTAGTATTGCGTCCCCAAAACAGAGACGTCGATCACAAACACAAATCGTCTGAGCGAGCCATATAAAGACTGAAAATATATTTAATTCAATTTGCGATGCGAAAAGAATTCGAGGGCATACCACCACATTTCCCACCGTACGCGAGCCTGAATTTCGCTTCTGAGCAAGGGAAAAAACATTCATGCTATTCCCTTCATATCAAGAATCAATTTTTATTCACTAACTAAAGCTTTAATCAGATCTCCAGATTTGGCAGAATTCGGATTAATTCTCAAAATTGTATTAGTCCAATTAATCAGAAATGGAGATCGAAACTCGGGTGATTATTAAACAAAAAATGTTCCAAATATATTCCAAAAATGCCTCTATAAAACTTAATATACGTACCAATTCTCTCTCTCTACTATATATATATATATACATATACTGTATATATATATATTTTATTTTTCACCTTAGGGATTGACCGCCGCTTCAAACCTAGAAAGGTTCATATCATGGCGAAACTAAATTAGGGGCAGGAAAAGAGCAGCGATAGTCAGAGGAATTCAAATATATGGACAACAGAAAAGGAAGCAGTCTCTGCAAGAATGGACCGAAGACGCATCGAGACCGGACGGGAATGCAACTCTGGTAAGCACTGCAAACGAAAGATCGAATAAAGAGGGCACAAAACATTTATGTGCTCAACTGTAAAAGGGACATGACAATGAGAGCAAGGCTCAGGAGGGTCGACAGATATAAGGTGACCATGGGTCAAACGAGTATGACCGATTTTAAACGAGCCAAATGAACTTTCTTATGCCGAGATTTATGATAAGAAGACTAATAATGAAGGACAGACATTTTAACAAGAAATTGCTAATTTATACATTCCATATTCTATTCCTACTACTATTAAGGCGGAAAAGAACCTTGGTTTAACTTTACTTGTTCTCGCCTCATTCTGTTTTACTGTGCTGAAGAACAAATTCATGCCTAAAGATACCTGAGCCGTGGAAAACTCTTTCTTTTGAATCCATCCTTAATAGGAAAAATCTTAATCACCCCTCTTTATATATATATATATATATATATATTATTGATTTTCACTTCATAAAAGAAGCGTTATTAGATTGTTCCCCTTAATTAAATACATAAAAAGATAAGTCATTGAACATACATGAGTTCACTTCCGCCCGAATTATTCATTCTGACGAAGGTCAAGTTTTTCGCTCCACCTTATACGTGGAATCCGAACCACGACCCACCAAGGAAGACCTGAAATTAAAAAATTCTCTCCCGCACTCGATATCAGGACCTCCCAATCAGCAGCCCAGCCTCTTAACCACTATGCTATCCTTATTTTAATTAAAGTATGCTAGTTATAGAAAGCTCCAGGCGAGTAAATAAAGAAAAAGCGTTACTGTTTAAATGAGCTACGTCGTGCTATGTCGCCACACCGCTTTCCTTAAGGCTAGAGAAGTCAAGCGACATTGGGTCTGGGTGGTAGTTGGATGGGTGACAGTCCAAATGATGTACCGACCCACGGTCCCGTGGTTCAGATTTCACACTAAGCTGAGATATTATCTATCATATGACCCGTCTCGCTGTTAGTACGAAGACCCATAAATCGTAATTAACGAAATAGAGAGTATGTATACTTTACTGTACCATTATTTCGCAATGTATAACTAATTTAGGAGCATCCTGTACTAGAAGTTAATAAAGTTAAAGGTGTAAAGTTTTATATATATAATATATATATATATATATATAATATATATATATATATATAATATATATATATATATATATATATATTAGGGTGACAATAAAAATTGAAAGTTGGAGTTTTTTATTGGCCATTTGTTCAATGCTGCTACTACATGAGAAAACAATGTACTGTAAATATTAGATCATTCAGATAATATTTAAGGGTGTCTCAAGTGAGGTAAATAATTCTCCTTATAACAAAAATTAATTATTCATTACCTAGTAAAAATAAATTAATATTTTTTTAATTAATGTAAATAAACGTTAGTTTTAGTTCATAAGGTTTAAGTGCAGGCGTACTCCAATCGTAATAAGTAAATAATATATTTACTAAATATATTCCAGGGTGTCTTTCATTCAATTGTAGACCACCCATTAATTCTTGCTTTTCCTCAAGCCATACCCCTTTTTCAATGTACCAGGCTGAGGCTTCCTATGATCCTCAAGAACCTGCAAGAGATGTTGGCGCTGTTCTTCATTCTTCGTAATCTTTGTATTGAAGGCCTGGCTCAAGGCAATTCCCCTCTCTGCCATGTCATTGACGACTTTTAGTCCTTCAACTATAGTCAAACCAGTCTTGAAATCTTCGTCGTCGGGCCAGGTCTCTGGTTCCTTGGACAAGAAACCATCATTAATTTTTAGAAGTTCAAAGAGAACCTTTGATCCTTTCGAGGCAAAGTCCGAGAGCTGCTTTGTTGAAATGGAAGAAACAGCAGGTATTGGGGCTCGCTTTGGAGGATCTTCAGCAGCTTCTTTTTCGAGGATTGATCGAGCGATATTCTTTTTCGTCGTTGCATTGATACCTTTATCAAAGAGTGCGAGACCAATCAAGTACTCGCTGAGGTACCATAAGTGACGGCCGAGGACACTAAGGCAGGATGCTGAAATCTTTTCATCGTGGTACTTTGCTAGGTCTTGAAGAAGCTTCAAATCGTTCGCGGGAGCAGATGAAGGACTGCTGGCCGTGAACCACGCGCTGACATATAACTCCAGGGCAAAAATACAAATCGTTTTAAGCCAGACATTTCACGAGTTGTAAGTCTGAACTGATGAGAAAGCAGCAGGATTTTTAATGAATAAATTACTTTTGCCATCCAACGTGCTCGGTGAAGTGCTCCAGGTCGCCGAAACCTAAAGTTAGGTAAATTACCTCCAAGGATTGTAATCGACAACTCCAAGAATTCACGGTAATCATCCCTCGGCTGATGTTTTGTCAGATATAGATTCCAGCAAGCGATCAGTTCTTCTCGATTCTCATTCAGACTGGATGGAAGGTCTGACAGGGTCTTGTACTTATCTTGGCAAATTGTATTCCACGTCTCTTTGAAGCGGGAGAATAGGAGGATATCTGGACCAGATGATGGTCCCATGCATTCCATGTACGCCAATAATAATATAATCAATGTATCAAAATAAAAAATATTACCTTAGATATCTTAAAAGAATCGGGAGAGAACTTCTAAGCGTTGTTTTCAGTCAGGCAGTCGTATGCAAAATGAACTTGAAGCACCAAAAGCTGATCATCCAAAGATTGATACACATCATATTATTTAACGATTTATTTATGAAAATTTTAATTTAATGAAATAAATTAATCGATTTGCATAATCTATAGTATGAAATAAAGGAAACAATTCTATTAAATTATAATACACTTGCATTCTCGAAACATTTTTGTTTTTGAAGCGTTGTCGAAACTCGTTCATTCTTGAAATTTCTTCCGCGCGACAGTTTCATTCATGTGACTCGAGGCACCCCTAAATGCTTTCCGAATTCCATGAGATTTCGTCTACGGTGTTTCCTCATAGGGTGGCAGCATTGGACAAATGGCCGGCAAATTGTTTTGAATTTCAAATTTTATCCCTATAAGAAGTTGTCACCCTAATATATATATATATATATATATATATATATATATATATATATATAAAATTAATATTTATAATGCATTTATTTATTAAGAACCCATACTGACGATTTGAAAGAAGACTGTAAGAAGAGGGGTGATTAATGGGAGATATTTTTCAGAGATATGTTAATATATTAGCTGCTCATAATGACCAATTATTATGGACATAATTAGATTAAATTAGTTAATATATATACATTCAAGACTACACACACACACCACACACACACATATATATATATATATATATATATATATATATATATATATATATATATATATGTATAGAAACGACGTAAGTATAGAGGAGTGTTCTGCACACGAGGAAGAGAAATAACGAACAAATGAAAAATGAGGTGACCACCCGGGAATCGAACCCAGGATCTTCCGATTGCCGGTCAGATATACTACCACTACACCACGGACCTCGATCAGTCAGAAGTCGCAATTCTCCTACATAGGGCAGAAACCAATGCCTTGAGAGGGCACCCTCGCAAATCGTGAATATGTACATTTAACTGCAATGACCACGCAGTATATTAATGTATAGAAACGACGTAAGTATAGAGCAGTGTTCTGCACACGAGGAAGAGAAATAACGAACAAATGAAAAATGAGGTGACCACCCGGGAATCGAACCCAGGATCTTCCGATTGCCGGTCAGATATGCTACCACCCACGGACCTCGATCAGTCAGAAGTCGTGTGCAAAACACTCCTCTATACTTACGTCGTTTCTATACATTAATATACTGCGTGGTCATTGCAGTTAAATGTACATATTCACGATTTCCGAGGGTGCCCTCTCAAGGCATTGGTTTCTGCCCTATGTAGGAGAATTGCGACTTCTGACTGATCGAGGTCCGTGGTGTAGTGGTAGCATATCTGACCGGCAATCGGAAGATCCTGGGTTCGATTCCCGGGTGGTCACCTCATTTTTCATTTGTTCGTTATTTCTCTTCCTCGTGTGCAGAACACTCCTCTATACTCACGTCGTTTCTATACATTAATATACTGCGTGGTCATTGCAGTTAAATGTATATATATATATATATATATATGTATATATATATATATATATATATATGTGTGTGTGTATATATATATATATATATATATATATATATATATATCACAGCCAAGATCAATTGGTGCAAAGAACTAAATTACTAGAAAACGTTACGCGAATTAAACCTATATTCACTGGAAAGGAAAAAAGAGAGAGATACACTGTTATTTACACTTGGAAAATAATGGAGAAAAATAGTGCATAATCTTGTTCTGAACTAGGACATGGTTAATTAATCATTTTTAGGGTCAGAATTCGGGTCAAGAATTTATAGGTTTCCAATTATCTCCTCAGGGCGCTATTGTAAGCCTAACAGATAACATTTCAGTGATCCGTACATATGTATTACTCAAAGGAGTAAGTTTTACACAATTATAAGAGTTAAGAATTAGGCATTTCCTTAAGATAATATTGTTATATCTACGAGAACGTCGGACACTCATTACGACAGAACACAGGTAAAGTGTCGCTATCTTGGGGAGGAGAAACAAACACGCGGTGCAGCATGCTCCTGAAGATTCATGCACCAGGACTGAAAAACAACTCGTTTAATTTATAAACATTTGTTCAGTAATCTTCATTTAACAATTTCACACCAAAAGAGTTAGATCACCTTATTACTATTTTCTCTCATTGAATATTTCAAATGCAATGAAAACATTTAAGAATCCTAAGCGTCATATAATTACCCATTTCAACTCTTTGTTTAAGACTTCCATCAAATTATGTGAACTAATTTTTATCCATTTCCGTGAAATTCCGAACCACGACCCACCACGGGCGGTCAGAAATTACAAAGTCCTTCCCCGAACTCGCTCTCACGGCACCCCGATCATCACCCCAGCGTTTTAACCACTAGGCTACCCAGGGTACCCATTTGTCTGCCAACCAATTTTTTCTTAGGAAAGCATGAACAGCAGGTATTATATATATATATATATATATATATATATATGAAAACGTACAGTTAAAATTAGGTTGCATTTATTGAGTAAGATTCGTGCACGCAAATATATAAACTGAATCGAAATTTGATTTCATTTTTGGTCATTGCTCTACATTTTACAGTGTTAAATAATTCAATCTGAAATAGTGTATCACTCAGTTTGTACACACACACACATATATAATATATATATATATATATTATATATATATATATATATAGAGGGTGTCCCATAAGTCTGGCATCAAAGGAAAATTCATATTTTTGTATTTCTACAAACCATAATTCATATTTTTCTTATGCTCGGGATACCAATTTCCCGTCCACCATTCTGTTCAGTGACGAGGCTGTTTTTTATGGAAATGGTGAGGTAAATCGACAGAACACCCGCTACTGGTCTCAAATCAACCCTCACTGGTATACCTCTTCAAAGGAACAAGGTGCATCTCGGGTGATGGTATGGTGTGGCATTTGGAAGGATCGCATCATAGGCCCCCTCTTTTTCGATGAACGTGTCACTGGAGGAACCTACCTACGTATGCTCAAGGAAGAAGCATTTCCCAGTGTCTTGAATGAAGAAGGAAATTTTCCAACATGGTTCCAGCAAGACGGCGCTCCTGCACATTACAGCACCCAAGTAACGGAATACCTGTACCAACAATTCCCTTGTCATTGGATAGGACGTCGAGGGCCTGTGGAATAGCCAGCTAAAAGCCCGGATCTCACGCCACTAGATTTTTATCTCTGGGGCCACTTGAAAGCGCTGGTATACGCAGAGAAAATTAGGAGTGTTGAACATTTGCAGCAGCGCATTATTGGGGCATGTAACACCATTACTCCTGACATCATTCACCGTGTGCTTGCCTACTGGGTATCACGTCTGAACTTGTGTGTTGAAAACAATGGTGGACATATTGAGCACGTTCTGTAAATAAAAGCTTTTGTTTTGCCTTTTTTTATTAGTTTTCCTATGATGCCGGGCTTATGGGACACCCTGTATATATATATATATATATATATATATATATATATATATATATATATACATACGTGACGTTATAGAAGCTGAGTCTGTATATGTATAGCAGTTCATAGCCCTCTATAACCCTTGTATAAAATAAGTTATAAAAAAGAGACTCCAGTTTTAACTGTATATTTAAGGAGACCTACATAGATATATGTTCTAGAGCAGCGATTATCATTCAGATTTTTTGTCTCACGTACCACCTGCATGAGACTATTTGATACATTAAATGTATTACCTTCATATTGAAATTTAATTACGTTTCACTATTTATTTCCAATTAATCATGGTCATTTGGTTGTTAGCATCGCTACAGCAATCCATCGGCCCTGAGGTCAATTCCTGGTGACGGCTGGTGGCGTTCAGGTAACCCAGCTGTTCATGCTTCCCTAAGAAAAAGTTGGTTGGTAGACAAATGGGTACCCTAAGTAGTCTAGTGGTTATAAACCTGGGGTGATGATGTGGGTGCCTTGAGATCGAGTTCGGGGAAGGACTTTGTAATTTCTGACCGCCCGTGGTGGGTCGTGGTTCGGAATTTCACGTAAATGGATAAAAATTAGTTCACATAATTTGATGGAAGTCTTAAACAAGGAGTTGAAATGGGTAATTATATGACGCTTAGGATTCTTAAATGTTTTCATTGCATTTGAAATATTCAATGAGGGAAAATAGTAATAAGGTGATCTAACTATTTAGTGGTGAAATTGTTAAATGAAGATTACTGAACAAATGTTTATAAATTAAACGAGTTGTTTTTCAGTCCTGGTGCATGAATCTTCAGGAGCATGCTGCACCGCGTGTTTGTGTCTCCTCGCCAAGATAGCGACACTTTACCTGTGTCAGTCGTAATGAGTGTCCGACGTTCTTGTAGACATACCAATATTATCTTAAGGAAATGCCTAATTCTTAACTCTTATAATTGTGTAAAACTTACTCCTTTGAGTACTACATATGTACGGATCACTGAAATGTTATCTGTTAGGCTTACAATAGCGCCCTGAGGAGATAATTGGAAACCTATAAAATTCTTGACCCGAAGTCTGACCCTAAAAATGGTTAATTAACCATGTCCTAGTTCAGAGCAAAATTATGCACTAGTTTTCTCCAATATTTTCCAAGTGTAAATAATAATGTATCTCTTTCTCTTCTCTTTTCCAGTGAATATAGGTTTAATTCGCGTAACGTTTTCCAGTAATTTAGTTAGTTTTTCCCACCCATTGATCTTGGCTGTGATATACATATTATATATATATATATATATATATATATATAATATATATATGTGTGTGTGTGTGTGTGTGTGTGTAGTCTTGAATGTATATATATTAACTAAGATAATCAAAATGTATGTAAAAAATAAGTTTGAGTTATAAGGTTAAATGCTGTTTATTAATCTTATTAATTTTGCTTCGCCATTGATGTTGTTAAAGGTTGTGTTTATGGTGCAATGAAGGTGAACAGAGGTTGTGTTTTTGATGCAATGAAGGTGAGCAATTCTTGTACTTATTCTGGGCGATTTAGACATGTTTAACAGAATAAAGCCATTCACTTTACTAAATCTGATCAATCTAAGCTAATTATGTCCATAATAAGTCTAATCTAATTATGTCTATCAAATCTAATCTAATTATGTCCATAATAATTGGTTATTATGAGCAGGTAATGTATTAACATATCTCTGAAAAACATCTCCCATTAACCACCCCTCTTCTTACAGTCTTCTTTCAGATCGTCAGTATGGGTTCTTAATAAATAAATGCATTATAAATATTAATTTTATATATATATATATATATATATATATATATATATATATATATATATATACTTTTACTCGTTTAACTTTATTAACTTCTAGTACAGGATGCTGCAGAATTAGTTATACATTGTGAAATAATGGTACAGTAAAGTATACTTGCTGTCTATTTCGTTAATTACGATTTATGGGTCTTCATACTAACAGCGAGACGGGTCATATGATAGATAATATCTCAGCTTAGTGTGAAATCTGAACCACGGGACCGTGGGTCGGTACATCATTTGGACTGTCACCCATCCAACTACCACCCAGACCCAATGTCGCTTGACTTCTCTAGCCTTAAGGAAAGCGGTGTGGCGACATAGCACGACGTAGCTCATTTAAACAGTAACGCTTTTTCTTTATTTACTCGCCTGGAGCTTTCTATAACTAGCATACTTTAATTAAAATAAGGATAGCATAGTGGTTAAGAGGCTGGCTGCTGATTGGGAGGTCCTGATATCGAGTGCGGGAGAGAATTTTTTTTTCAGGTCTTCCTTGGTGGGTCGTGGTTCGGATTCCACGTATAAGGTGGAGCGAAAAACTTGACCTTCGTCAGAATGAATAATTCGGGCGGAAGTGAACTCATGTATGCTCAATGACTTATCTTTTTATGTATTTAATTAAGGGGAACAATCTAATAACGCTTCTTTTATGAAGTGAAAATCAGTAATATATATATATATATATATATATATTATATATATATATATATATATATATAAGAGGGGTGATTAAGATTTTTCCTATTAAGGATGGATTCAAAAGAAAGAGTTTTCCACGGCTCAGGTATCTTTAGGCATGAATTTGTTCTTCAGCACAGTAAAACAGAATGAGGCGAGAACAAGTAAAGTTAAACCAAGGTTCTTTTCCGCCTTAATAGTAGTAGGAATAGAATATGGAATGTATAAATTAGCAATTTCTTGTTAAAATGTCTGTCCTTCATTATTAGTCTTCTTATCATAAATCTCGGCATAAGGAAGTTCATTTGGCTCGTTTAAAATCGGTCATACTCGTTTGACCCATGGTCACCTTATATCTGTTGACCCTCCTGAGCCTTGCCCTCATTGTCATGTCCCTTTTACAGTTGAGCACATAAATGTTTTGCGCCCTCTTTATTCGATCTTTCGTTTGCAGTGCTTACCAGAGTTGCATTCCCGTCCGGTCTCGATGCGTCTTCGGTCCATTCTTGCAGAGACTGCTTCCTTTTCTGTTGTCCATATATTTGAATTCCTCTGACTATCGCTGCTCTTTTCCTGCCCCTAATTTAGTTTCGCCATGATATGAACCTTTCTAGGTTTGAAGCGGCGGTCAATCCCTAAGGTGAAAAATAAAATATATATATATATCAGTATATATATATATATATATATATATATATAATATATATATATAGTAGAGAGAGAGAATTGGTACGTATATTGTTTTTAGAGGCATTTTTGGAATATATTTGGAACATTTTTTGTTTAATAATCACCCGAGTTTCGATCTCCATTTCTGATTAATTGGACTAATACAATTTTGAGAATTAATCCGAATTCTGCCAAATCTGGAGATCTGATTAAAGCTTTAGTTAGTGAATAAAAATTGATTCTTGATATGAAGGGAATAGCATGAATGTTTTTTCCCTTGCTCAGAAGCGAAATTCAGGCTCGCGTACGGTGGGAAATGTGGTGGTATGCCCTCGAATTCTTTTCGCATCGCAAATTGAATTAAATATATTTTCAGTCTTTATATGGCTCGCTCAGACGATTTGTGTTTGTGATCGACGTCTCTGTTTTGGGGACGCAATACTAATGCTCGTACTTCTTTAACTTTCTTCGTAACGGCAAAGGTTATGTGACAGTGGTGGCCTATTGCTTTACGTGGGAAACGAACCAACTATTTATGAGTGTTGCCATATCATCTTAACGCGGAGGGCGTTCCCCTATCCAACTATTTAACAGATCCAACGATGCTTACCGTTGCTGATCCAACGGGAAGTGGTATTACGGCGTGACTAGGACGCAATCCCGGTTACATGCAATATGACTGACTTCCACAGAATTTAAAAATTTTATATATATATATATACACATATATATATACACACACACACATCTTTTGGTTATCTTGGTTTTGCTTCCGCCTGAATTGTTCATTCTGACGAACGTCAAGCTTGTTGCTCCACCTTTGACCTACAGTTTAACGTGAAATCCGAACTACGACCCACTACGGGTGGTCAGAAATTACAAAGTCCTCGCCCGGGGTCGATCTCACGACCTCCCGATCACCAGCTCAGCGTCTCAACCACTAGGCAACCCAGGGTATCCATTTATTTACCAACCAATTCTATTGTGTGGAAGGATGAACAACTGGGTTTGTTGCACACCGACTCCGGTCAGACGAAATCAAACCCAAGGCTGGTGGATTCGTAGTTGCAATGATAACCATTACACCACTGAGACGCATATATATATATATAGTGCTTTTTTAGGTAGATAAGGCGATGTTAGTTTAATTAAATGTGATTGTCATTATTTCGTGTAAAATTCTGAGTATTTAAGATTTTGTACAGGTGTATTGGCATTTTTTTTTTTAGTATTTTAAGAACCTATTATGCAAATTTAGTTACGTGGGGAGGATTTTTACAATTTTTATTTGTCATTCTGTGGTAAGAGCCAAAGAGGAAAAAAACGAAATATTTTCTGTAGGTGTCCAGGTAGAAAGAAGGGTTCCTTTCAGCACAAAACTATCCTTAAATGTAAACAAATGGTGTGAACTGAAATGACGCATGGGTTTGATGGAGAGAAACTGATGTTTACAAATTTTATGTTTCGACAGATTAGAATGTTTTTCGACATGTATTTACATATATGAATATATATATATATATATATATATATATATATATATTTGTGTGTGTGTGTGTGTGTGTGTGTGAAAAAAATTATAAATTATTTATCTGTTAGGGTTTTTTTTTTGGCGGGGAATAAATAATGGAATTACATGCTTCGTTTTGTAGTTTTACCCCGTTTTATAACTTTAAGTTAATTTAAAGTCAAACGTACTTATTATGATACCATAAAAGTAGAAGATAATTTATTACCCGTGAGGGTCAGACAAAGACTTGTGATGTAGTGGGGTGTAAAAAAAATTAATTTAAAAATCATGATTGCTAAATCATGATTTTTAGATTAACTTTTTTTCTTCTTTTTTTATGATCATTAGGCCGTAGTTTTCACCATGGTTACCAACCCATAGCTATCAACATGGTTACCACCCGCTCCGTGCCTGGAAACCATTTTTTTTTCTGATATTAGGCCATGGCTATCACCATGGTTACCAACCCATGGCTATCACCATGGTTACCAACCCATAACTATCACCATGGTTACCAACCCATGGCTATCACCATGGTTACCACCCGCTCCGCGTCTGGAAAGCAATTTCTTTTCTGATCATTACGCCGTGGCTATCACCATGGTTACCAACAGGTTTCGCACCCCAATTGAACATTAGGTCGTGGCTATCACCATGGTTACCATTTTTTCTGGCTATGGTGTTCTTTTTTCCCGTTCGATTTGGCAGCAACCGGACGGACTGATGCCCAGGGCGCCCTGCAACCGGACGGACTGATGCCTAGGATGCCCAGTAACCGGATGGACTGATGCCTAGGACGCCCAGCAACCGTATGGGGTAATGCCTAGTCCGTCCAGCAACCGGACGGGGTGATGCCTAGGGCTCCCAGCAACCGGACTGGAATGATGGCTAGGGCGTCCAGCAACCGGACGGGGTGATGCCTAGGGCGCCCAGCAACCGTTTAACGCGCGACTCTATATAGTGGATAGGTGTCGTTACGATTTGGAAGATTATTTCCAATCCCGCTATGCTGAGTGAAGAAGAGTTCACGATTGAAAAGTTCGAAGCGTTAAGAAAAAATCCCCGATTGGAAAGGCATGATTATAAATTTATATTTAATGTTGTTGTTAACGATGACATTTTTGTGCTTGCTTTTGACTGGGTTCTAGCCGTGCTTAAAGATAACTTTCCCGCCGATTGTAAAGTGGGGACAAAAATAGTATTGAACGATATGAAAGCCATTTATATTGAGTATAGACCGCCGTATCAGTTAAACGGTAAAGTAGTGCTTGGACGGTTTTACCACATCGTACAAAGTAATGTCGATGTGGATATAGACTATCAAATGCGAGTTTAGCGTTTTGCAACGTAGAACGTAAAGACAATATATATTTTTCCTGTACTAATATGATTATACGTTTTGTATATTTTTCCTGTACTAATATTTTGTTAATACTATGTTTTTTATGATTATATATATATTTAATATAACTGTATATATTATTTTCCTGTACTAATATTTTGATAATGCCCCGTTTTGTATGATTATATATTTTCCATTCTATTATTTGACCATATATACGTCCCGTTGTATATCCATTAATTCAGCTAAAATAAACAGAATGATGTACTGGCGTTTCATTTATTCCTTGTACACAATTATATAATTTGTTTGGTTTAGGATTTCAGAATAATTATTTAATTGCTATTTGTCAAATCGATCTTCTAAGCCAACTGATGGATGAATATATGGTATAATTTAATAAATAAGTAACGAAGCTGGCAACTCAACTTTCTAGCCAGATGACGGAAGAATATAAGGATTAATTAAATAAATATTGCTATCTGGCAACTCAGCCTTCTATGCCTACTGGATGCTTAATATATGGAATAAATAAATAATTAATGCTATCTGGCAACTCAACCTTCTAAGTCAACTGGCTGATTAATATATTGAATAATTTAATACATAGCGCAATCTGGCAACTCAGCCAACTGGCTAATTAGGGGCCTATAAGAAAGCGGCTGGGTGGCTGAAGGACTCATATGCGCTTGGTTCTGACCAAGCGAAGACCCTTCCTCCTCTTCCTCTCTCTTTCTCTCTCTCTCTATCTTAGGTTAGGTATGCCCCTTTGGGGGTGAGGCCGTCCCACCTACTTCCTCAAAAAGGTTCCCCCAGGTTAAGTATGCCCCTTTGGGTGGTGAGGCCGTCCCACATTCTCTCCCAAAGAGGTTTCTCCCCTTGCAAGAAAGGGGGTTGGGGTTGGCACTCTTGCAACATTATGCAATTGTTCTGCACTCTGTCATTTTGCGCCCATACCACTGGACTCGTTGCATTCACGTCAGATTGAATACATGAAAGAAAAAGGGGTAACTATTCCATTTTTAGCCAAAAAACAAAACTTAAACCTCAACTGGCATGTACGAGTGACCCGTTGCCTACGTTGGGCTAATATCATCAAAAAGAAAAAACTATAGTGTTTGTAATTTACCATTACTTATTCCGACTATAATGGATTTAATTTTCCCAGAACAGTTCCTTGTTCCATTCACCCTCTGTGTGTATCATAAAAAACCTCAGGGGACCATTCTGAGTTCAATCCCATATATATAACCTTGAACCTTATGTTGTTTCGTGCGTTGGTCTCTAATCACACGGAGGTCAAGCTGGTGGCTCCGCCTCTAGTCTAGTCTTGGTGGAGGAGCGAGTTGCTCTCTTGCGCTCTCCACCGTACATATCCAGGTACACCCGGCTCATCAGGTACCGTCCTGAGCCAGGCATCTAGTCTTCTCTTGAAGACTTCAACTTTGACCCCTGTAACGTTTCTGAGGTCCTTTGGAAGCTGGTTGAAAATTCTTGGCTCCCCTGACAACCAAGTTATTTTCCTTCAGAGTTGAGGAGGTCCCTTGTCAGGCCTTTAATTTGGGAACACTACACATTGTGCCTTTCCTATTTTCTAGCGTTGTTTGGATGGTAATGGGATTTTATATATATATATATATATATATATATATATATATATATATATATATAACCTTAAAATCGGCAATAAATATTTAACATATTTTTAAAATTAAATAAATCTTCAAACAAAATATATTTCAGCGAATTGATAGTTTGATTAATTTAGTGATATGTACAAACTGCACTTTAATGCTCTCACTAACCCCTAATAGATACAATTAATACGCAATAAAAATATTTAATTAAAAGGGGGAACCCTCCGATATACGTGTTATTTATGAAGGAATTTCATATAAAGTCAGAATAAATTAACCTACACGTTTAATATGTATACACATATACAAACGACGGTTCAGGATCGACCTACGGTCGACCCCTCTGCAGCATCCTGTCTCATTAGCGGGATTTAAGTGTGTGTGTGTGTGTGTGTGTGTGTGTGTGTGTGTCTTCAGGTAACCGGGGACGCAATAATAAGTTTGAAGTCTGATGTGCCCAACTTTATTGCGTCTGATGTGTCGTACAAACCAAGGTAGAAAGGACATGCAGATCTCCAGTTTCTCAATTCGATTTTAATTCGAATTCAACCGTTTTACTTCATTTATAATTACTATCTTATTTCAAATCTTTGATGTGAAATAATTACCGTTCAGTTTTAACAGATTTTTAATACTTAATCCCAACCCATTATAAAAGTTAAGCTAGCAGTACCCGAGGTACTTCGATACAGCAAGTACCCCGGGTAGGGTTTCAGGGTTAAAGGAGACGACTCGAATTATTTTGGCTCAAATGTGTAACAATTTTATCTACTACAGAGAATGATTATTATAAGTTGCATTTTAAATAACTGTATGCGGAAAACCTTAAAAAAAAAATGAATTAAAATGATTATAATTTAGCGATTACTGACAAATATTTACTATTACGGAGTAGTACAGTATATCTTCAGCCAAAAATATTGTCCAGATCCATCAGAAAGAAATTGTACGCATCTTATATGTATACGATAGTTCTAAAAATTGAAGCGGACTAAAGTAAGTTTGATTCATTAAAAGAGGGAGCTAATTACTAGTTAGCAAATGATCACCCTAAATTCTGGCAGTTCTAGCGAAGGAGTTCATTAAGTGATGCATTTTTGAAAAAGGGTGGAGTCGTTTTTGGAGTAATGAAAGGGGACCTCAAAACCTCAGGCTTTCTGGGATAGACTGGACATCGCGTTATTTAAAGAGCTGTTTGATAAGTTGACAGCTCAGGAAATTAACTGTTTCTATAGGGAAAAATAGGTGAAAGCAGGCACTATTTAGATATTTTCTTGCAAACTGAAACGGCAATTGAATTTTGGTGTAAATTTGAGCACTTTGAATGTATTGTGCGCATAATAGTACATCAACTTTGGGAAAATAGTTTAATTATATCTCTCTAAGTACGAAAAACAGATTGAAAGTCTGCTGAACATCACGTGATAATTGCAAAATACTGCGAATTAGAGGCCCTCTATATTGAGTCTATTCGCAAAGAATTGCCACATATTTCAATTTCGTACAATAGGCTACAGAAGCCATTTCAGTATTACTTTTTATCGTAAACATTTATTAAACTAGAATTTGCATATGGAATAATAATGATAATAACAATGAATGTTTTAAATTTAAAACCGTGTCCTAAACCGTGTCTGAAATCACACAATTTACGGCTGAATAGTAGGTATATCCAGTGGTGGGATTCAAAAATTTTAAGAACCGGTTCGCCCTCACCTCCCCTTCTTCCCTCCCTTCCGTGTCAGAAATGAAAACTAAAAAAATGTTTTTATTGAAATTCTTTATTTAATTTCCTTTTAAATATTTCCAAATCGCCACTTGATTATCATTGTAGTCTTTATGTCTTCCTTTTTTTAATCCTATTGTCATCGGCTGTGTGGTTTTTTCTCAGCCACGTTTGAACTGATGGAGTGGGGTCCCAGGAATCGAATGGAAGGCCAATCAAATTAATTGCCATAAAATTTGCCACATTTTGAACTGTAAGACGGCTACTTTTATCTGAATATATAATATTCATAGTTGAAAACCCTCTTTCTGCCTCCGCAGAACTAACGGTAACAGTATTGCGAATATTTTTAGCCTTTTGTATAGTGGTTGGAATCTCATGATTATGGCGATTTTTTAAAACATTTTCCAAATAGTCGCGGAAATCATTGATGTTGATTTCATAATTAAAGATTTCATTGAATTCACACAATTTCTCTTCGGCGGCTTTCCAAGGGTCAACAACTTCATCGATATTCCAAGAATCTGGCTGAAGTATGTTCACTAGTTTATGAATTCTATTATCACTATTTTGTGCATTATTTCTTGTTTTTAAATAATCACATTCCATGAACCTCGTTTTCATATGTTTGATGATTTCATCCAGTAGTTTCTCACGAGGAAGGTTTCTATAGATTTGATTTTCTATAAAATCAATATTTTTAAAGGCGTCTGATTTTTTGGTTTCATTAATTTTCTTTTCGAAGGTTCCTTCATTTTCTTTAAGCTTTTCAAAAGCCAAAATTTATCTTTTTATTAGTTTTTCAGCTCTCGCGATATTTAGATTTCTGGTTTGAAGGGCGTTGGAAAGTAGTGATATTTCTTGTAGTATGTCAATCATTAATGCTAAATTCTTCGTTTGAAGAAAAATATTTGTATAAAGCTGTATAAGCACGCCATAAGCAAATGTTGATCTTAAGCTGCAAGCAGCCCATCTTGTCCCCAAAACTCTACCAATCTTTATAATTTCTAGTCCAAGTGTTTCCGAAATGTTGAAAAGTTCCGTTTGATTTTTGTTTGATTGATGAAAAATAGTGTAGATTTTATCTATGAACATTTTGAAATGATTCACTTGTTTTATTTCAGCGATAGAATCATCTAAAACAAGTTGCAGGCGGTGATTCAAACAATGCCAGATGACGATGTCAGGAAAATCTTGTATAAGTCTGACGCTCACCCCTGATTTGCGACCAAGCATCACACTTGCACCATCAGAACAAAATGCGACCAAATTATTTTTCAAATATCCAATAGCAAATCCAACTGCGTGTAAACTTGTTAACAAATTTGTGTATATTGTTTCAGCATCCTGTGCTTCCAGCTCAACCAAATCGAGGAAAATTGTTGGCGAAATATCAGAATCTTCTACTTTTAAAAAAATTATGAGCACTGATTTGCTAGATATAGTTGAAGCTTCATCAATGATGATAAAGCTTTAAATCTTTTTTGATTATTTTAGTAAATATTTCCTTTTTAATTTCTCTTGCAATGTGATCAACTATTTTAACGGCAGTTTTCCGAGAATGAAGTGCCACTCCCATGTCCAACCCATTTTTTACTTGTAATTCAATCTCATGTTCAATGTCAGCAAATGGCCTAGTTCTTTTTGCCATACTGTAAATGGTATTAAAGACTCTACATGTAGAGCTGATATGTTTTTGGTTCATTTTATCCACGCATTTGGTAATTACATCATCCGCACGATCTTTCAATTGTTTTACGCATATTTGGTGTGCCTTCGATGAAAAGTGTTCATTCATTTTCTTTCTGAGAGATGCTTGCTGGACAGTTTTATCTTTTCCTGATGCTTCAATACTTCAGTTTCCCCATTCCATCGATACATGAATCCCCTTCATGTTTGTTGAATAAATTTTTGCGCAGTAATTACAACCCAGTTTCTTTTGAACGAACAAACCATCATATTTTTTCTGGAATTCTTCGACCTCTTTCGTTCTCCAGCAATCAGGAAGAGCAGTTGCTGGAAATTCATCTCTCGTTTGCACAGTATTGGAAGTGGAAGTTTCATTGCCTGTTGGTGTTAGATGTTCGCTTGGATCTTCGTTTGAACTTTTAGATCTCGGTTTCTTTGTAAAAAAATCAGACAAAACATGTCACTTCATTTTCGGGGCTGAAATAGATAAATTTTGAATTATGATATAATAACAACAGGGGTGGACTGGCAATGGTTAAGAGGTCCTCTAAATTTCGGATCCTTATTATTATTTTATTACCGTATTATGGTAATAAAATATAAAAGTTACCAGATCTAATTACTTACTAAGTGGTACTTATAATAAGTAATTTATTGTATATTTGTACAAATGTATAACACCGATACCACGGCTAGACGGCTAGAAACACACCGACCACTGCTTTATCTAGATACGGACTGAAAAACGTACGCCTTCTCACACCCTCCCCACTCCCTATGTGCGCATGCGTCAGCTTCCGACAGCAAGTCACGTGATTAACTTAGTGCCGTTCAGAAAAGCATAGTTTATGGTGGTTATGAATATACGTACAAATTTTTATTGCGTGTTTTTATAAAATAAATATTCAGTATAAAGAAAAATCATGCACGGACTGAAAGGGTTAAGGACCGGTTCGGCGAACTCGGGAAATTTTAGGAACCGGTTCGCACGAACCGGTGCGAACCGGCTGAATCCCACCACTGGGTATATCCAATATATTGTATATCTGTGTTCAAAACTCTCTATTCGGCATTTTTTTTCGAAATTATGGATTGAGTTTGTGTTCATAATTAATAAAGTAAATTCACCTCTTAGTGAAGCTAGTGAGTATCACCGTTTATATGTAAGCATAGTAAAGACACTGAGGTTTGCGAGTTCAAAACCCGATGATGCTGGTAATAATAATAATACATTCGTTGGCCAAAGAGCTGTGCCACTTTCTGACCCTTTTGAATGATTATTATCTCTGAGTGAACTCCGTAAACAGTATGTTACATTCTTCGGGTGTAAATTGCTTATATTTGAACGCCAAATTGGCAATTTAAATTACATTTTTGGAATGAAACGCTTTGAATGTGGTCGTTTATCTTAAATTTACAGGAAGAAGCGATATAAAATCTTTTATTCTATTCTTATAAAACACTAGATAAAAACAATTTTTTTTGTTATTTTATGTAACTTTCAACCAAAGAATCAGAAGTGTTAATTCGATAAAATTTTTGTTCGAATAGCGTGAAAACGAAACACTGACTATTTAAATATTTCATATCCACGTATAGAGTATATGAAAATGAAAATGAAACTGAACAAATTCATTGGCAAACCATAGTCCATACGGAAAAAATATTAATAATGCGAACTGACAATAGAATACAATGACAATTCAAATAAAAAGGATAGAAATACAATTAATGAGAAATAGTACAGTAATGTCAAAGTTAAGTGAAGCTATAGACAGACGTTTTCATACTATGAATTCCATAACTTAGAAGACATATGGCAGGACTGATAAATAGCTTGGAGAATTGAGTTGGTTCACTTTTTAATTCTTTGCATTAGACTGTATTGAACACGTCTTGTTACCTCCAGGAAGCTCGGGACATTGTGGGTAGCAAACATTTGCGAAGCTGAGCATCTCGGGGGTAATTTATGTAGGAGTCTAATAGATCTATTGTAAAGCAAATTTAGGGTTCTCCCAAACTTTATTATAATTCACACAGAGTTGCTCTCCGTAGATACTACTGCAGAAAGTACGAAAGAGTGTCTTTAGCTTCACTTGTACAGAACTGGAAATTCCTTATAGTCATATTTGTTTTAGCACGGAGGTTTCGATATTGTTTTCTTATAGCTGAGTCATCACTGAAGGAGCTGGTGATAATTTGACCTAAATACTTAAATTCTCGTACTTCCTCTATTGCTTCACCTCTCATTTTGAAACTAATATCAGCTGGCTGAATAGAGCTTTTAGGATGGAATTGCATAACCTTAGTTTTTGTAACATTAAAAAGAATATCATGTTTCTGCGAATATAATTCGCAGACTTTTAGCAGACAATCCAGACCTTTAACGGAATGACTTGTTAACATCATATCATCGGCAAAGACTAAGTTATTTATCTTTGTGTTATCTATACAACAACTGACTGCTGCCTCATTAAGTGAAGAAATCAATCCATCAATATACACATTAAACAGCAGAAGAGAAAGCAAGGAGCCTTGCCTTACCCCGCAAGAGGAACCAAAACATTCGGATAGTACAGGGTGGGCCGTAAGTTTCCATACATAGGAAAAATTAAACGTTTGTTTTTATGTTTCAGATACCCTAAGAATATGCGTTTGACGTAAGATCTTGTTTACTGATGAAGCAAATTTTTACGTCAATGGAGAGGTTAATCGGCAAAACATACGTTATTGGAGTAATGCTAACCCTAACTGGCTGAGTCCGACGAAGATGCAAGGTGCCGGTAAAGTGATGGTGTGGGCCGGGATATGGGGTGACAGAATTATTGGACCAATTTTTGTCAGTGGAAATCTTAATGCCGAAAGGTATCTTAACATGTTGCAAGAAGAGATTTTCCCATCCCTGCTAAACGAGGAAGGTAACTTCCCAGTTTACTTCCAGCAAGATGGAGCTCCACCTCATTATGGTCTTCACGTGCGTCGGTATTTGGATCAGCAGTTTCCGGATGCTTGGATTGGTCGGCGTGGTCCTGTGGAGTGGCCTCCCAGATCCCAGATCTCACCCCCTTGATTTCTATCTTTGGGGGCACTTGAAGGCCATGGTGTATCAGGAAAAGATACGAGACATAAATCATCTAAAGGAACGTATCACCAACGCCATTACAAGCATAACGTCAACTGTGCTAATGCGTGTTCATCAACAGTGGGGAACACGTATTGAAATGTGTTTTCAAAACAATGGCAACCATGTAGAGCATATTATATAAATAAAAATGGTTGTCCATAAAAAAATGTTTATTTTTCCTATGTATGGAAACTTACGGCCCACCCTGTACAATGCCTCACCTAACAGTAAAAGAGTGGTGAGAATATCAAAATATCAATAAATTTAATATGTACAGTTGCGCTCATTATTTGTAGAACACTCTTGAGAACAGATAGCGACACCTGGCATATATTTGTTGTGTGTATTACAAACGGTTGTAACATTTTATGAATGAATCTTGATGAGTGAGCGCTGATTGGTTGCTTGACTCATTGCCAAATGCCTTTAGAACATAATTATTTCCATTCATCACTCTAGTTTACATATTACAAAGGAAAAATAAATGAATAATTAAATATAAATTCAAGAAGTGGATATATATTAACAATGAAGTGAATAAAAACTGGAGTATTTTCCTGTTATCCCGGACTCCAGACTTTTTGCCAGTTGCCAGACTTCAATTTTGACACAGAATATTTTCGTTAAAACTAACGAAAATATCACGACTTAACCTAATCCTACCAACTAATTAGGTTAATTGAATGCCCGGTTAGGTAAGCTCTACACCCTTGATAATTGGTTAGGTTAAGTCGTGATATTTTCGTTAGTTTTAACGAAAATATTCTGTCCAAATTGAAGTCTGGCAAGTGGCAAAAAGTCTGGAGTCCGGGATAACAGGAAAGTACCAAACTGGTCTTGTGAAAACTAAAAAAACACTTTCGGAACGAACTGAAGTTTCAATGTATAAAAACAGAGCCGTTGGTAGGCATTATTGCGCCCTGAGCAAATGCCAAATTGATTCATTTATTTATTTATTTACATTTAATATTGAACATAGATTCAGATATTATTTTGTGTTAAACAAAGACAGAGCAAAAACCTGACATACTCTATATAAATACATATATAGGCGGTTTATGAATGAAAAACAATGTTTTAATGCATATTAAATTTTAATAATATTATAACATTAACAGATTGATGGGTATCTGTAGGTTTCATACGTCACTGCTGAGAATATCTTCCATTTGGCAAATGGACACAGCTGAATGATACTACTGGTATGGAATTGTTATATCTGGAGCAAATGCTATTTCTAGATCAGCAACAGTGATATAGTAATAAAGAGTCACTGAGAGAAATATTATTTAGAAACGAAGAATGTTTTGTATTGAGGCAGCATCATGAAAGCATATAATTGTTTTGTATTTATAAGTTCCATGTTATAACTTCAGAGTTGAACCACTGCAGCTCTGACTATTGACGGTCTCTCACCTCAACGGAGAAAATTACAGGAAATAAAACTATTACAGTGATTCATATCAATAAACAGAGAGCCATTTAAACGATGATATTTGACAATTTTTCAGAGGCGTTACACATTCATAATTACTACTGTATTTGAGAGATATTTTATACATGAACACAACAAATTTAATATCTTGTCCAGCCACCGTTACTTCCTGCAGTCGATGTGGTACAGAAGCAACATGATTATATACTAACTGTTGATCCCTCCTCAGCATCTCATCTCCCACTCACTTAATGTGTGTTGTAAAAGCTGGTCCGTTGTTTGTTCCTCCGCTGGTTCCCACACATTTGCAATATTGGCCCATATATATTCTCGATGGGATTCATATCACAACCCTTAATTGGCCAATCCAGAAGGTCGATATTTCTTTGCTCAGAGAACCAGCGTGTGACGATCCGTGCTGTGTGAATTGGGGACCTGTCTTGCATAAAAATGATTCGCTCAGGAATTTCTTTCTTGTCCTTGAAGATGTGAATATATCACGAAAGCGCTCGGATTTCGTGTTTCTTTTTCCTTTTTCCCTGTGGTTGTTTGCTTATATATATATATATATATATATATGATTCCAACCACAAGGAAAAGAAAAATGATTCCAAGGCCTTTCATGTATTCAGAAGTACACCTCGTCAGGGAAGTACACCTCGTCATTCCCTGACGAGGTGTACTTCTGAATACACGAAAGGCTTTGGAATTACTTTTCTTTTTCCTTATGGGTTTGCATCATTCATTCATTACAGTGTGCAACAATTTTTTGTTTGTGTTGATTTTTCAATCTTTTCTATATGTTTCGGCCACGCTGATTACAGATTTGGCATCGGTTTTGCTCGGAAAACTATAGTTTTTTATGATATGGTCAAATTTAGAAATCTTACTTTTTCGCCATTTTTAAGGCATATTTTTGATACAGTAAAAGTAATTTCAAGTGCAAAATTCAAAATGTTCCCAAAACTGGGGTTCATTAGTAATGTTTTTATTGGTTAAGACCCATTATTAAATATTTGTACACATTTGGTTTCTTATTTCTGTTTATAAAATTTTTATTTTTTATTTTTCAGATAATTGAATTAGAATTATATGGTGATGGCTACCAATAGGCCCTGCAGACACTCTGCAGATTCATTTTGTTATGTTTGCGGCCATTACATCAAACCAATTCAAGTAAAGCACAAAAATGACACGGGAACGAAGTTGTGTACAGGATATCACGCTTACTTTGGCATGCCCATGGGCGATCAAGATAAATCATGAGCGCACCTCACTTTGCTGTGGAAGCTGCCGTTCCACATTAGAAGAATGGCTGCGAGGTACCAGAAAAGGCATGCCATTTGCTATTCCTCGCATTTGGAGGGAGCAAACCAATTACCACGATGATTGTTACTTCTGCATGGAAGATATTTCACTCTACAAGAGCGGTAAAGGTCGAAAAAATGTCCTATATCCAAATATCCCATCTTCTATTGCCCCAGTCCCCCATAATAAAGATTTACCCGTTCCATACCCACCCACCATGGAGGAAATAGAAGAAACGCCTTTAATATCCTCTGATGAAGATGAAGATGCTGATTTTGAGGCAAGCTCCTATACGTCACCCCATTTCCCCAACCAGAAAGACATAGACGACCTAGTCAAGGATATGAACCTTACGAAAACCAATGCAGAAATTATGACGTCCCGCCTTAAAGAGTGGAATCTTTTGGACCCAACTGTCAAGATCTCTTTCTACAGGAATAGGCATTTGTGATACGCTTCTTTCTACTCCTGTTTTGCATCGAGCTCTCTTTGCTACTGCTGTGATGTGAATGACCTTTCTGCTGAGATAGGAATTGAATACAGCCCTGCTGATTGGCGTTTGTTTATTAACAGTTTAACTAGAAATTTAAAAGGCGTCCTACTACATAATGAAAACATGTTTCCATCTATTCCTGTGGCTCATTCGGTTGAATTGAAGGAAGAATATGAAAATGTAAAGCAGTTACTAGACAAAATATACTACAATGAACAGAGATGGGATGTATGTGGAGACTTCAAAATGCTAGGATTCCTGCTTGGACTACAGGGCGGTTACACTAAATATTCGTATTTCTTCTGCCTTTGGGGCAGCAGAACAGATGGTGAGCACTTTGTCAGAAAGGAATGTCCCGTGAGAAATGAGCTCAATCCAGGCAAATACAATGTTCTTAACGAAGCCCTTGTTCCAACAGACAAAATTTTGCTACCCCCGCTGCATATCCAGCTTGGTCTTATTAAGCAATTCATCAGAGCTTTGGATGTTGAAAGTGATCCTTTTTATCATATACGTTCAATGTTCCCCAAACTTTCTGAAGCTAAAATCAAGGGAGGACTATTTGTTGAACCTCAAGTCAGACGACAGCTCTTGAAAAAAATGCTTGGCAGTCACTTCGGCTTGTAGTCCATGGATTTTTAGGTAAGAAGAAGAACGACAACTACAAAGAGCTAGTAGAAAATCTACTCAAACACTTTCAAAAGTTAGGTTGTGGACTGTCTCTGAAGTTACACTCTCTGGACTCGCATTTAGAATTCTTCAGACCAAATTTGGGTGATGTAAGTGAAAAACGTGGTGAACGTTTTCAGCAAGATATACAAACCATGGAGAGGAGATATCAGGGAAAATGGGACGAAGCTATTATGGGCGATTATATCTGGTGATTAATATGAGATAATCCACGGGACTACAAGAGAAAAAGTCTCTCAAATGTACATTTTTAAGCATTATCCGTTTAGAATTGTGAGCATATCTCTATGCATATTATATTTGGGTGCATTATATATACACATTATATGCGTATTATACTCGTATATACATTATATATACACATTATATATCTTTAAATATGAAATATATTTATTTTCCTTTCCTTTTCTTCATTGCGATCTTGCTTTCTGATAAGCCACTAGGTACAAAAAATGGATTATGGTTTTCAAAAGAAACGAGTTTTTACGAGAAAACTAATGCGATTTTTTAATTCAGCGCACCCAAAAACATAAACACCAAAAAAATAAGATAAACACAAATTTTCCAAAATTTTGTTACATAGTGTTATTATTCATTCATTATTATTTTTTAAATTTAAATAATTTTACTTTTGTTTTGATATTTATTTTTATAGAGCTGTGTCGAACAAAGAAAAATTCATTCGTTTATATATATATATATATATATATATATATATATATAATATATAACATTTAGTGGTGGACCGGATATCCACATCCGCATCCGCACTTCTGACTGCGGATGTTATGCGGATATTACCTCTAATAAATTATGCAATTTACAATTAAATTAGCTTATAAAGTAGCTTATAAGGCCCAGTCATGCACATTTCATGTAAAGTATTAATTATTAATGAACAAACAAATATATAAACCTCAAAATATAAATAACTGGTAACACAGAAAATTGAATGAAACTTGTTTCATTGAATTTTCTGTGGCTGAAACTCTTCAGAAAGTTATTATTTTTATCATAATGAAAACATTAATAAATGCAAAAAACTTCACTTTTTTTTTTTTACGTGAAGGTCAAAATATGAGAATAAAAACCCACTCTAATAGACAGAGTTTAGATTCTTATGCATTGCCTGCCGTAATAGTAATATCACGAAATTTGAAAAATTATGTCATATATTCATAATTGTATATTATATTGATAGATTAACTAAATATCCGCATCCGCGGATATTGAAATTAAAGATCCGCATCCGTAGATGTTGAAAAACTGACATCCGGTCCACCACTAAATTATATATATATATATATATATATATATAATAAAAACGAATGAATTTTTCTTTGTTCGACACAGCTCTACCCTCTGGACTACTTACACATTCGAAACGAAAACAATAATACAAGAATGACACGTTAAAGTTAGCCAAATTTTTGAAGAGAGAATTAAGTGTATGTATCTTGCTCGTAGTTTCGATTACAAAAAATAAATATCAAAACAAAAGTAAAATTACTTAAATGTAAAAAATAATAATATTTAACTTGGTTAAAGGAATTTACCTTATGCTTGAAGTCACAGCAGTAATAAAATTTATTTAATATATAACTAAATTTGTGATCAGAAATCTTACATAAATAATTAATTTATAAGCCTGGAAACATGACAAACTTTAGCCATTTCGTTCACGAGTATATTTTCCTTAAACCAAACCTAAATTTAAGTGCGTTTGAAGAAACAATGCATTTTAATACGATATATATATATATATATATAAAGAACGACGCTTGTATAGAAGACATTCCGCGCAAGATGAGGAGGGAGAACGAACAAATGAAAAAATGAGGTAACGACCCGGGAATCGAACCCGGGATCTTCCGATCATTTTTTCATTTGTTCGTTCTCCCTCCTCATCTTGCGCGGAATGTTTTCTATACAAGCGTCGTTCTTTACGTTAATTATACTGCTTGTTCTTTGCAGTTGAAAATATATATATATCTATATATATATATATATATATATATACATACACACAGGGTGTTTATAAAGTCCCCATCTCTTTCTTTGAATTAACAATTTTTATTTATTTTTGTTGCAGAACCCTATGAAAATGAATGTACAAGAACGGGTGATGGTGGTGACATTTCGGATTAAAGGAAAGAAATGCAAAGAAATTAGATAGAGGTTTGAAAGAACATTTCACAATTGTCCTACAGACAAGACAATTCGTGATTTGCTTAATAAATTTAAAAGAATGGGATCTGTTCATGATGAGTCAAGATCTGGACGTCCAAGTGTCTCTGAGCATGCTGTAAATGCGGTATGTAATGTTATCGATGGACATCCAAGCATGTCAATTCGCACCACATCACGTAGACTCGGGATACCCAAATCAACTGTCCACAAAATTTTGAAATCGACCTTGAAGAGAAGTTATCACATTCAGGTGCTTCATCACTTACATGAAGAAGATTATCCAAAGCGAAGTGCAATGTGTGCCGATCTTGTTGAACACATTCAGAATGAAAATTTAATGAACCACATTCTTTTCGGTGATGAAGCAACTTTCCACACGTGTGGAAAGGTTAATCGCCATAACTGCCCCAGATGGGCTAATGAAAAGCCAGTTGATTTCTATCAATGGGAACGAGATTCTCCTAAAGTTACTCTCTGGTTGTGTATGACCAAATCTAAGATTTATGGACCCTTTTTCTTTGCTGAAGCTACAGTTACAGGGCTTATTTATCTGGACATGCTTCAGCAATTCCTGGAATCCCAGCTTCATTCAGATGGCATTTTGAACACCGTCGTCTTTCAACAAGATGGGGCACCTTGTCATTACGCAAACATTGTTCGGGGGTACCTAAATGAACGATTTCCAAATCGGTGGATCGGACGTGGAGGCAACAGGCTCTGGGCGGCTCAGTCTCCTGACCTAATGCCTTTGGATTTCTTTGCATGGGGCTTTATCAAATCAAACGTTTATCAAACGAGGGTTACAGATCTGCAAGATTTACGTGCTCGTATCGTAACAGCAGTTACAAAAATAACCCCTGTCATGCTCCAAAATGTGTTCCGCACTGCTGCTGACAGATTCGAACTCTGTAGAGATACTGATGGTGCTCATGTAGAATCATATGCTTAAGTATTCGTTAAATGTATGCCTTCTATTATATTGTTATTGAATTTTACCCTTTTTGCTACGTTTTCACTGAAATAGATAGGGACTTTATAAACACCCTGTATTATTACTTCCGGTGGAGCGATGCAGTATCAGTGGTACTGAAAGGGTTAAATACTTGTTTGGTTGGTAATCATAATTAACCTCTTGATTTGAAAAACTTGGGAATTTAACAAACACATGGAACCTATCATTAAATAATAATAATAATAATAACAATAATAATAATAATAACAATAATAATGATTATCACAAAATTTTAGACACCAGTCGACCAGGGAAGTACTGCGGGAGGACGTTAGGCAGTAGACAGGGAGTGCTGGAACACCTGTTTCTCCTGTCACTCGTTTCTTTAGCGGATCTTTTTCCGTGTTTCATCTACCCTGTGAGGAGTCCAGCTTTTAAGTAGAGTAGTCATACAAGGAATCAATTATAGTCTGGGACTATTGCTGCCCAAAAGTCAATTATTCCTTAAACAGGCACTCCACACTAAAGAGAATTCATGGAAAATTGTGCCCCAGCTCATACAATACTGCAATAATGTAATGATGGGGTTGTTTAACCTCCTTCACAACATCTAAGGTCATATGATGGAGGGTACCTACAACTTTACGTGGGATCCAAACCACAAGTCGCTACATAATCTGGACACGGAGGACGGTTCCCCATCCAACTACTACCCAAACCCACAGTTGCTTAACTTCGCTGATTAATGGGAAGCGGTGTTACGACATTCGCTATGACGTAGCCCTCCCACCTAATAAAGCTCGTGCTATCCAGAGAGCCATAAGGCCATTAAAGAAGAATGAGCTGCAATACCTCAAGAACAAATGTGTGTCAACTTTACATAATGTAAAGGGGAAAGCAACACGATTCACGGTTTTAAATACGGTATATTCGGGATTATGACATCTAATCAACTTGACATTCTAACAATAACATTTATATTTTCCAGCCAATTCCCACCAAATTCGCGGGTGTTTAGATCTCCAGGACTAAGTTAATAATATGTTAAAACTTTTGAGCTAAAACATTTTTTGGTGGAGGGGTAACTATTTCAAGGTTTTAACAATGGCTTAACCCTCTAGCACCTAGTGTTACTTTACTGGTTTTGTTCAGGCTAACGTCAGACGATTTTATTCAGTCTCGGAAAAGACTTCCGGGCGCTAGAGGGTTTTGATGACACGTTTATTATTCAATGGATTTTAACTGAATTTACAGGATCGCACGCCTTCACTCTTTTCGAATAGTGGTAATTACAGGTTCAATAATTTGACTACTTTATGAAGTTCATATCTTAACTGCTTTTTACCAAATTTTCAGAAGCAGTACAAATTAGATATAGTTATATATAAAAAGTTTATTTGCATTAGGGCCTTCATTACAGACGGGTATCTATAGGGTCATGCTATCGTTCAGACTACAGGGTTTTTCACAGCTTATTAATTCAAAATTTGCAGTATATATGTCGCGGTAATATACTTCTTAGATATTGGGTTTCCTTATGGAACAAAGTCCAATCATAGGAAATCCTGTAAGCACGAAAAAGTCTGGATCTGATACTACAAAGGTTGAATTTAAAGAGTATAGAACGGAAGTAATTAGTATCTAAAAGGGTATTCATTTTCTTTTTGAAAACATATATATATACACATTAGAAACACAACAACAGTATAAAAATTAAGTTAAACAATTAAAATCCCCAAAAGTTAAAAAATAAAACGGTAAAAAGTGCGAAGCTTTTCGAGAGAAACTTCTCTTATCATTCAGGCGGTGGACGGAAACTGAAAGTTTGGCTAAATCTTAAATGGCTAAATCTTACATCTATAGAGTCAGAGAGGCAGGAAGAAGTCTGAGTCTATAAACAAATGGACAAATGTTTAGGACCAACCTTTTGTGGTTGACCCCTCTGCAGCATCCCACCTCATTTGGGAGAATTGGTGGGGAAACGAGTTGCTTTGAAAACTCCCATCCTGCCTTCCCAGCCAGTTACTCGGAGCTGCTTAGGAACTCCACACAGAAACCTGTTGAATTGATTCTTGAAATTATTGAGGTTGGTGTGCTAGAGGTTCCTTAGGTCGTTTGGCAGTACTCGTACGATAGAGTTATATATACAGTGGTGGCCATACGTCACGCATCACCCCATCAATTTAAAAAAAAAATTGTTTTACCGTAAAAGTAACATACCAAAACTACTGTAAATGGTAGAAAAGATTGTATTTAGAAACTACTCAAGCATACTCAAGCCATGTCTGATTGGCTCCGAAATTCGGGCTTTCAGCTGATCGGGCTTGAAGCCATAAAGAAGGAGTGGGCGCAGGAAATTACGCCGGAGTATTGCGAAATACTGGTAAATTCCATGCCGCTACGTATCGCCGAAGTGCTGAAAAAAAAGGGTAAATGTACGAAATACTGACCGCAATTCATTTGTATGTTTTGTATGCTTCAGTAGTCTCTAAATACATCTTTTCTACCATTTACAGTAGTTTTGGTATTTTACTTTTACGTTAAAACAATTTTTTTTAAATTGATGGGATGATGCGTGACTTATGACCACCACTATATATATATATATATATATATATATATATATATATATATATATATATATATATATATATGAACAGAAGGACCAACACAACGGCAAACATTTTCATTTATTTTTTGTACTTCAGACGTTTCGACAAATCTTTTGTCATCATCAGTGAATTAAGTCTTAAAACCTTAAAACAAAAGTAAAAAGTGAAAATTACATCAATACAATATTAAAACCATTAAAATTAAAACCTTAAGACAAAATGAAAATTGCATCAATACAAAATTAAAATCATTTAAATTTCATCACAATTAAAATTAAATTAGATTACCTCAATAGGTAAATACACAATGTTTACATCCACCTCCATACTTGGCAAAGCCTAAGAGAAAACTGGATGGTCAGAGGATTAGAACGTATATGTCTGTGAGAATCGGTTGGTTAGTTAAAAGAGCTGTAGTTTGTAGGATGAACTATTATTGTTAATGGAGGGTTTGTTTCTATAGATGTACAAAGATTCTAAAATTCGGAGTTCTGTGAGGTTATTGGATCTAGTTAAAATTTCAAACTGAGTTTTGTGAAGGGGATGGTTGTTTTCATTACTATGGTTTCTAATTGCGGAATTAGAAACCATAGTAATGAAAACAACCATCCCCTTCACAAAACTCAGTTTGAAATTTTAACTAGATCCAATAACCTCACAGAACTCCGAATTTTAGAATCTTTGTACATCTATAGAAACAAACCCTCCATTAACAATAATAGTTCATCCTACAAACTACAGCTCTTTTAACTAACGAACCGATTCTCATAGACATATACGTTTTAATCCTCTGACCATCCAGTTTTCTCTTAGGCTTTGCCAAGTATGGAGGTGGATGTAAACATTGTGTATTTACCTATTGAGATAATCTAATTTAATTTTAATTGTGATGAAATTTAAATGATTTTAATTTTGTATTGATGCAATTTTCATTTTGTCTTAAGGTTTTAATTTTAATGGTTTTAATATTGTATTGATGTAATTTTCACTTTTTACTTTTGTTTTAAGGTTTTAAGACTTAATTCACTGATGATGACAAAAGATTTGTCGAAACGTCTGAAGTACAAAAAATAAATGAAAATGTTTGCCGTTGTGTTGGTCCTTCTGTTCATCTGTAAGCTCCGTTTCCCTAAGGAGAAGTCAATAGCTTTGATATATATATATATATATATGGGCCTGATGAGAGTAGAGCCGTTCTAATAAAATTAATTAAATTAATTAACGACATTTATGGGTCACTAATTTGGTCTTTGAACGAAATAAATAAATGTTATAAATAAAGGAGATAAAAGGCTTCGTAATTTTTCTTTAATTAGCAAATATTAAGGAATAATCATTTTTTATGTAGTAATGGGGCCAAGGGCGAATGTCCGCAAAAACGCTTTCCCATAGAGGAAGAAGAGAGCCAAAGCAAGGTCCAAGGCTTTCGAAATGCCTGGACACCATGCGTTTGAAAGAATGGAGCTCATAGACAGGGGAAAGATTGAGTGAAGAAGACTGTTCAAGAGTTGACCAGTTGAGAAGATAAAATAATGAAAATAACGATTAACACGTGTGTTAGAGAGTTGTAACGAAAAGGAATGAGAATGTGTGGAAAGTCAGGTGCTGCGTGCTCTCCTTAAAGGAGGAGGTAACCAGTTAGACACTTCAGAAGAGCAGTGTCCGTAATAACAGCGACAGTAAAGAGAGAGTGAGAGAATAGGGTGTGTCAATTTTAGTGAAGTCAACAATTCAAAAACTATTAATGCTCAAATGATGTCATATTATCTAGCAAACTTAGAAATATCTTTAGTGTTGTTTAAAAAAGCCATTTACCTACGTATATTTGACCATAAAGGTTTGAAATATAACCTAAATATGAATGTAGCATCGTATATCAGTGTGCCATTGATATGTGTGGTCAACTTTGGTTATTTTTGGTGTGCAGTATGGTTTCTAAGTTTCACATAGTCACAAATGCTGAAGTTTTGATTGTGACAATTTTGATTACTTCGTAATGTAAATATTGTGTAATTCAAATTATTCGAAATGTTATGTGACCCAAACTTTCTGTATATTTTGATACGATAGATATATGAAATTGTCATTACTTTGAATAATTAAGTTTTGTACCTATAACAACACACCCTTTTATCTGAGCTTAAGAATTTCAATTAACTTAATTTTATGTAATCATAATCAGTAGGCCTATCCAAATTTCAATGACATTTCTTTTGTTCACAGGTCCACAGGATGAGTCATAAAGAAATCAGAACCCGAAGCAAATCAAGTTGTCACCTACGTCATTTGGGGGGGGAACTGGGAGGGAACGTCCCCCTGCTGAGGTGCCCACAGCCAGAGATCTGCTGAGGTATGGTTTGTTGAGGAGAGAGATGAGTGAGGAAGACAGGAGGAATTGTTCCAGGGCTACTGGCTCAGTGGAGAAAGGCCAAAGCTCTATTCACAGGACCTGTAATCAACACTGAGGTCAGGATTAGGGGTAAAGTGAAGGCACTGTGGGATGAGGCAGTGAAGGTGTCCATTGGCAATGTGAAGCTAGAGGTCATGATGAAACTGGACAAATTGGTGGACATCCTGACCTGTCACTGTGTGATCAGGAGCTGCAGTAAGCTTGGGTGCAACCCTGTCTGCAACAGTGAGGTTCGCATTGACTGCAGCTGCAGGGGCTTGCCTTCATTAAAGGTCAGAGAGAAAAGGTGGGAAGTGTGGGGGCACACCAGATGGGTCTAGCTGGTCACCCTGAGACCAGGAGACAGGAAGCAGTGCTGCAGAGACAGGAGCAGAGAAGGAAGGCCGAGGAGAAGAGGAGGAAGGCAGAGGAGTCAGCCAAGAAAGAAGAGGAGTTGAGGGAGGAGTCACTGCTGGAGAAGGAGTTGGAGGAGACTGGAGATATACTGGAGGAGGCAAGGAGGAGAGAGAAGGACGAAGACTTCATACCAGAGGCTGCGACAACTTCTTCCTTGCCTGTGGCTAAGAAGAAGAAATATAACACTGAAGATATCACCAACATAGCTCTGGCTAGCTTGAGACATCACACTGGGCTGAGAGAGACTGCAGAGATTGCCACTGCTGCCTGGGTTGATGCTGGTCTTATCACAGAGTTTGACACAGCACTGGTGATTGACCACAACAAGGTGAGGAGGGCTCAGGAGAGACTGACTAAGGAGCTGGTCAAGAAGTTTGATGAAGAGATTACGGAAAATGGCATTACCTGTATCTTCTTTGATGGGAAAAGAGATGACACCAAATTGATGATGGAAGCTCAGGGCAGTGACAGGCAGTTTCCTGGCCTCATTAAGGAAGAAAACTACACAGTGTGCAATGAACCAGGTGGGAAATATTTGTGGCATTTTGTACCAGAGGAAGCTGCAGAGGAGAGAAGTCATGCTGAAGTCATTGCTGATCATCTGGTGAACTGGCGAAGAGAGAGAGGAGCAGACCAGACCCTTTTGGCCATAGGAGGTGACAGTACTAATGTAAATAGTGGCTAGGAGGGAGGAGTAATGCATTATGTGGAGGCCAAGCTTAGCAGTAAGTTGGTGTGGATTGTGTGTGACTTGCACACTGGGGAGCCGAGTCTCAGACACCTGGTGACTGCACTGGATGGCAAGACATTGAGCAACAACAAGTGGTCTGGGCCCCTAGGGAAGATGTTAGACACTGCCACTGAGCTGGAGATCAACCCAAACTTCACGAGGATCACTGTTGGTCCTCCTCTACCCCATCTCAGTCAGGAGGTAGTCAAGGCCCTCAGCACAGACCAGTCATATGGCTACAGAATCATCACTGCCATCAGATCGGGAGAGGTACCTCAGAGTCTAGCTCTCCTGGAGATTGGGCCAGTCTGTCACAGTAGGTGGGTCACCACGGCTCTAAAGTTCTGCAGATTGTGGATTTCCAAACATGGGCTGAAGGGTAGGAAACTGAAGAATCTGAGCATAATTGTGAAATTCATAGTGGGAGTCAACATGCCAAAGTGGTTCAACATCAAGTTAAATCACAGCTGGGTGGAGGGTCCCAGGCATGTACTGTACCAGCTGGAGCTGCTGAGAAGTTAGAAGAAGGAGGTGATAGGAATAGTGATGCCTACAGTGAAGAGACCAGCTTGGTATGCACACTCTGAGGCTGTGCTCCAGGCCATGGTTCAGTGAGGTGGAGGAGGAGAGGAGTGAGGCAATGAAGAGGATACTGGAAATCAGAGGTGAAGGAGATGAGGACACAAAAGTAGGAGACTGCAGTGTCAGACCCAGGAAGACTCCTGAAATCAACCCAGATGCCACCAAACTCTCCGAGCTTGTTGATTGGAACTCTGGCGTGACTGAGCCTCCTCTGACCTGCCCACTCACCACTGCTGCAATCAAGGAGTTTCTGGATAGACCAATGGAAGTTCCTCCATGGCCCTCACACACACATTCAGTAGAGAGGTGTGTAAGGATGACTACTGAAGCAGCACAACATGTTTACTCACAAGAGAGGAGGGAGGCGTACATCAGTGGCCAGGTGGCCAGTAGGGAGCTCATGTCCAGGAACAAGAGCAAGGCAGACATGGCATCCTTGGCAAAGTTCAAGAAACCTATCTATATTTCTAAGTTTTAATATTGAAATACAATCACATTGTCTTTAATTGTATGTAATGTATGTAAAATGTAGTTATATACCATAAAAAAAATACTTGCAAAAATTGCTGATTTTTCATAAATTTCAACTTCAAATATAAGTAGCTAGCAGTGGTCAAATCTGGATTTTATAGCCATATTTCGATTTAGCACATAAAAATGCATCATTTGGTCACTAGTAGTCTTTTAAAATCTAAAGATTTCACTTTGCTCCCTAAAATTGACACACCCTAGTGAGGAAATTTTGCGGCGAAGAGAGAGAGAGAGAGAGATTCAAGACAGTCAGTAAGAGGCGAGAAATTGATGAGACGAAAAGCCTTTGATTCCACCCAGTCAAGTAGAGCTTTGTCGGTTGATCCATCTTGCACATGAGAAGCTTATTCCATATAGGGTGGAGAAGATCCTTGTATAGAAAAAGCAACTGAGTGGGGGTGGAGAAACTGCGGACGAGGTACAGCACACCTAACCTCTTAGAACTATTTTTGAAAAGTAGTATATGTGATGTTTTCAGGAAGGATCACGAGAAAAGGAAACACTAAGAATGTTAAGAGACGAGGAAGGATTGAGTTGTGTGTTGTTGAAGATAAGAGGATAGCCGTGGGGAAGATTGTGACGAGTAGACAGATGAAGGAACTGAGTTTTTGAGGCGTTGAAAGCTACAAAATTTACTTTGTCCCAATCACAGATAGTAGGAAAGTCAGACGTCAGGTGAATCATAGCCGTCCAAGGTGAAGCATGAAGTGACTGTTGAGAGAGACGCTTTGCGAAGCGGGTGGAGAAATGAAGAGTAGAATCATCGGCATAGGAGTGGATAGGGCAGGAAGTACGACTTAATAGATCATTGACAATAAAAGGAAAGGAGTGGATGACAGGACAGAACACTGAAGAACACCACCATTAATAGCTTTCTACAACCGCAACTATAGATCGGCCAGAAAGGAAATTTGGAATGACGGCACAAAGGCGGATCCAGAGCACAATTTTAGGGGGGGGGTCACCTCCAAAAACCATGAGATTATAATACATTGGCAGGCAACTGGTGTGACAGAATTGCCAACGATTATCACATATTCGTTCTGCCTATAAAGAATGCAGTACGGTATCTGTTTTTGGTCAAAAAAGTAAATTCCTTAAGATGACAGTAAGCTCCAGTGAAGCATAAAATTAGCGCAACGACATTTACATTAATATTTTATTAAGCATCATCATTAAGGGCAATTAACGAAAAATATATATTAAATGGCTCACTTTTAAACATCAATGTGCCCCTATATGCACTCTTTTTGCCCAGTATACCAGCATACCTCAGTGCATGCATCCCTACTTACACGATATTAATATGAAATTAAAACTCTATGTATTCATGTACACATTTTGTTCAGCATCTGGGCCATATATATATACTAGAGTTACAAATTACAAGAGACATGGCCAATAGGGCATATCATACTCTGGGTTCAGGGTTGAAATTTTGGAAAAACAAAGTAGCTAATATGTATTCCTATGTAAAAATTAATTCTAAGATGGGTTTATTATTTGCAACTTTTCCGAAAAATCTCATTTTCATGGTCAAAATCGCGATTTTCTGATTTGAAGGCTGCCTAACGCAGCCTCAGGGCACCCAAACCAAAGCGCACAGCTGTTCTGCATATGATTTAGTCTAAAAGCTGCTTTTCTGACCTCATCCTTGCTTTCTTGCGTGTTTCAACACCTCTGGGTGCTGAAAAAATGTTTAGATTTCACGTAAAACTTAAGAATTTTAAGTTTTTTTTGAAAGAATAGGAGCTGCTCACCAGTTCTACTCTGATCGAGTAGCGGGAGACTTGCCACCTACACGTGTAGGTTTGCACGCCTGTTCTTCCTGGATCCCTGAAAAGCGTGGCCTCATAAGATCTTATATTATGATCTTATGAGGACTTTCAGCTCTTATGAGCATTAACGATGGCTTCAGCCTCTTCATCAGCCACTCGAACCTGAAAAGCTCTTAAGTATGTTCTGCTTTGATCTGAACACTGGGAGCATTTCTCGATGGTCTATCCTGGCTCTCACCCACCCATCTCTCCTCTCGTGACCGTACACAGCTTGGGAAGCAGTTGAGACTTCCTCTACAGCTCTCTCGCAGGACTGAGTATGAACAGAGAAAGCGTCCACTTTGAGTGGAGTTTTCCTGAGATCCTCGAGCTCAGTGAAGGTCATCTTGCAGGTGAAAATAGGCTCGTAAATATTCTCTGATTCCCAGTTGATGAGATCCTCAGGTGAAGTGGCTTGCAGATTAACTTCGGGATTTTTCTGGGGCCTCACTGTCGTATCACCAAAGTCTCTTCCTTCTCTGATCTTCTCTATCTGGCTCACAGCAAAAGCTCTCTGATGCTCATCCTCACTGCACAGGAATGAAGCCAGGATGTTCTCAGGATGTGCGTGGTAAGCTCCTCTTATCACTGCAGCAGAGATGATGTTCCTGACCTCGGTAGTCTGGTTCCTCAGCAGCCTCAGGCTTGAAAAAACGTGTGCAGGCCCAAATTTGAGGTGGTGCTTCACTTTGATATCGTAGTACATTTTGAAGTAGAAGTTAAGGCAAAACTTCACGAGGACCTCGAGCCTCCTCAACACCTCCCCCTTCAGTCCGTGCTCCCTCATCCACAACAGCAAGATGGCCTGTGCAGTAGTGAGCCACCTGGATTGGTTCAGAGGTCCGCACTTGAGACCAGCCAACTGTGGACTGAGACTTCCAGACTTGATGGCTTTGATCAGAAGATAGCAGTTGTGCTGGTCTGTGGAGAAAGATTTGACTATCTCTACTGGCGGCTCTGTGATATCTTCAGTTCCTTCCACTGGTTTGAAGTTGAAGTTGACCTCAAGTTCATTCACTTTCTCAAGAAGTTTTCCAATAGGCCCACTGAAGCCTGACAGGGGAGTTACAGGGCCGTCCAGCTTAATGATTAAGTGCCTCAGGGGGAGCTCGTTCACATGGAGCTAACAGATCATCCAGTGGCACTTGCGACCCAGCATCTTCTCCAATAGGGCCATGGCGCCTCCAGACCACCCCGTGTTGGTGTTGGTAGAGTCTCCTCCAATCATTACAAGGCTCTCGTCAGCTCCGTGATCCAGAAGCCATTCATGCAGGCCCTGAGCGATCTTATGAGCAGGCTTTTCTCCTTCCTCAGGTTCCTCTGGAGTGAAATGGAAGAGGTACTTTCCTTAAGGCTCCCACGTGATAGTGTAATGCTCCTCGATCACTTTGCCAGGATGAAATCTCCCTGTCACTTCGTCATATTTCAACACCTTTGTGTTCCTATCCTGCTTACCATCAAAGAATATCCCAGAGATCTTCTCCTCCTCTGACCTCTGCGTGAGAGCTTCAACTGATGAGGCCATTACTTCCTCCTTGGCCATCTATTGAGAGAATGTTAAACTTCGCCTTCTGCGTCCAAATGGTTACAAAGATTCAAATGGAGTAGAATTTTTTCTTTTGTATGTATGTATGTATTAAACTTGTGTAAGAGTTAAGCAAAGTTAATGTGTCTAAATGGCAACAAATTACGACAAAGGGTTAAAAATATGAGGTTGCGTTCGAATTGAATATTCAGTATTTCAACATAGAACAGAAAACCGCAATTTTGAACATGATAACGCGATTTTTGGGAAAAGTTGCAGAAAAGAAACCTCTCTTAGAATTAAATTTTACATAAAAATACATATTAGCCAGAGTGAAATTCAGACTCGGAAAAGTATGATATGCCCTAAATTGGCCAAGTACCAAAGGTAACATCAAAATTCTGATCTGCTTATTTTCCACGTCTAAGCCTTGACCAGTTTTTTCCCAGCTGACAACATTGTGGTGGCGAGCGGTATCAACAAATTGAGTCCACCATTCTACACGCAGTGTACACGTTCAGAGAGACCGTTCCTTTATATATTACACTTAATAAATTGTCCAAAGGAAAGGAACAGCTATTATTTTTATAGGATGCTTCACTCTAATTTTGTATTGTCCCTTCTTTATGTTTCTGATCTCCTTTCTTCCACTTTCTTTATCTTTAAAGTAAAGAAATGGTTTGGTTTGGGGCGAATTTGGAGAATTCGGGTTTGGGAATATGACAGCAAGTTAGGTCATTGCGTACATATATGTAAAATCGACCTTTGAAATTAAGAGAAATTAGGAGGGCACAGAGAAATTAGGAGGGTACAGAAAAGGGGTTGCTGT